>QEPC01007252.1:761117-785298 GCA_003113815.1 Sphenodon punctatus
AATCCAGCGTCAAAGTCGGTCTGAATCCGAGCAATCTTGTCTGCGAAGTAGTTGACAAACTCCTCACAGTGGGCTTGGGACAAGTCCCCATCCAGGCGGAGGGAGGCCGGACTGACCAGCCCCCGCACCACCCGAAACAGCTCCGCCGGGTGTGACTTTGCAGACGCTATGAGTACATCAAGGAACTCCTTCCTTGCTGTCCTCACAGCCTCAACATAGGACTGCAAATGGGCCCTATGGGGAAGGCGGTCGGAGTCAGATCAAGTCCGATGCCAGCATCGCTCTAGCCTCCTGCCTACACGCTTCATACACCGCAGCCCCTCAGTAAACCAAGGGGTCCTGCGGTGATGAGACCGAGGCAGAGGGTGTCTCGGAGCCACCCTGTCAATGGCCTCCTCCAGCAAGCTGTTCCAATGCTGGACTAGCTCATCCACAGAGTGGCTGTCCAAGTCCAAGGTTAACTCCCTCAGGGCCTCTTGGAACCGCTGGGGTTCCATCAGCCTCCGAGGGCGGACCAACCTAACTGGTCCCTTCCCCTTCTGGAGGGGGTGCGCTAGAAGACCAGCCTGAAGGAGATAATGGTCCATCCATGACAAGGGCACCGCTGTAAACTCAGCCACAACCGGACAACCCGCCTCAAGGCCAGAACCGAAGATCAGGTCGAGAGTGTGCCCCCCCCCATGTGGGTCAGGCAGATCACCTCCTGGGGCAAGTCCATGGTTGCCATGGTGGCCATAAATTCTCACTCCGCCCCGACAAGGCCGACATCGGTCTGGATGTTGAAGTCCCCCAGGACCAAGGTCCTGGAGGAGCCCAACACCACCTCCGAGGCCAGCTCTGCTAGAGTGGTAAGGGATGCCGCCGGGCAGGAAAGGGCCCGGTACACCAGCAGAACCCCTAGCTTGCCCCCGGCCAAATCAAACACCACATGAAGTACCTACATACCCATAATCTCCCGAACTGGATACCTCCTAACAGGCCACTCCTCTCTAAAAACAATAGCTACACCACCTCCCCAGCTGCCCATGCGGGGCTGATGCTGCACGGCATACCTTGCCGGAACAAGATCTTCCAAAGTTGGACCAGCCAGATCATCCAGCCAGGTTTCCGTGATACATGCGATGTCCACGGACTCATCTGAGATTAAATCCCGGATAATTGGGGCCTTGTTCACAACGGACCTCACATTTAATAGCAGCAGCCCCCCACGTACGGACCTTGGACCCGGCTCCTCCCTCTCCCTCAGTGGGGGGATGGCAACCTGCACGTCCCTTAGGCACGTTGGTCCTCTGGGGGCATGCGCCATCCAACCCCATGGGCCATACCGTCCCTGCCCCACTACGACCCCAATGGTCGCGCCCTCCCCTCCATCCACCTGACCATGGCCCCTCAAACCTGGCTGCTCGCCCAGTAGCCCTTCCCCCTCTCCCACCCTCCCACTCCTTCCCCCCTGCTGCCCGGCCATCCTGCTGCCACCAGGGGCCGGTAGCGGCCTTACCCCCCTCGTCACCCCTCAGCTTCCCTCTCTCACCGGGACCCAAGCCACCCCTCCACTAACCCTCCCAGTGCTCCCCCTGCTGCCACCAGGGGCAGTCAATATAAACATTAATTATAAAGCACTTCAGGTTCCCAAAGTAAACCTCCAGGCAGAGTGCAATAGGGGGTAAAAAAGAAACACCCTTGACCTGAATCCTGGACTTTTTAGAAACTAGGAAAACAATACCCCCTCCCTTGGGCCACCCTTGGATAATGATAGAGATCATTGCAAAGAGATCATAACCTATGTAGCCAGAAAGCTCAATCTTACTAGTAGACCAAGTTTCTTGAAATAATAAAATATCAAATTGTTGTATAAAGGATAAAAAAAGACCGGTCAGAAGCATGTGACCTCCAACCTGAAATGTTCCAAGACCAAAGATTCGCCCCCCCCCGAGGAGAATGTGGCGATAGTCAACATAATGCTGAATGACCCCCCTCTCTGCCTGGAAACGTCTCCAGATTCTGAGAGGGTTCGGGGTCGATGTCACCAATATGCTGATGATACTCAACTGTACCTCTTGTTTTCGACCAACCCAGGTCCTGTTGTCTCGTTGCTTTCCCAATGTTTGGAGGCTGTGGCGGATTGGATGCGGCAGAGCAGACTGAGGCTCAATCCTGATAAGACGGAGGTGATGGTGGTGGGTAGGGCGAGGGAGGTGCCGACGCCTCTTGGGGGTGGGGTCTGCCCTCCCATAGCCCAGCAGGTTTGGAGTCTGGGGGTGGTTTGGATCTGAGCCTCTGTCTAGATCGGCAGGTGGTGGCGGTGGCTAAAGCAGCCTTTTGTGAACTGTATCTGGTGTGGAGGCTGCGCCCATACATCTCTGGACCCGACCTGGCCACTCTTATTCATGTGTTCATCACCTTGAGGCTAGACTACTGCAACGCGCTCTACGTGGGGCTTCCCTTTTTTCTGGTTTGGAGGCTGCAGCTGCTGCAGAATGCGGCAGCCCATCTCCTTACAGGGAAGAGGCAACGGGAGCATATTACACCTGTGTTCCGCACTGTGCACTGGATGTCTATAGCGTATGGAGCCAGATTCAAGGTGCTGGTGTTGATTTATAAAGCCCTATACGGTCTGGGCCCCTTATACCTTGGGGACCGCCTGACCTTCCGCACCCCAAGGTGTGGTCCACCGGGGGTGCCTTCCTGGAGGTCCCCCGTGTTAAATGGGGGGCCACAATAGAGAGGGTGTTCTCGGTGGCCGGGCACGGATCTGGAACTCCCTCCTGGAGGAAGCTCGCCTAGTCCCAGGTCTGATGGCTTTTCTCTGAACCTGTAAGACCTGGCTGTTTGCCCAGGCCTTCGGAGGGGAGGGTGAGAAGGTAGGGTAGGGTAGGGAGGGGGATAACCTTTTGGGCGGGTGGGGGTAGTTTTAATTATTTATATTGATGATGTTTTATGTATTTTATTATTGTTTTAACTTATGAACCACCCCGGGATGCCGTAGGCATGAGGGGGCGGCCAATAAATAAATAAATAAATAAATAAATAAATGAGAATGAAGAGATGAGGCTTATCACTCAGAAGGACCTCCGGTAGGGATGGGCAAACAGAACGGAGTTTGGAAATTCAGTTCGGTTCGGTTTGGTTTGAAATTCGAGTTCGGAAATTCGAGTTCGGAAATTCTTTCAGTTTGAAATTCGAGTTCGGTTCAGAAGTTCAGTTCGGTCGACCGAACAGATGAAGTTCGGTCAAAAACATATTGTCATTAGGGGACTCTATATTGTCCTCTTTGACACCTTAATTTTTAATTATGCTTCTTCTTGCAGGGAGAGGAACAGGGTATTCCTGTTCCAACACCTGGGAGAAAATTGTCAGACTTTGGAATTAAAATAAACAAATAAATCTCCATTTGGGAGCATCAATGTGGAGCTATGATTTCAAAGAATTTCTCTTGAAAAAAATCAGCTGGCCAAGGGTTCAGACCTGGACATATTACAAGGGGCTGATGTTATAATTACTAATTAATTCACTTTTCTTTTAAAACCAATAACAAAAAAATTCAAACCAGCCTCCCTGTTAGGAAACGGGATATTGCCTAACGCATCCCCATGAGAAAATTCATCCAGTCTGCTATCTGACAAAGAATCCAAACAGGAGGACAAATGATTGGAGTAAGGTGAAAGCTTATTGTCAGACAGAGGACTTGTAAAACTTACTTCTTGTGGGGGTATGGAGGTCATGAAATTGAGCGGAGTGCTTTGATAGAGCTTGGACATAAAGATTGTCAGTCAGAACAAGGATTTAATTCTGGCTTGTGGGAGAAGATGTATGGATATGTGAATCCTGTAACTTTTTAAGATTGCTTTTTTTAAAAAGTGTTTTTTTCCAGCCCAGTCTCATAGTTAAGTAATAAACTATTGCTTTTTTAAAAAAGTGTTTTTTTCCAGCCCAGTCTCATAGTTAAGGAAAAAAATACTTTCAGTTTGCATATATTATCGGCAGCGTTTGATACCATTGACCACGAGATGTTGGTGGCTCACCTGCAGGACCGGGCTGGGGTGGGAGGAATTGTTCTTGAATGGTTCCGCTCATTTCTGGCCGGGAGAACTCAATGGGTGGTTCTCGGGGAGTGTTCATCACCTCCCCAGGATCTCATGTGTGGAGTCCCGCAAGGTTCTATTCTGTCCCCGCTCCTGTTCAATGTGTATATGCAGCCTTTGGGTGAGGTTGTGAAACCTCACCCAAACTTAAAAATTGCATGTTTTTGTTATTATTTATTATTAATTAATTATTATTATTATTAAAATATGCAATTTTGAGGTTTTTGCTGTAAGGGTGAGCAAGCCATCAGTCCCAGAGTACACACATACACCTCACTTTACAGAGGAAAGAGAGAGAGCACGCACACATGTATTGTGTATGTACAACGTGGACACACACTTTTAATTTTTCCAAAATACCTTCTCCAAATTACTCACTCCCCCCAACCCCCAGGAAATCAAAATTCCTCCCAGAGGTGTTACTACGATGACGACGACAACTACTACTACTACTTATACTAATACTACTGCTACTACTACTTACTACTACTACTTGCTACTACTACTAATAATAATAAAACATGCAGTTTTGAGGTATGTGGTGTAAGGGTGGACAAACCATCAGTCCCAGAGTACACACATACACCTCATTGTGCAGAGGAAAGAGAGAAAGTGTTCACACATGTAATACGTGTATGCAACATGAATGCACACTTAATTTCCCCCCTGAAATACCTTCTTCAAATTACTCACTTTTTTCCCTCCAGGAAATCAAAATTCCTCCCGGAGGCGTTACTAAAATATGGAGAGAACATAGCAGACGAACACTGCCTTGCATAAGGAATGCACACATGCATTTAAATCACTTATATTTTACTTTTTTATGATGCAATTGTGAGTTATGTTGCTTTGCATTTGTAATTAGAGGTTGAAACAGATGGTAAAGGCTTGGTTTAAAGGGATGTGCTGGAATGTGCTGGAGTCTGAGGCTCCCCCCCTTCAGGCCTTTTGCTTCCATGAAATATTGCAGAAAGAAGTAAAATCAGGAGATGGTCTGCTAGTAGGGCATTTGCTACACAGCAGGGCCTGCTAAAACATAATGGAGTCGAACCTTTGGAAAGTTAGGAGATACTTGTGAAAAATTCCAAGCCAGCTGTCAGGCTTTCAAGACAGCGCTGTCATGATATTTGATTGTAACAAGGCTCCATTTTTGTAGCTTTGGAAAGATATTCATATTTAACAGTATTATGTGGACAAATAAACAAACAAATCCCTCCATATACACTTTCTGCCAAGGAAATCCCTCCAGGAGAATATATGCAAATTATTCACCCCTCATTGATTGACCTTTCTTCCAGGGATCCATCAGTCTACTTCCTTTCTCTCACCTACAGAGTGTACTATGGATTTATTTTCTTAAGCCTTCTAGTTATCAAGGCGTACTTGTCTTTCACTATGGTTACTGAAGTGATGCAACTGGTTTGGTGATCCATGGTGCCATCAGTTAAATGTTCAGTACCTTGGGGAAATGGATCACAGAGGGGTTGAAAACCAGGATATGGAAGGTAAACTCTATTCTATTACTTGACTGTGTGAGGTGCTGAGTGTTTTATACCCCATACTGCAATGCAGAGGGCTCAGTATCTCATGAGATCAAGTTTCTTGTATTTTTCCATTGAAATCAGTGAAATTGTGGGAGCATAGCCCTATAATTTTATCAAAGGAGGAGAGAAGTTTTAGTCTGACCATTATTTGTCCTTCACTACTTCTTAATGCCTTAACACCAGATGTCTGAAATCAATTGTTTTATTATTTGTTTTAGGATTTTACCTAGTATTGCAGTCAAGCTGCCTGGTCTGGTCTCTGGTTCCCTGAGTCATCTTTTTCCCCTTCATGAAAACAGGATCTTTATATTCTCTTTTCCAGTCCTCGAGTCTCCTTGATTATCATCCAAGAGTTCTCAAAGATGAAGTTCAATGGCTCAGAGATTGCTTCAGTTACCCTCTTTAATATCCTAGGGAGAATTCATCTTGCCCTGCTGACTTAGATACATTCTTACCTATTCTGAACTGAATCATCTTAGAGCTGAAACTCGGCACTTGATTTTGTTCAGAGTTCACCGAGGATCATGGTACTCGGTTCCAAATTTCTGAGTTCCAAGGTTCTGAGGATCAAGGTCCATTACTTGTAAAGTTCTGAACCCTTGATCAAGTGATGGATGCACGAGTGACCTTGACCTGACCCTAGCTTCTCTGAGATAGGAAATGAAACTTAGTGGCATATTTGGTAGGCAGGAGGGTAATGGGAGGTGACAGGTGAGTGATGGACAAGCACACAACAGTTTTTGATTAGTTGGCAGGGGCAAAATAAAAGTGGCTGTTTGGGCTTTGCCATTGTCCATTCTCTTTGGTGAATTTGGCTGTGTGCTACACTGCTGTATCTATATTTCAGCTGGGGGTGTGGAGACAGGCCACATTTTTTTTCCCCAACCTGGGCTGTTGTGTGATCCTGCTTAGGACAGAGAGGAAGTCCAAAATAAGGATGACCACAGATTAACCTGACCCAGGCATTTGCCAGCTCAACATGAGGCTAAGCTGAGGCCTGCACAACTATGGACACATGTGTGCTCTGCCATCCAGCCTGAGCCGTAAGACTCATTAGCAGGAAGGACAGTTTCCACACAACCTCTGGAGCCATAAACAACAACAACTGGTCTGAGAGTTAAACATCCTGATGCCAAGAACCATTTTGTCATGATTGGGTAATCTCAGGGCCAGGAAAAAGAACAATTTATCAAGATAAGGTGCTGAAAACCCATCCTTGCAAAACCTCCTTTTTGTGAAGTGAACCATTGACGTCATCATGACTTGGCAGTGCCATTGTTGGACATTACACCAGAACTGTATAAAACTCCAGCCAATCAATATGGAGTAGGAGTGGGAATATCGGTATTGGATAAATTCAAAACACCCGATAATCAGGTGTATCGGATTAATCCAATAATCCAATATTTACCGGAATCGGTATACCGGATTTTAAACATTGGCTGCTTTTTTTTACATTGCGGCCATTGAAGTCAATGGCCGCAATGTAAAAAAACCTGGTAAAGTGGCCAATGTTAAAAATCCGGTATGCCGATACCAGTAAATCCAATACCGGGGAGATCCAATACCGGTAAATCAGTGCCGAAGAAATCAGGACACACTCTGTGTATGGAAGGAATCTATCAGAGAAACTTTATTTATTTATCTAACAACTGTTAGGAGGGTCCCAGGTCCACAGGGCTTCCCCTATAGAACTAGAGTCCCCCCTTAGCCAGAGTCAAAAACACTTTTTATTGACTTTTCAGGTTATAGGCAAAGAGGCATTTCTTATCAGTTAGAAAACCAGTTTGGAGCTGTGTTAGGCACAGAATTGCTACACAGACAGTTTATATTAGAGTAGAACATCTTCAAGGCTAGTAAAAATAAACTCTTACAGAAAGTGAAAAACAAGCTTGCATCTATGTGTAAAGGGCAAACTTTATCTATTGCAATTACCTGTAATGAGTACATGGAGCATTGTAAGAACTCAGCTCATCTCGGTCATTTCTTTCCCAAGTTTTCAGGCCTCAGTTTATGAGCTTCCACATCAGGTATCCGGTATTCTCCCCGGTGTCCCATACCTAATATGGAGTATTCAGAGACTTTATTGTTACCAGAAACAGATGGTATCTCAGCTCCATCTTTGCTCCAGAGGACTTCCCAGCATACCTCAGCAGCAAGCACCCCATCCTGACCCTCTTCAACCAGCCTACACAACTCTGAACGTCACCTCAGACATGTAGGGTACCTTATATGTGAACTGTTTATATGCTAGAGTGAGTTTGGAAACTAACAAGTCTAGATTGCTGGATGTATTGGCTATTAATAAAGTACTGTTTGTTTGAACAAATTTGTGTATGTGTATATTGGTGATCACGATCCAAAGGTAATGGTGGTGGGGGGGGGACGTGTCTGGCCTGGGATGTCCAGGTGCAGCGCTGGCACAGTGCTTCACTAGGCCTTCCAAGGAACTTCCGGGTTTCCCCAGAAAGCCTGGTGAAGCGCTGAAGCCAGTGCTGCAGCTGGACCCATGCCACGCTGCTGCCGCCGCTGCCACCACTGCCACCACCACCCGGAGGGAGTACAGTACACAGGTAAAAGGTGATCCAGGTGTGTGTGTTAGGTTCGGTCTTGCCTGCCGGCTGCCAGAGTGCCAACAGCCAGCCACATGTGGGCTCCCGGAGGAGAGCTCAACTACTCCAAGTGGGTCTGGTTTAAAAAAAAATCCAGGCTGGGCAGGGTGGGTGGGAGGTGTCCGCCCTTCCACCCGCGCAGCCTGAGAGGGGTGGTGGTTTGGGGAGGGTCATTGATTTCCATGGGGACACTTCCCCCCCCATTGAAATCAATGAAAAAAAAATCCAGTACTGGTAAACTGGTTTTACCAATAAAACCGGGTTTTTTTAAACCGGTAACCGATAAAACCGATACCGTGTTTAGCAGGCTTTGCTATGTGGTTTTTGCAGTTTCACTTTGGGTTTGTCTTGCGAATGTGATTGTCTCACTTTTTCTGTGTTTTTTTGTTTTGTTTTGTTTTGTTTTTTGGCACTGTACTTTTGCTGTGGGTTCAACTTTGCCAAGATGTGCCCAGCTGGGTCACTGGGGGGATATTTTCTGGTTAATTTATGGTGTGTGTGAAGGGGGATTTCCTTGCATAGGGGGGCACAGAGCAAGGGAGGCATCTTTTTTGGGGGGAATGCATGTCTGGTTTCTTGTGGCTATGCCTGCTGACACTCATGGGGCCATGGGCTCAAACTTGTTGAAACATGATTGATTGATTGATTGATTGATTGATTGATTGATTGATTGATTGACTTACTTTTTTTTGGTGGGGCACGCCCATGCAACCCATGCACCCACCACAGAGTTTGCATGTTTCTGAGTTTCTGCAATTCTGAGTTCCGAGGTTCTGAATTGCAAGGTTTTCTGAGGTCCAGAGTTCTGATTTTGGAGAAATTCAGCTGGTACTGAGGCTGCTTTAGGACCTAGGGTGTACAAGCTTTATGGTGCCATTTTGGTAGAAGCCTAAGCTTCATAGTAAATTTATGTTATTTGAAGTTGTTTATGCTTATTATATAGTTCTGATAATATAATAATTTTGGCCATTACGTGTTTGGCCATTAGCTGATGCAAAAGGTTAAGCAGGGTTTGGGAATATCCACTCCCGGTGTCCATTGAAGGGCATGGACTTTGTGAGATCGATCCAGCAGGGTCTGGGATTGTCCTCTCTCAGTGCCTTTTGAAGGGCTAGGACAATGTGGGACAAACCCTCCAATTTCCACCTTCCAATCCGAGTCATACGGATGCCTTTTTTAGTACCCGTCGAAGGGCAGGTTTCCCCTTTAATTTAATTTTGGTATACTGTTGGGAGTTTTATGTATTTCTCTTTTTGTTGTGCTTTTTATTATCTCCCTATTTGTATTATTGTATATTGGTCCTAACTATACTTAGGCACTTGTGTGTGTGTTTTTATTGTATTTCCAATATGTGTACTATATGTTCCTTTTGCTAAGGCCAAAGGCTATGCAATAAAATTTGATTTGATTTTTTTTAAATTTGATTTCAGAGTCCTTGGGAAAAGTTTTGGGTGATGACTGAAGACTAGGACACAGTACTTGGAACCTTGGAAATCCTCACAAATACTCGGTGTGCCTCTTCGGTGCAGCCCTACTCTATACCTGTTCTTCCTCAAGATTTAAAGTCATGAATTGGTCACTAGGGCTGAATCAGATCAGACTTTTCATATTTGCAGATGTTTTCTGTGTTTTCAGAACTGTGCAAAGTTCTGAATGCAGGTTGCTGCCATCTTGGAGCAACCTCAGAAGTCTCAGGAGTGGCAGTGGCACTAACAACACTTCCAGGACCTCTCATTAGTGACCTGACCAGACTCAGGCACTTGCTGTGGGGCCCTAACAACCTGACCCATGTATTCCCTGCCTGCCCCCAATGACCCTCCTCCCTAGGTTCCCTGCCTCAGCATCCCTGCACCTCTGAAGAACCTGCCATTAAGTCATAGGACCCCAAAATTCTAAGACCAGTCCAAGTTACCTTCCACAGCTGACACAAATTGACTAGACACGGGCTGTTTTCCTCTTCCAACAGATATCTGTATAGTTAAAATCTCTCATTACTGTTATTTCTTGAGACTTACCTATCCCAGATAACTACTATAAAAATAGTTCATCCCCATCCTCTTCCTGATTTGATGATCTGTAATCAATCCCCAGCAACATCACCTCTATTTCATTTTCGCACAGAAACTTTCAACAGACCTGTCTCCCCTTTTTTCTTGGATTTTCTGGCAAGTGTATGTGTGTTTGATATATAAGGCAACCCTTCCACCCTTGCTCTGCATACTTGGCTATCTTCCACCTCTAAAATGTCAGGCTGGGGATGATTAGTAAAGCTAAAACAGTGATTCACAGTGAATGAACTGAAAATGGCCAATTCACCACTTTCCTGATGATGTGGTTTTGCAAGGATTTGTTCAAGAATGCGTTTGATACTTTCAGTATTTTCAGTGTGTGCAACATGTTCAGTATCAATAGCACATCTGTGAAAATTGATGAAAGTGGCAATAATTGATGAAAGTGAAAAATTAATTGAAGAGATTGAAAAGTCACGAGTTGAACTTCCAATAAGAGTAAAAGTGTGAGTGTGCTCTTGAAGGTGAAAAGACAAATGAAAATCAGAAGCATTCCTGAAACAAGATTTCTCATCAAAACAGGAATGGTCAATTTGTTTCAGCTCTAAATTGATTAGAACTGGAAACTGGCAATAATAGTTTGGACTGGACCAAGTCTTTTCTTATAAAGACCCAGTGACATTGCTGTGGCCTAACTGGAAAATCATGAGGGGAAAAAGAAGAGACCGTAGAAAAGCAATACTGAAACAAACAGCAAACTGGATTCACAAATATATTAACAAATATTATTCATAGATATTAGCTCTCCAAATGTTTGAATTAATATTCATGGTGAGCCCTATCCCAAATTCTGCAGATCATGTGTGGAACCGCGCACACGCGCAACTGCACGCAAGCCATATAGATCCCCATTGCAGGCCCTTTGTGCCTCACAGAAACCGCAGGGTTTGGGATCAGGCTCACTGAAAAGAATATGCACACATTTCCCCATTTTTTTCCTGGTTATTTTTGTTCATTTTTTTGATCAAAAACCAAATATCCAAACAAAAATGTTTGAGGTGGGGGGAAGAAAATGGGAAAACACACTGAAAACCCCCCAAAGTGAATACTGAAGCAAAGAGGGCATGCATAGTGTTTTCTGCCCAATTCCTAGACCCAAACAGAAGTGGGCAAATTCATCAAATATGGCATTTGCAGCAAATATTGGTTTCAGCTCTATAGTACAGTATTAAGATCAATTAATTATTTGTTTCGCCGTCTGGTGGATTTTGTCTCCAATATGTTTCCCTCACACAGCTAAACTGGAGATAACCAGCATGATGTGATGGATCAATAGTGGCACATATGCATGATCCGGTAGCCAACTCTATGCAGTACACAGGTGGCTCAGCTTGTGTTTACCAGTTAACTCAGCTGAGCATTAGCCAGGCTGAATGAGGGCAGATTGTGGGGAGGGAAGGCTTGCCGCCACACACCATTATTTTACATAAACAGAAAGAGCCTGGTCTATAGGCACTCTCAATAATTATGATAATTGGCACTTCTATAGCACCTGGCATTCAAAGGACTAATAATGTTTTACAAACATTAAGGAATGAAAGCTCAAAGATGACTAGGAGAAGGAAAGATGGGGGAAATGAAGCATAGAGTGGTTAAGAACAAAATATTTATATATATTTGCTGAAGATTAGCCTTTTACATGTAGGAACCTAATGAGGGACTTACGTCTCCAAGAATTAATCTCCGCCAGTGCCCACCAGAGACAGTAGACGATCAGGCTACTTATCTAAGAGCCTAATGTGATTTTAGGTGTTTTGATTTGGATGCTGTATTTTGGATATTGGCCTAAGTAGCTGGCACAGACCACTCAAGGAGGGTGTAATCCAACAGCCACTGAAGTCACAAGCTCTACTCCCATTGACTTTCATGGGATCAGGATTGTACTTAAAGTCTGGGATGGAGCTGGGATATACTTTGAGACCTAGTTCTTGAGCTGTAATGAATGAATACTTAGTACAACTATAGTCAGGGTCCCATGTAATCTGCAAAAATATTTTCCAAATTCTACAACTAAGAAACCCAAATTCCACAACCTTTAATTGAAATATCAAAGTGACCAAAAAACTGAATGGACAAAAATAGGACAAAAATAGCAAAGTGACCAAAATAACCAAACCAAAATACCTGTAACTGAAATTTGGTTCCAGAAACAAAGGCTGTTTTCAGATGTGACAATAGCCTGCATTTCCACGCTTTGACCCACATGGAATTGCAAGTTACTGTCACGTCAGAAAGCGCCACCAGATGTTATCCTGGGAAACGTTGGTGCTTAGTCTTGGCTGTGACTTGGGAACATCCGCAGGTCACAGTCTGGGCTAAGCACCAACACCACACAGGGAAAGGCTTCCCGACCGGATGTAAAGTATGCTGTTATGTATAATGGCCACTTTACTTAACCTGGTTGGGGTTCTCCCTGGTGCCGGGCACCATGGTGGCTGCCATAGGCCACCATGGCTGCCCATCAGTTGGAAGGGGTGTCCGCTGCATTCAGTGTGGGGGCAGGGCAGCAGGGGCACATGTCCATGAATGTCCCTGTGCCCTCCCTGGCCTGGCTATTGTAACATTTGTTTGGCAGCCAGGCCAAGTCCCAGATGAAGTCGTGGCTCCCACTACTTCCCAGAGAAGGCTGTGGTGGCAGTGGGAGCCATCATGTCTGAAAACACTTGAAGTGGGAACTGAATATGGGTATCCACTTTGTCAGACCCAGTTCTAAGCAGGTTAAATCAATGGATTCAGCAGGCCCAATACTAAAGACCCACACATACGGCTTACATGTGCACATGCCACAGACCCCATGGTGGGGTTGTGCACACATAGGGTATTTTCAGACGATACAATCCCACGCTCAACCACGGTGAATTCCCACATGGTAAGCAAGGGACCGTAACGTCTGTTGGCCCGACAAGAGATTCCCGCCAGATGTTCACCCCCATGAATCATGGGCGGGAATCTCTTTGACCACGCAAACGGATGTCTTGCCTGGACCATCGCCATTTGCATGGTCAAAGAGATTCCCGCCCGTGATTCACTGGGGTGAACACCTGGCGGGAAGCTCACATTTAGGTCAACAGACGTGACGTTCCCACGCTCAACCATGGGGAATTCACCGTGGTTGAGCATGGGAACGTCACGTCTGTCCCCTGACCACGGCCTGGAATCAGCCCCGGGGGGCGGACGGCCTAAGGAGCATGGGGGGGGGGCTGTGCGGCCGCACATTGAGCTGCGCAGCCCCGCCCCCTCTCCCGATTCCCTGCCGGGATCAGCCGGCACGTCTGTTGGCCGTGCCGTTTTGATCTCGGCGGGGTATCAATAGGTGATTCCGTGATAGGGCCAATACTGGCCCCGTCATGTCTGAAAATACCCATACATGCATGTTGTGCATGCAACATGAGCGTGCTGCATACAACTTAGGACTGGCCCAAATTTCCACCAGAGATATACATTTTGGCTGTAAATTAAAGCAGGCTAAAGGCTTTTTTACTTTGTGTTAACTGGTTATTGGTAACAATTTCAAATGCTCCTGACTGAGTCAGAAGCCTCAGTTCCACTAAAAAGCGTTGGTGCCAAAGGATCCCCCAGGGTCTTTTCCTGTTTCTGCCGGGTCTGCTTCCTGCTCTACCTGCAGCAAGAAGGATGACATGTATGCTGCATGGAGATTTCTTTCACCAAATGATCCTGTTATGCAGGAAGTATCTTTCATGAGTCTTCCTATGTATATAGTGCCACAAAACTGTCCTAATGAAGTTGAAGATCGGTGTCTTATTTTCTGATCCGCAGTCCTCAACCAAGTCATCCCCTTAATCCTATTTGAAGTGGATGTGAGTCATTTTGTAGTTTTCTGGACTAGATTAAAAATCCTATCCCATGGCTCACTTTCTTATCATCTGCTAGGATAAAAAAACAAAAATTCACAGAGCTTTACTAAAACAAAGTCTGAGGACTGGTTACTCACAAACCATACAAACCATCTTTTTCCAAGTTTCACTGTAGCCTGGGACCTAACCAGTAGCACTGGCTTTAGTCCAGATCCCACACATAGCATACAGAACCTTCTGATGGTTCCAGAGTACCTCAATATTTCCCTTGCACTAAAGCATTTTCTACAGAAATTTAAGACCACAAGTGTTTTACTTAGGTTTCTTAGATAGTGACTTCCTGTGAGGTTTTTAACCAGTAGCCAGTTTATTTAAGGGTTACACAATCTCTAAGTAATCTCACAAATCAGAGGCAATATCCTGTTCAAAATATGAAAAGCCATAAAATCATAAACCCTAAAGCAGCCAGACTTGGCATTGTTTTCAGTGACAAAATGGCCTACATTTTTCAAAGAATCTTAAAAATTTGTCAACACTCCTTCCAATATGTGCAGGAAGTGTGAAATTCTTCACGCTCAACCCAGATTCACAATTGAGTCTTCCAGATGAGGTCTCACAATTACAAAGCTCCTTTAAGGGTTATCCTTTTTGCTACTTAATCTGTTAAAAAGACTTTGGACCAAAATGTCAAATAAGATAAACAAATCAACCCTACAAAACCAAACCCTTCATTACTCACTGAGGGCTAAATATTAACAAGCACATGTATATCTTTTCCGCTGCAGATTCAAATCCTGTTAATCCATGATACCCTGTGTAAAAGTAATAGAGAATCTGGCCCTGAGACAGGTAGAACAAACAAACCCAAACCAAGATATGAGAAAGTGAATTAGGGGATGCTGAATAAGGGAAGGAGGTTATTGGTAAGAAGAAGAAAAGCAAAGGTGAGCTTTCAGAAAGGTGGAGAGGAGCCATCTACAGCAATGAAGGGAAGAGATAATCAAGTAGATTTCAGCACAGGAATTGAGGAGTAAGGAAATAGAAGATTTGGGTGTTTTTAGAAAAGAAGTAGCAGAATTTATCAAAAGGCTGCCCTTGGAAGGAGAGGAGAGCAAAGAATCAAAGCGAACACTAGGGAGAGCAAACCCAGCAGATGGCAGAGATAGAAGAGTTGTCAGCTGTGATAGAGGGATTAGGAGGAAAGATAAAAAGATCAGTTTTTAGAGACTGACTTTGAGCTGGAGACTGGCCTTCTAAGCGGGATGCCAGAAATGCATAGATGGAGATTAAAGAGAGGGAGGGAGGTCTGGGGTAGAGAGACTTGGGAATCAACTGCATTGTGGATGAGGAGCTAAAACAAAGGAGAGAGAGTAAAACCACTAAACAACAGCATAGGGGAGGGAGGCAAAGAAAGAACCTGGGAAGACATCAACAGAGGAGAAACGAGGAATCAGGAGTTATGGCAAACAACATTGACTACAAATTATACTGCATTCTCAGTGTGTCTCCCTCCCTCTCCATGTCAGAGACATATACTTTTGCTTTACATATGCTGATTCTAGACATATTGTAACACTAAGAACATCATTGTATCCCTTTGACATTGATACTGATTACAGCCTTTCAATAACTGTCACAATATCAACTGCATGTTTTCTCATGCACGCTGTTTGAGCTGACATAACTTTGTCAGTTTTAGTTATTTAAATGTTGCTAATTTTGATGGAGGTACTATTAATAAACTAAGCATGAGTGCATAGCCTGCCAAACAATGTCTCTGGATTTCATTCAGAAGCTCCAAAACTCTTTATAGAACACATGGCCCTTCTCTTGGCCTCTTGACAACAAATAGGGGCCACATTCCCTGTCTTGGACGAAGTGGCCTGGCAATACTCACACATACACAGAAACCATTGGAATGTGGAAGTTCCCTGACACCTACACCTTCCCTTTTGTAGACTACTGTAACCAGTTGTGGCCCCACCCCAAAAGGCAGGTAAACTATGGTTCCTTATTTCTTGCATAGTCTTAGGTAAGTAAGGGCAGCAGAACTGGGCCTTTATGTCATAGATTCTTTGGCTCAGCGAAAGTATTAATGAAGCTGAAAGACAGCAAATGGAAAGCAAAGAATAGGAAATATTCTTATACAACTCTAAATTAGCCTGTGGAATTCATTTCCCCTACTAATGTTGAAGTCAAGAAACTGGTGGGTTTTTTGGAGGTGGGTGGGTTTTAAAAGTGATTATATTTATATATCAAAAGAGCATTCATAGTTACATGTTCAAGAGACATACAAATTCTAATGGTTCATGGTAGAAGGTAATCAACAAATAAATGGACTTATATAGAAAATTTCCCTACTAACAAGTTATTCTATAAATATCCATTTTTGTGGCTTTTACGTTTTGACTGACCCTCTGTATTTGCAGTCTGTGCTGCTTTCAAAATTCAGGTAAATTTGTTCTACTTACTACGTGTTGTAAAATGCCATGTGTAGTTCCTCATGAATGTGATCTCCTCTTCATTGGACAAGTCACAAACAGAATAGAAACAGATGTCAATGTAGGGATGAAGCTGACTTTCTCCTTCAAAGGAACTGGCTTCCTGTACAGGTTGGTTTCTGCTACATTAAAGATACATCATGATTGTGAATCGTTAATATTTTCATTATCTCTAAACAGATGTCCTTGACTCCTCTGTCCCTTCTTACAAGTGCAGATTAGCATAACCTAGGTTCTACCATTTTGGATGGCAAAGGTGACTGCAGTTCCTAGTTTCCAACTGTTTTCCTCACCAGGAAAACTCACTCATATTTAAAATGAGACAACATGCTTTCCGAGTCATCTCTGTTACTGCAATGCTTCCTAATCTCACATGGCAGCAAGAGAGGGAGATTTGGAAGAAGATGACATAGTGTGGATTATTTTGTTTGTAGAACCTCCTTGCACCCCAAGTATGGTTTCAATTTTCCCTTTGAAATTTAGATCAAACAATTCTGTCAACATAGATTCACTTCTCCTGGACATTTCTTGTACTTGGGAATCTGCAGACAGCTTGAGGGCCATGTTTTTTGACAGCACTACTGGAGAATTACTCTTCTGATTCTTAGAAAAGACCTGGATTTATATGTCTTCCAAGGCAGTCTTTAATACATGATAAACCAATGGCTACCCTATTGATTTGTCATCAGCACATTTATATCAAATGGTTGACAAGAGATAACCAAACTGCTTTTGAGATATGAATTAACACTAGCCTATCTTGCATTTTTAGTAGATGTCCGATTATCACAACTCGTATATTTATGGGTGATTTCAGACGTGACGAGATCACGCTGAACCACACTGAACCACGGTGAACCCCGCAGCGGGGCGAAAGGCCCCTGCACGTCTGCACAGCGTGCGCCAGATGTTGGCCACGCTGAATCTGCAGACGGGGTCAATTTGAACCACGCTTCCCGGGCTAGCCGGGGGAAGGTCCCGGGAAGCGTGGTCAAATGGACCGCGGGCCGTGGCGACCAAAAAGTAACGTCTGTTCGCGTGCCACGGGCCGGGATCCCCGGCGGGATCCCGGGCCGTGGCACGATCGGCCAGACGCGGCGGCCGCATTGGCCCCGCCGCCCGCCCGTCTCCTCGGAGGGCGGGCGGCGGGGTGCGTGGAGGGGGCGGGGCCGTGCGGCCGCACGTTGCGCCGCGCGGCCCCGGCTCCTCCCACTTTCCCAGCCGGGATCCCTCCGGCACGTCTGTTGGGCCGTGCCGGGGTGACCCCGGCGGGGAACGAAGACGTTCGTTACGGTACGGGGCCAAAGGGCCCCGTAACGTCTGAAAATACCCATAGATAGTTTATGTTTTAATATTCTTCAATGGGCCTTGGATTAGATTCTAAATTATTAGGCCATTTGAATCATATTCATTATGCAGAAAAAGTAGATTACTGTGACTTTATCAAGAAATGAGAGTAAGCACATAGTCTACCTCTGACAGAAAGAGGAGTTAGAGGAACAAAAGGAGAATAAATACTCTTTATTAGGGGTGTGCACCAGGGCCCCATGTCATTTTTTGTTATCATTTTCATTATTAAAATGTGTTGTTTTCATTTTTGTTAATAATGAAATGTCGTATTTCATTATCGTTGTCGTTATGAGTATTGGTACCAATTTCAAATCAAGATTTTGTTTTTGGTATTGGTATATACACACAATATCGTGTGTGTGTGTGTGTGTGTGTATACAGAATCTAAGCTAAATTTAACCTATGTATAATGTAATATCCTATAATACTAATATATATAATAAAACAGCCTAGTGTCTAAATATCTAATCTCTCTCTCTCTCTCTATGACTAATATCTATATCTTTATAATATATGGACAGGGGGAGGTAGATAGGGGAAGGGAAAATGGAAACTCAGAGGTATATCCACTATCTCTAATTTATCTCTATTCTATATCTATCATCTAATATATATAAAAACTATCCTACCTATCTCTCACTTTATATTAATAAATAAATAATAATAATAATAATAATAATTATTATTATTATTATTTGTATAGCACCAGCTGTGTACCTGGCGCTTTACAGAACAATAAGATAGATGCGGTCCCTGCCTATGGTGGTAGAGAGATATATGGGAGGATTTTACTGCACGCACCAGTGGATTCTGTAAATGCACCCTGACAGACCAATAGCTAACACAGATCCAGAGTCAAGCAGCCCATCCCTGCAGTAAAAAGGGTTGCAGTGCCCTGTCCCAGAGCTCCCCTGATTGGTTCTGGGAGGTAGGAGGCATTGAGCAATCACAGGGTGCCATTCAACTGCCTGGGATCTGCTTGTGCTGCTCATTGGCCAGTGATTACATCCATCATGTCCTTCCACTCCCATCACAAGCTCAGTTCAAGAGTTCAACACTGTTTCTGACTCCGAGATGTGTGCTCCCTCATCCCCTCACCACATTTTCCTCAAAAAAACACCCGCCAGGCTGCTAGGCAATAACAAAATCAATAACAACTTTTGTTATCGTTATTGATTTCATTATTATTTTTGTTGTTTTCATTATTGCAATAACGATAATAAAAATGACAATTTTTGTTTTCGTTATTGATATAATGAAAATGACATGCATACACCTTCTCTTTATCACATTACAATAATGGAACAAGTATTTCACTACCTCATTAAAATATTCATTTGCTTAACAAATGCTTCAGTCACTTAGTTATGCCCTGGGATAGGGTAAGATAAAAATTTCAATTAAAATTTCAAGAAATAGAACAAATAAAGAACATTCTGTGAAGTTTAGGGACAACATTGTTCACATGTCTTTAGACTTATTATGTCAAACAACTTTGTTTTAGTATGATTTGTTTTAGTAGGAATTGTTTCTTAACAGAGTCCAATATTTTGAGAGGGAAGACATTAAGTCTACTGCAGCCCCCTTCACTATGGGCCTGATCAGCCTTGATGAGAAGAAAGAATGGGGGTATGATTGTACCAGGACCCCAACCTCAGGAAAGAAGGGCTCAAAAATTGCAAGGCTGATTTTTTTTTAAAAAATATACCTTTAAAATTAAATGAGTAAAATAATCATCACAGGTAAAGTGCATTCAAATTAGTTCAGTTCAGTTTATTTGGCACTGGTTTTCACCTTAGCCAGATTATCAAAAAATCTTTAAAACATGCACATCAACAGTGAAGAAATACATTTTCCAATCCAAATACAAACGTAACCATAATCAAATTTGTATTTGACGCCAATCATTTAACTAATTGCCTTTTACCCTGCTTAAAATTCCTCATTAATGAGAAATTAATTTTCCTTTAAATCAAATTTAAATTAACTAAAACGATTCCCATATTGGCTGTTGTACTTTACTTATACAAGATAGATTTACTAGTAAACCACAATAATAACTAGGCTATGTCCTAGGGAACTACATGTTCTGTTCGTCCCTGGACAGGCCTTGTACCTTCCATTGCCTATTCACTTGTTCTTATGGGTATTGAACAAAACCATAATAAAAACACATATAAATAACATACAAATAAAATAGTTTAATTTATATTTTACTACATTTGGCCTCTGGGGCCAACTAGTCTCTGTAGTAACAATAATTACTATCTGCATTTTTCTATTTAGAGGGGTAGCTATTCCTCATTTATATAAAAAATCCAATCAATAGAAAAAGATACTGATAGATTCCAAATACTTTGATAACCTTACAAATTTATACTAGAATCTTCAAATAACTACTACCATAATTCACATCCATTTTTTAATGCTATTTAATAACTAACCATCATCTGGTTCCCACTTTGCTTTCCTAAAAATTGTAATTTACTCTAATTTTGATCCATGAATTTATTGTACATCATCTAATTCCCATCTTTCTCGTAGTTTGGCTGCACATAACCCAAAAGTAGCAACCGCCATACAATCTGAATATTCTGAAACACTTAGTATTTTCTCCATTTTTAGTTGAGTGGACAACTTTCCTTCTTTTCCAATCAGAGGATAAATCCAAGTTTCCCTCGAAATTTCATATATTGGGCAAGTGAACAACATATGTTCTATGGTTTTGACCTTATCTTGACCACATATGCATAGGCAAGTCTCTATTGGAGTTGCCTTATACCGGCCCAAGGTCACGGCTGATTTTACCAGATGAAATCTTAATAATGGGTGATTTCAGATGTTACGGGCGCGCGGTTCACCACAGTGGATTCCCGGTGGGGGTGAACAAAACAACCACCCCCCGGGGCGAATAAAAGTCCCAAACAGATGTGACGGGACCGGGACCACGACCAGGAATCGGGTCAACAGATCACGGATCAGGGCAGCGCAACAGACGTGACGCCGATCCCCAGCTGTTGTCAAAACTCCCAGAAGCCACCAGGCAGGGGCAGGACACAGACATGGCCACCTGAGGGCAAACGAAGCCAAAAGGCACAAAAGGGAATGCCCACACAAGGGAAACGGGAAGGGAGGGGGGAAGAGGGAGAAGAGGCTGACAGGCACCAAACACAGCAGGCACACAGACAGCGGAGGCACAGTGGAACACACAGCATGAGCACACACCCAGGCACACACACACATGCACACACACGCGGGAAAGGTCGGGAAGGGGGGCACGGGTGCCCAGAAAACCCACAAGGCACAACGGGAGCAGAAGGGGGACACGGAAGAGGGGGGGAACCGCAAAGGGGCAGGTCAGGACACAGGCAGCAGCAACCCCCACCCCCACAGCAGCACATCCACATGGGTGCCCCCACAGCAACACAGGCAGTCTTGGAAAGGGGGGGCAGGACCCTGGGACCAAGGCACAATGGGGGCCCACAATGCACAGAGAGCCGGGCGGAGACAGTCCAGGAGGAACACGGAGACCCCACGGTCACTGAGGGGCAGATGGAGGGCAGCCAGGACAGGCGGAGCTGTGCTGCAAGTCCAAGGACACACACCCCTGAGGAAGCACCGAGGGCCAGTCTGAGGGTGCCTGAACCCCCAGGTCACACAAGCACCCAAGGGGGGGGGCGTGCAGCAGGTGGCAGCGCTGGCGGGTGGGGACAGGTAGCTGGACACAGGTGGGTCGGAGAGGCCATGCAGAGCGCCGCACCCAGGCACCAGGGAGGGCAACCATGGAGGGGAGCCCAGGGTGTGCAGTCAGACCGGTCGGTGGGTCCTGGAGGGGGCCCGGGGTCAGAGGCAGGGGCAGCAGCACCCCGCGAAGCAGGCTTCACCACAGCGCGGCAGAGAAATCAGGGCGAGAGAAGGCAGCGATGCTGGTACCCACGAGCCCTGTGAACACAGGCAAAGTAGGAAAGAGCCAAGGCAGGCCACCCTCAGCAAGGCACACCATGTAGGCACTTAGACCACACACACCCAGTGCAGAAACGGTCTCAGCCCGAGACCAGGGCACATGCAAACACTGCTTGTCCGGATGCGCCCCTCAGGGAAGCGAACCAGCCCCAGGGTCTCCATATGCAGCCAGAAATCACGAGCGCTCGCCTCATAGCTGAAGTAGTGAAGTCCAGAGCTCAAGCTCTTAAAGGCACCCGCACGGCTGTCTGGGGTGCCCAGGAGCAGCTGCACAGCAGGGGTATGCCACAGGTCGCAAAGAGACATGGTCTCGTGGAAGGTCCAGATATGGGGGCCCCCATGGGGGCCAGGAAGCAGGAGCCCAGTGGATGGACAACCTGCCATGGTCCTGCACGACAGGGAGAATAACAACATGGACCGGGGGTACACATACCCTCCAGGGCCGGGAGGGCCTCTGAGGGATCCCAAGGCCAGGAAAAGCGGCCACGGACCGCAACATTGTAGCACAACAGAGCGAGGCGTGGGGTGCGGACCCGGCACAGCTGCAGAACACAATAGCACACTCAGTCTGGCTAATCGCACCTCCAAGGCCATAGTGTAGCAAACGGGGGGGAAGGGGGTGGGGTGGTGGTGGAGATGGCTGATGGAATGCAGCTGCCCAGGGAGCGAGCAGACCCACGTGCCCATGTGGGGGCGAGGCCCGGGGCGCTGCCTGCAGGTGCACCCAATTGCAAGCACGCATACCCCGGCCCCCCATTGGGGGGGCCATGTCCACCTAGGGGCCCACCCCCAGGACAGCCCTGCCATCAGAGGCCCTGTATAACTGTTCCCGTCCCCCCTCTGGGGCCCCACCACCATGGAGTGGGACAGGGCAGCAGCCTACTGGATGCACCTCACGCTCGCAGCCAAGTGGTTCCGTGACCACACCGAGAAGCTGCGCCTCCTTACAGCGGAGGTGCAACTGGCCATCTGGCTGCAGGTTTTCCTGGCTCGGATAGCTGCCAGGGGCCTCCGGGCCCACCATGGGCACAGGATAGTCCTTGCATGGCTCAGGGCACTGAGAATCTCCGGGGCGGATTGGCAGGCTTGAGCTGGAGCTGGACCTGGCCTGCAGCACTCCGCGCGGCTGCCAGGTGCCTCCTGTGGGCAAGGGAGACCATGCTCTGGGCAGCCCTGCTCACTATGCCCATTGACAGATGCCTATGGGTCTCTGAGCACCCACAGACGTGGTGGGCTAGGGCGCTAGCCCACTGGGAGGAGCCAGCCTGGAGGGTCCACTTTAGGATGAACAAGAGCACCCTGTTCCGCCTAGCAGAGCTCCATACACCCTGGCTGGAGTGGCAGCACACCTCCATTCGGGACCCCATCCCCATGGTCCAGTGGGTGGAAATAGGGGTCTGGGCCCTCGCTACGCCCGACTCCTGCCGGTCTGTGTCCCAGCACTTCGGGGTAGGGCTCAGAACTGTCGCCTGTATCCTCTGGGATGTGTGCGAGGCAGTGGAGGGCGTGCTCCTGGACAGAACGATACAGCTAGTGGACCAGGGGCCGTGATGGCGGGGTTCACGGCCGGAGGCTTCCCCAACTGCATGGGAGCCGTGGACAGCACCCACATAGAGATACTCTGCCCCACCGCCGGGGAGGCGCTGGAGTTTGTGAACAGGCACAGGTATTACTCCCTGCAGCTGCAGGGGGTGGTGGATCACTGGGGCCGGTTCATAGACATCTACATGGGCAACTCCGGCCTCAGTCACGATGCCAGGATCATGACCATCTCGCCTTCTATGCCCAGATGTTCTGGGGGGACTTCGCTGACATGGGGATGAGCTGGATCGAGGGGGTCCCAATGCCCCCCTGTATTCTGGGGGACCCTGCCTACCCCCTCACCTGCTGGTTGGTGAAGGTGTACCCTGTACCAAGGACCCCTGTGGAGCAGCTATACAATACCCGCCTGTGTTCCAGCCGGACCATGGTGGAGCGTGCCTTTGGGACCCTCAAGCAGCGCTGGAGGAGTGTTGCTGGCCGCCTTGATTACACTGTCTCGACCTCAGCCCTGGTGATCGGTGCCTGTTGTGTGCTCCACAATGTATGCAAAATAGAGGGGGCAGCCCTGGAGTACCCCGAGCCCCACCGGGACCCCGGTCCAGTGCCCCTGTACGTGAACGCCGAGAACCCCAGGGAGTACCGTTACGCAAAGTGGATCCGGGATGCCCTGGCAAGGCATGATTGATGGCAGTAGGGGAGGAGC
>QEPC01007252.1:788601-814413 GCA_003113815.1 Sphenodon punctatus
TGGCCCATGCCCCCTCTACCCCCCTGACCCGTGTCCCCCTGGGCATGGTCCCTCCCCTCTCTGGGTCGCCCGCTTAGCCTCAATGTCCATCTTGGATGCCACGGAGGCTGTCCCCTCGGTGTGGGAGTGCTCCCCCATGGACCACTCGCTGAGGGTGATGAGGGTGCCAGCCTCAGACTCCACTTGGACAGCCTGGGGGTGGGTGCTCTCTGGGCTGCTGTCAGGGGGGCTGCAGGTGCTGGAGGTCCCAGGGCGCTTGTCCTGGGGGTCTGGGGCCCTGGAACTCATGTCTACCAGGTGGGTGGTGAGGGGAGGGGGTACCTCAGCCCGTTCCCTGCCCTGGACCATTGCGCTCCCCATGAGCTGTGGGGTGACTATGTACCCCTTCATATGGAGGATGTGGTCCAGGGCATCGTAGAAGGGGGCGGTCCAGGCCCCATGTCCGGACCACTTATTGTTGTTCCGGATGGCCTTGTACCCCCTCTTCAGCTCCTTGACCTTTGAGCAGCACTGTGCCGCTGTGCGCTGGTGCCCCACCGCCTCCATGTCCCACACACTATGTCCTGGTAGATATGCTCGTTGTGCTGGTTGACGGTGAGCTCCAGCTGGTACTCCAGGGTCCTCCAGATCCTGATGAAGTCCCAGGTCTCCTGGAGGCCCCACTGACCCCCTCGGTGGTACGCCTTCCTCCGCCATCTCCACAGTGGGTCATCCTCCTCCTCCTCCTCCTCCTCCGCCTCCGCCAGAGCAGGGCTGGTGTCCTCCGGGGGCTCGTCCGCCCGGGCCCTTTTCCGTGTCTGTGGAGACCGTGGGTGGGGGGGTGTAGGGTTGGGTGCAGGTGGGGCCCCCTTGCAGGGCACCCCGTCTCCCGCCTCCTTCCCAGTCTTCCGGGCGTGCCCCACACCCCCTGGGAGCCCCTGTGCCCCTTGTTCCCCTCCCCTTAATTCCCCTTACCTGTTTCCTGGGTGCCTCCTCCGGTCCTGGTCCGGCTGATGTGCCCGGGGTGTCGCGTCCCACCTGCTGCTGCGGGTGTTGTCCCTGCACCGCTTCTATGGCCAGCACAACCCACATCTCCCCCTCCTCCACCTGCACTCCCTCCACCTCCATCTCTGCCCTTGCCTTCTCCGGCTCCTCCTCCCCCCTCGCTCTCTCACCCACTGCTCTCTTCCGCCTCCCTCCTTGCTCCATCCCACCATGCTTCCCTGCTGCAGATTTCCCTTTAAATCTCCCTCCGGTGGTTGTGTTGTTGCTGGTTGCATGGCAGCGATGCTGCATGCATTGTCCATGTCTGGGGCTCGTTTCCTTTGGTTCCACCCGCGGATTGCTGTCCAGACGTTACTTTTTATTGGTTCCCAGTGGGGATCTCTTTGACCACACCTCCCAAGATTTTGCGCCGGGGAGCCCGGGAAGCATGGTCAAAATTGACCCCATGTGGGTATTGAGCGTGGTGAACATCTGGCGGGCACCGAACAGACGTTCAGGGCTTTTTGGCCCCACCGTGGAATTGAGCGTGGTTCACTGTGGTTGACCATGATCTCGTAATGTCTGAAATCACCCAATGTTATATTCCGTCTTAGATCGCTTGTTGGAATCTTTTCCAGGTAAGATTCAAATTTGAAGACTTTTTTAACTTGTGATAGAGTTGGAACCACTTTCCATCCAGCTACCTCTGTCGCATTCAAATTAAGTGCCATGGGATAAATTGGCTACCCTGTCCATTGATAGAAGGCTTCTCATTCTTATTCACCTTCTGCATGCGGATTCTACTCTGGCTATTAGATTTTCTGACCAGGGACACCTGACAGATTGGCTCCCAATCTCTTCGGGGATTGAGACTGGGCTGCATCATGGCCCCTTCCTTGTTTAATTTGTTTTTAAATGATCTTATTCCCAGGATGTCCCGCCCTAATTCTTTCCACTGAAACTGGCCTCCCATGCAGTTGGATATCTGCTCTACGTGGATGATGCGGTTATCCTATCCCAAACTAAGGTGGGATTGGAGAGGCAACTGCGTGAGCTTTCAGATTACTGCAAAAGCAATAGGTTAACGATTAACTACAATAAGACCAAAATCTTGGTATTTGGGAGGTCCAAGAAAGTTTATGCCTGGCATATTGATGTACACCCTATTGCCCAGGTTCAATCATATAAGTATCTGGGTCTCCTGTTCCACTCTTCACTTGGTTGGTCCCACCACCAGGACTTGGTGTTTGACAAAGTTAAGGGTACGGTGGCGTCAATTTCCTGCCTGTTTCATAAGAAAGGGCATGGTAGTTTTGTCCATGCCTTTAGAACTATTGATGCTAAGGTTTGAGCTCAGCTCCTTTATGGTGGGGGGGGGGGGCGCATTTGGACTATTAATGTCCCTGTTGCACTTAACACTCTTCAGGCCAAATTTTATAGGTCCCTGGCGCTTCATATACCCAACGGGACTCCGCTAGCTGCCATCAGATCTGAATTTGAGCAGCTTGCTTGGAGCAAGATTGCATGGAGTCAAGCAGTGCAACAGTGGCTTCGTCTTTACCAAGGCGAACAGCTGGGGCTCTTGGCCTTAATCCCCCTGAATTCTTTTGTCTCACCTTGGACCAAGTTGGTGGTAAACCAAGTTGCCAGATGGAGTCTTTTGATTGAACACCTACAAAGGGCCCAGTTCGCCACAGCTCGAAGGGAGGCCTTGGCCAGGGTCAAGGATATTGGACATCAGGAGGACCGAGCAGCTATCGGGGCCTTTGCCTTGTTGGCCCACTTTAAATATGTGGCTCCAAATCTTGGGGCCATGGCCCCTTATTTGGCTTCTACATATTCTGTTAGGAGACTTTCTCTCTTTTTTTGGTGCCCAACTCAATGTTTTGCCTACCTGCTTGCTTGACGGCCATTTTGCTGGTATTTCCCTTGGGGACAGGCTTTGCCCTTTGACCATTTAGAAATTGAAACAGTGACCCATGTTTTATTTTCTTGGCAGTTATATAGCGTACCCCGCGTACAGTTTTTGTCACCATATTTGGTCAAGTTTCCTGGCAGATTGCCTTCAGAATTATTATGTATATTTCTTGCTGACACTAATCATAACCTATCGGCCGCGGTGTCGGCCTTTTTAGTGCAGGCATTTGCTCAAAGGGATAGGTTTTGAAGTTCCTTCCGGTAGCCAGTCCGACAATTGTGATTGGAGATGACGTGGAACTGTGTAGATTTGAGCAGGACTGTATCTTAGGAATGGTCTAGTCAATTTTTAGAATTTATATCTGTAAGTTTGCCATTCATTTTAGTGTTAGGATATATTGTCCCTTTGTTTGTTTTTATCTTACTTGTGGCCATTGCTATTGATGTTGTATTCATTTGTATTTGTATGTGTTTCGTGTTATGCAATGACCTTATGGCCACGCAAATAAAATGTACATTACATTACAATTAAGTGCCAGTATGATCTTCAGAAATAGATTTTAAAATGTATGGCAGCGTAATGGGTGGGAGCGGATCTACAGCTACCAAGAAGTACCGGGGACCCAAATTTCTCTCAAAGGGATTCGGTCTGTGTAGTAGATTTTCAGAGGCATTACCATCCCAATATACCCACAACAAGACAGAATTCTACGTCCATCTTTAGATGCTACTAGGCCATTTACTACTGCCTCTTTCCACTCTTCACTGCATGAATCATAATGAAAAGAAACCTCTCCCTCTTTTATTTAAAGGCACAGTGCCTTCTAATGCCAACTGACTTTCAATAGAAAGGGATCTAAGTACAATTTTTGCCTTTGAAAATCTACTGCTGTATCTCTAAACTCCATCTGCGACTGAGGGTTCTCTTTATTGTCTATGGATGCTGGGTGTGCATTTTTGCAGGTAGCAAGATAGCTTGCAGGTAACTAGCTAGATCTCATAAGAAGATTTAGACTGACACCAAATATACAGAATACACCACCAGTTTGTCTGCAGAATGACAGCAGAACAGCCATCTACTGTACTGAGGAGGAAATTGCTTCAATGCCAACAACTTCCTTCTGTAGATGGACTGCTGATGTCCTAGTTTTGTAATTGTTCTACTCACTGATGAAAAAGAATTCTTTACAGGTAAATGACTACAGTATGTTTTTTTAAAAGTCCGATCCAGTAGTTCAATTTGCTACCTAATAGTGAATTCTGCTGGAAATAACTGTCCAGTGTTGCACATACGTCTTTGAAAAGCGTAGGATGCACATATGGTTTTGACTATTCTGGAGATAGAGAAATTGAGATATCACTGTTTGTAAGTAGCATACGAGACCAAGTAACAACCCTCGAATATCAATAATGTTAACACTTACCTATAAATCTCATTCCTGCCTTGCTCACAAACTCTGCACTCTGCTTACATATGTCTATGTTGTCTATGTGTTTATGTAGAGAACTTTATATGGAAATGTTTCATTATTGCCCGCAGCAACATGTGGCATTTCTACAAGAACTTTTCAGCACCTTTTAACATGCCTTCTTCAAATGTGTTTCTTATTGTGAGGTTCTCATTTTACAGGTGCTATCACTGTTCCAGCAGATTAATTTTATTTAACTGTTTGTTTAATATGTATGCTGTAGGTATTCATTCAGAAATTTTAAATGTATAAACATAGAAGGAAAATAAACAGCAGGTATACCTTAAATGATAATGTGGCCTATAGTGGGTCAGGTTCAGTTTTGGTGTAAGTAAGTACAACTTCATTTAAGACAAGCAAGTCTTTTTGGTGTAGCACTGGCTTGCAACATCTTTTGATAGGGATATGTAAGAAGGATATAATTAAACCATTGTCTCACCACAACTTCAAGCAACAGCAAAGTCAAATCCTAAACTGTTAATTACACCAGAAATTACATTTTATGTTGTGGAAAAGCACACAGAACCCAATTTGGAGCCCTTCTGCACTGTCGCTCTTCTCCTACATCAGATAAACCCAGTCTTATATTTCTGACCTAGAATACTACAAATCATTCTTTAGTGAGTTATGGGAACATGGAACAAGGAAGAAATGCAGGAAGTCATTATTTCACACTTTCCTACTGACTGAATTTTTGTACAGACTTGGATAAATCTCTTAAATTTAATGTGCTGAAGTTTTTCTACTCACAAAGAATCATTACTGAAAGGCTCATTTCATTTTCGAAAGCACTTTGTAGACACTGGATGGAGGGCACTTATAGTAGTGTGAGCAGACCCGTTGCAGAGACGGAGCAGACAGCATGAAGGGGGACACTTTCTTCAGACTAAGAAAACGTAGTGGGGATATTACAGGGGCTGCAATCCCCACCCTTCTCCTCCTGCCCAGGCTGGGCTTTCCACAGGGTGACTGGCGGCAACTGCTATTCTTGGGACCCCACTATTTTCTCTACTTCCAGATTCCCTGCAGTAACTTCTGTTTTTGCCAGGGCAGGGTGTAGGGGCCCCACTCCCTCTCAAAGAGGCCCAAACACAAACACTAACACCCGTAACGCCCCATAAAAGGTGCCCTCAAAGGGTGGGGATATGGTGGATCGGGTAGGGCCATCAGGAGCCCTACATTTTTACCTTCACTTTGAGCACTGCAAATTCTAAGGATGGCCCTGCCTCTACACCTTAGCAATAGACCCAGCTATGAGGTTTCATTACCATCCCAATAAACCCACAACAAGACAGAATCCTACCTCCATCTTTAGATGCTACTAGGCCATTTACTGCCTCTTTCTACTGTTCACTGCATGAATCACGATGAAAAGAAACCTCTCTCACCTTTATTTAATGGCACGGTGCCTTCTATTCAATGTGATATCTGCTTGCTGAGTTCTATTGCCAGTCCTGTGAAATATTTAAGCTATTATCAACATAATGACAATTTTATAAAGAGCTGCCCAAGTTACTACTGGAACGATGGGGCTTTCTTCTGCATCGTTTGAATTCCCATAACTATTTGTCACCTGAAATTTAATAGTTAAAACCTGACCAAAAGAGATAATTTATCTTTTTTTAAATTGTTAATACTGCTTCATGCTAGCCAAGGTTAGAAGTGATTAGAGTCTCAGTTGTATTATTACTGGCAACACTGTATTTACTCTTTTAAATAATTTATTTTTAAGAATGAAAGCACCCATATAGTTCTTTCTTTCTCCCATCTTTATAATTTCCCTTTGTTATTACTTAACCACAGCTTAAAATGGTATTTCCATTAGCCAAATGTTGGTTTCTATTTCTTTATTAGTCATCCTGTATCCAAGCAAGGAGCTGGACTAAATGACCCTCAAAGTCCTTTCCAACGCTATAATTCTATGTATAGCTAAGGCTTATTCTTGGATTCTTCCAGCAAAAGCTGCATGATAAGACCTAAAGGTGTTCAGAGGTTGCAATGTTAGATTTAGTTTAAGAGACTAATGGTTTTGATTTGTGCTCAAAACTACCGGTGCCTTTCTAAATGAATATGACACTAATCATTTGGCAGCAGTTCCCTGCAACTGGCTGGCCACCTATCCCAAAACAAAGAGAAACAAAACGCAGACCCCATGTGTTCGACTAGAAAATAGACAGAACAGCTTTTCTGTAATGCCCCATGTGTATTGCTGATTGAATTTATCAGTGAAAAGGAGCAGCAGTAAACATGCCAGCCACAAAAGTATTGTGCCAGAAACACCTAAGCAACAGGTGGCGTGAGCCTTTTTATTGGAGTATCTCAGCTTGTTAAGGGTGGTTGAAAATATTGGGAAAGTTTACAGTTGCATAAGGCTTAGCGTGTTTGAAAAGAACAAATAACCCATCAAAAGCTTGAAAGCCTTTTTTCACTTGTCTCCCTTTCTCTTTCCCCTACTGTTTCTTCAGATTTAGCCCTTTTGTTTCTTCCCCTTCAGACATCTGTCCTCTTTGCCTGGATCACTGTTCAGAACAGCTAAAGTACCTATAAACTCCTACCTTGTGTACAACACACTTTGATAGTTCACAATAAGACACCAAAGCTGAAATAAACACACAGGGAAAAAATGTTAAATCCCTACATCAAAACTTGTTTTGTGTTTTCTTATTTCTTAAAGTTATTTTTAAGTGTCTAAACCAGACCAATTATACTCAGAAACTACTTCACTTAATCCATTCCTTTATCTCATGGGAAAAATCACCAAAGCAATTCTCAAAATGTTTAAATCCCACAGTGTGCATAAAAGCAGCAAGTAAATCTGCTTCTTCCCAGGCAAACCTTTAGGATTTTACTGGCATCTTAAATTAAACCAGCAAATAGGTTGGTTTCCCTTGTATTCCAACCAATAGACTGTCAACAAGAAGAGGGGGAAGGGACTTGAAAGCAAGGATTTTTAGTGCAAACATTTATATACTCACAATCATGGACTGGAACAGGAACGCAATCAGGAATTATTAAACACCATCAAGCACTTCCTGGCAGGCTATCACGTCGATAATATTTCTGCAACTATAGCAAAGTTAGTTATGAAATAATTAAATCCTCAAGCTGGCAACTGAACAAACAAATAATAAAATGCACCAGGTTGTGTCAAAGAAAAATGTATTTGTACATGTGCGTATGTAAAAAGCAGATTTAATTCCAAAAAGGTTGAAAGACAAATTACTCTTTGCTGGGCAATAAAGCACAGATGGTTGAAGGACACATTACCCAAGCTGCCCTTCCATCTCATAGCTAGGAGAACTTCTGAATGAAAATACAATACAAAATTCCACACAAATATAATTGGACATTACATTTTTTCAAATGAAGGAAATCCTTGTGGATGACTGATGCAGCACCACGGAAGGAAACAAGGGCATATTAAATGGGGTTTAGAAGGCCACACTCTTTATTAATATATTTCAACATCAGCAAAACCAAGGGAGTGGGGGAAGTCCCCCCACAAAAAAATCCCTGGTCCACGCATCATAACCAGAGCTGGAGGCTCCGAGGTACAGCTTGGTTTCAACCTCCTGTGAACAAGCCACAACAGTCCTCTCCCACCTTGGCCCAAGATGCCTAGCTTGGAAGGTGAGGGATGCGTTCTGTGTGAAGTCCCCTAGCAAAGTCCCTAGGATCAGGGGTCAACTGACGCGTCACATACCTGCAAGACTGCCCATGTCCTATGGAATTTAATGACTGTACCTGTTACTTCCTGGGAAGGATTAAGCACTGGGCTGCTTCCCTGCCTGTGTGCTGCCCCTTTCCCCATCTTATATGGACCCTTAATTGCTTTCTGGGTCTTCCTTCCACAAATATTCCAAACCCCCTGGAAAACAAACCAGGAACTTTGTGACCTATTTACTACAGACACTGTGGGAAAGGCAAAAAATACCCAGCACCTCAGGGCCAATCAGAGTTTCTGGGGAAAATTCCTTCTTCCTAACCCCCCAAAAGGTGACCCCATATGTGCACAGTGCTGCACAGCTAAATTAGGGGCATGCAGAGTATGCTCATGCCTCCTCTGCCTGCTGCTCCTTAACTGAATGCGCTGAGGTTGGGGAGCTCAAAATGGTGGCGGGGAAGTCTCATATTGCGAGACCTCCTTTGCACCAAAAGGGACCTGTTGCTGTCTGGCATGGTCTTCAGGAGAGTCATCTGTTCTTCCCATTCCAGCAGCACAGTGGCAAAAGCCGCTTTCCAAATCCAAGTGTGTGTGTTGGTGGTGGTGGTGGGAGATGGGATTTGAACATCACAACTAACAAAGTTAGCCACAAAGTCAAAACCTATCCCAGCTATTCCTCTATTAGGGTGATTTGGTTGACACACCTGTGACCTACCATGGTGTGGCCAGTACCTCAACTGGCCACTCTTGATTTACTCCAAACCAATGGTTTGGGTATCCATTTACAGCTGGGTGGACTGGCAGCAGCTGGTTCAATGTGAGACCAAGCAGCTCTTGACCCCACAGTCATCAGGGTCTCACAAGTGAATGCCTTTACCATTCAACCAATGATGACATTAAACCTACTTAGGCTAATTTCATCTTCCACTCTTCCCCACCACAAAAATTTCCCTTCTGCAAGAGGCAACTGCCATTCCGTTTGATGAAGAGAGCTATCTACATGTAGAACCATGATCCAGAAATTGTGTTTTCAACTCTATGAAGGGAGATTTTATAAGACCCAACTATCAGTGATAGCAATTAACTAGAATACTCAAGAGCAGGGAGCTTGACAATCTGATGAGTTATTCTTTTGAACCAGGGCAGCAACTCATGCATAAATGTTCTTGTAAACAATTATTAGAGGAATGCACTGTAAACACAATTAATCATCTCAAGGTGTTATCTCTAGGTATTTTCCCCACAGATTATGTGCCACTTGCTCAATAAATCAAATTTCAACATTAAGACATCAATAGCTGGTATCATTAATATTCTCATTCAGCCAAACATGGTTGAGTAGAATATAACAAGGTTTGATTACATTTAAAAATAAAACAAAAAACCCACAGAAAATATTATAGGAAGATAGGGAAAGGAGGATGCTAATTGTGAACCCTTGAACAAAACTAGGGCTCAGCAGTGAGTCAGGATAGTGGCTCACTCTGTAAATACTTTGATATTGAATACATATTCTGTGCTAATAATATGGCACACCTTGTTAATGTATGTATTAGCTTTAAATCATCCAAGGGTGTGTTCTTTATGAAAAACAGGGTTTACAAGAGCCTTACAATGACAGGCAGTTTAATGCTTTCATAAAATTATTTTTTGCAATGTATATCAAAAGCATTTTCGTCTATTGTTCCTAATTATCAGCTGGGGATTTGACTAACGGGTAAAAGGAACAAAAGCATCCAACTCTTTTTCATCTCTCATAGTGCACAGTATTTTAGACAACATTCACTTAGCTTCATTTGAAAATCACCCCTTCTGAAGCCAATGTATGCAGTTCCCTTTGGGGAACATCATATGGGCTTTGGCAGGAGTTATGAGAGTACTGTTCAGAAGAGCAGTGGAGATGGCTACCAGGGACAGAGGAATGTTGGCTAGGGCAAAGGGAAAATCACAGATGAGGCAGTAGGAGTTGAGGAGAGGGAAGGAGTATCAGGAGTCAGAAAGACTGCAGTGTATTAGACAGTACTGAGGAGCAGCTGAGTGGTCTGGTTGCTTTGAAGAGGTTGGAAAGGTGGGAGGCAGTCAGGGGATGGGGGAAAACCATCAGAAGGAATTAAAGAAGATGTGAGTGGGCTAGTGGATTATGAGAGGGAAAGGACAATGCAAGAGGTTGAAGGGAGGAGCTCAAAGAGGGGAGGAAGTTAAAGAAAGAATTAGATGATGCCCAATCATAGAGGACCAGGAAACCTTTCAGGCTGGGTCCACATAACTACTACTGCTATTACTACTTAGCATTTCTATAGCGCTACTAGTCATACTCAGTGTTGTATAGATACGATTATGCACAACATAAAGTTAGTCCCTGCTCCATGGAGCTTACAATCTAATCAAGACATGACATAGACAAATAATATAAATAAGAGTCTTTCTGTGAATAATGGACTACAGGATGCAGACATTCAGTAAGTTTATTTATTTCAGTTAACATGGTTGAAATCCACAAGACTATGATATGAATAGGACCTGGGTTCATGATTTAAAGGTGATCGCAAAGATGTAGACCTTTAGGTGGAACGTGAGTATGGACAGAGAGGCGGCCTGACGCACCACCTCAGAAAGTTGTTTCCAAGCATACAGTGCAGCAAGGTGGACAGCATGGAGCTGGGAGTTGGCAATGGAGGAGACGGGCATAGATAAGAGCATCTTGACCAATGAATGGAGGTCAATAGTAGGGGTGTAGGGGAAGATAAGAGAGGAGAGGTACTGAGGAGCTGCAGAGTGAAGACACTTGTAGGTGAGGAGGAGAAGCTTGAACTGTACATGGAAGCAGATGGGGAGCCAGTGCGCTGGCTTAAAGAGAGGGGTCACATGGCCATAATGGCATGCAAGGAAAGTGAGTCTTGCAGCTGAATTTTGAATAGATTGTAGTGGAGATAAGTGTCTCAGTGGGAAACCTGTGAGAAGCAGATTGTAATAGTCTAAGTGGGATGTGATGAGAGAATGAATTGGGGTTTTACCAGTGTGTTCAGACAGGAAGGGACAGATTTTGGCAATATTATAGAGGAAGAAACGCCAAGTTTGGGCAGTGTTTTGGATATGAGCCGAGAAGGAGAGAGAGAAGTCAAAGATGACCCCAAGGTAGCGGGCTGAGAGGACTCGAAGGATGACAATGTTCTCTACAGAGATGGAGAGAGGTGGGAGGGGAGAAGTGGATTTAGGAGGAAAGATAAGAACTTTTATCGTGGCCATGTTAAGTTTGAGGTGGCGGTGAAATATATAGGCAGCGATGTCAGACAGGCAGGCTGAGATTTGGTACTGAATTCTGGGGGAGAGTTCAGGTACAGACAGGTAGATCTGAGAATCATCAGCATAAAGATGGTACTGAAAGCCATTGGAGGCGATCAGAGCACCAAGGGAACAAGTGTAGAGAGAAAAGAGAACGAGGCCCAAGCCTGAGCCCTGGGGCACACCAACTAACAATGGGATAGCAGTAGAGGAGGATCCACCAAAGGATAAACTATTATGTGCAGTGGGAGAGATAAGAGCTTCCTGTGGCAGAATGGGAGGGTTAAAAATGCTTTAATTAATTAATTAATTAATTAATCAATCAATCAATCAATCGATTAATCGATTAATTAATTAATTAATTAACTAATTAATTAATTAATTAAATACATAAATACATAAATACATAAATAATAAGAGGAGAACAAGAATAGGAGCAAGTCCCAACATCCAAAGGATAGAGTATCAAGGAGCAGATGGTGGTCAATGGTGTCGAAAGCAGCAGATAGGTCAAGGAGCATGAGGATAGAGTAATGGACACTGGCCTTGGCCATGAAGAGATTGTTGGAGACACTGGCCCTGATCTAATGCCCTGTGGATCCCCATAGTGGGCACATTGTGCCCTACGGAAACACGCGTATCCGCAAGAATGCACAACTTCGCATGGGATCCACAGGGCATTGGATTGGGGTCTTTGACAATGGCTGTCTCTGTGGAATGAAGTGGGAGGAAGCCATATCAGAGTGGATCAAGAATGGCCTGAGTCACAAGGAAGTCCAGGCAGCGGACTTCCCTCCTTCAGTTCCCAGAAGACCTAGAAGAGGCCTGAAGTGCTCCAGAGCACCGCCGGAGCTGGACCTGCCGCCGCTGCTGCCACCAGACACAGGGCCAGAGCCACAACACCATCAGGTACGTTGATCCCTGGGGTGGGGTTAAAAAAAATATTTTAGCAGGCTGGGCAGGTTGGGGGGGAGGTGAGCCCTGGCACCCCTTCCACCTATGCAGCCTAGAGGGGGGGGAGGGAAAACTGAGTTTCCCATTGCCCCCCTAAACGGGTTCGGTGAAACCAAACATGTTCAGGCTGAACAGCGCAAACCCAAACAGTTTTGGGGGGCTGAACCCCGAATGGGCCGAACACCAAACCCTCCAGTGTTCGCATATCCCTAGGGTTTGGCATGCCTGACAGGATGGGGGAGAGTCAGGGCAAGAGTATCCAAAGCAGAAGAGAGTGCAGTATTGTAGAAGGAAAGTGACTCATCAACAGACTCCAACAAGGTTGTGGAGGAGAGGAGAGATGAAGCAGTAGAGGAGAGGATGCAAGGGTCAATAGCCTGGAGATTTCTAAAGGAGGTTGTGGTGACTGGACAAGGCCATGGGGGATAGTAGTTAAGTGTAAAGGGTAGCAGCTGATGGTCAGAGAGGAGAAGGACAGAGGTTGAGAGGCCTGAGAGAGAGCAGTTGAATGAAAGGACTAGGTCAAGGCAGTGGCCATGCTGGTGAGTAGGGGAGGTAGAGCATAGTTGTAGGCCAAAGAGGAGGTTAGGTTAAAAATCTTGGAGGCACAAGAGTCAGAGGAGTCACCGACATGGAAGTTAAAGTCCCCAAGAATAAGGGAAGGGGAAGATGGGGCAAGGAAGAAGGAAAGGCAGGAGTCAAAGTCATTGAGGAAGGAGGGGGACTTATCAGTAGATCTATAAATGTCAGCTATACCAAGCATGTAGCACTTGTGTGAGGTTCTTCTCTGTGTCTGAGTTGCTCTTCCCTCAGATGTGTGGACAGACTTGCTACAGGAGAGATAGACCTGGGGATGGCATAGAAGTGGTGGGATTTTTTTTATTTATTTTGACTAGAGCTGTTGTTTCCTGATTCATGTTGTATGTGTCCCAAAGACATGGAAAAGTGATGTTGTCAATTTACCATATAGTTTGATTTCAAGATGGCCACCCTAATTAAAAATGGTGGCTAAAAACATTCCCATCCCCACTTCTGAGGCCAATAACTTGGGAAATAATGATAACAGAACCTTGGAACAAAATTTGAACTAAAGCTGAGGCCTGTGAGAATATCTTAATGGCACAGAAGTGAAATACCTAACAATCATATAAGTACAGGCAAAGTTTAAAACTGAAAATCATATAAAAATGATTTCCTTTTGGAGAACCAATAAATACCACAATCAGTATAAATTAAAAGGGATTATGACAATCTTTGGGATTGAAGAAAATTTGTTTTTCTTAATTTTTCTGATTCTTGGGTTGAAGAAAATGGAAACGCATCCCTTTGTTCTGCGGATATTTAAACTTGGCACTCTGCAATGTATTGTTGAAAGATGATGCAGGTAATATGATCGCCCCACAGGTAATATGATCGCCTCCTAGATACCATAGAGGCAGACGTTCATAGAGAGGATGTCAGCTCTTGCCATAACACTCTCTGGGTATTTTCAGACGTTACAAGATCACAGTAAACCACAGTGAACCACACTCAACCCCACAGGGGAGGGGTGCAAAGGGCCCTTAACATCTGTTCGGCAGCCGCCAGATGTTCACCATAGACAATCCCCGACAGGGGTCAAAATTGACCACGCTTCCAGAGCTTCGCCCCGGACCATCTCTGAAAGCGTGGTCAAAGCGATTCCCAACGGGAAACAACAAAAAGTAACATCTGGATGACAGCCACCGGCCAGAATCAAGCAAAATGATTCCCAGCCAGGGACAAAGCATGCAGCATCGCTTCCAGGCAACCAGCAACAACACAGGCCGAGGAGGGAGATTTAAAGGGCACACAGCAGCAGGGGGATATGGCGGGATGGAGCGAGGCAGAAGGGAGAGGAGAGCGGTGGGCGAGAGAGCAAGGCAGGAGGAGGAGGAGGTGGTGGTGGAGGTGCAGGCAGAGGAGGAGGTGGTCGTGCTGCACCTGGAGGTGGTGGAGGGGCAGCAGCAGCAGTAGCAGCAGCAGCAGCAGCAGCAGCAGCAGCAGCAGCAGCAGCCGAGACAGGCTGACCCGGTGCCTGCAGCTGGTCCGGGGGACAAGGCACCCCAGAAATGGGTAGTGGGACTGAAGAGGGGGGGAAGCAGCACAGGGGCACCAAGGCAGGTGGATGGGCCGGCATGGGGGGGAACAGAGGAGGGACATGAAGCTGAGGCAACCCAGTAACCAACCCCCCCCTTATGACCCGCAGACACAGAAATGGGCCCAGGAGCCCGAGCCCCCAGAGGAGACAGCCAGAGGGCAGCCGGAGGAGCAAGAGCAGGAGGAGGAGGGGGAAGATCATGACCTGGAGGGCGCCCACGGGAGATGACCGTACCATTCGAGGGAGGCAATGGGGGCACAGGGAAACCCAGGACTTTATACTGATCTGGGGGACCCTGGAGCACAAGCTGGAGCTCGCGATCAACTAACACAACGAGCACATCTTCAAGGAGATCGTGTGGGAAATGGAGGTGGCAGGGAATCACAGGACAGTGGCACAGTGCCGGTCGAAGGCCAAGGAGCTCAAGAGGGGGTACAAGGCCATCAAAGACAACAACTGGCTGTCTGGCCACGGAGCCCAGACCATCCCCTACTACAAAAGCCTTGCATCGCACCCTACACCTGAAAGGCTCAATAGTCGTCCCATGCCTCGTGGGGAGTGCAGTGGTCCAGGGAAGGGAATGGCCCAAGATACCCCCTCCCCTTGCCCCCCCAGTGAAGACACCGGCTACAGGAGCCCCACGCCCCAAGAGGAATACCCCGGGACCTCGGGGACCAGCAGGCCCCCCTCGCGCACCAGCCCCGAGAGCCCCCGACTGATGTCCGAAGCTGGAGGATCTGAGGCCGGCACCCTGGTCACCATCAGCCAGTGGACACAAGGGGACCTCAGTCACACCGAGGAGCCAGCCTTGGAGGGCTCCAAAACTGATATAGAGGGTAAGCAGGTGGGTGGGACGGGTCACGGACCGGGGGAAAGGCCTGGGGGGAAAGGAGGGTCACAGGCCACGGGTCTTCCATCAGCAACCCCCCTATGCCCCGGACCCCAAGGGAGGGGCCATGGGGCCACCGGGGGACATGGACCACCGACCTCCACCCACCCCTCCCCATTCCCTCACAGGTCGCGGCACACCCTGGCACCTGTGACAGCCTGGCGAGGGGGATTGAGGCGAGAAGCCCCAGGAACAACCAGAGGCCCCGGGTGATCCAACATGAAAAGGGGGGGAGGGGAGGCCCAGCGAGCCTGGGTGGGGGAACCGGACCCTGGGTCAGGCCCGGCCGCAAGGGGCATCCGGGGGAGGGAACCACCTGACATCCTGATTGGGGGAGGCTCAGGGTCCCCATCCATGGCACGGGATGGGGGCGGGGGCCTGAGGCGGATAACTATCCCCTACCATGCACCCCAACAGGGCAAACTGCCGGGGACCAGCAAAGCAGACTCGTGCCCCCAGAACAACGAATGAGAGAGCACTGGGCATGGGTATGGCAGCACAGGGAGGAGCAGGTGGAGGACATTGTCTACTTCCCCACAGAGCAGGGCGAGCGGATGATCGCGGCCATTGACCGCATGGAGGCAGCCACCAAAAGGGCCGTGCATCAGGCGGAGGCCAGGGACTGGAGGCTCCAGGCGGAGGTGTGCCTCGAACAGAGGCGGGAGCACCAGGAGCACAGCAGGCAGGTGGAGGCATTTGGGCGGCTGGAGTAGGCCATAGACCAGATGGTCAAGGAGCACTCAGCAAAGATGGACCTGTTCCATGACATAGGCACCTCGCTGCTCCTACACGCGGGTACTATGAGTGCCTATGTCATGGCAGCCACCCTGCCAGGCAATCTTCCTTCCCCAGCCCTGATGTTGGGCCCCTCGGCGCCCCCACCTCTACCACCCCAGCCACCGCCGGCATGCTCGCTGGGGCCACACTTCTGCCTACTGGTCCCTGTAGGCCTCTGGAGGGATCTGCCAGCCAGGGGGACCCCTCTGGCCCCAGGCCCACCCTCCCACCACTACTGGACCCCCAGGACACTGAGGCCTCCCAGGACACCATTGGGGACACAGACGGCGGGGGGGGGAAGGGATCTCCCAGAACTCCATGGTGCCCATCGGGCAGCTGTGAGGGTGGCTCTGGAGATGGGGAGGAAGAGGGGAACATGGGGGAAGGGGGAGGGTGACCTGAGGGGGGGGACACACTTAGGGGTTGCGAGTGGGTGAGGTGGAGGGCACACATGTAGAGAGCTGAAACAAAAAATGCACTGGAACCACAGTTGCCTCCGTGTGTCTGTTAGTGGGCCTGGGGTCGGGGGTGCAGAGGTGAGTAGGGGCACAGCCAGGGTGCTGCTTGGGGCCCCGAAGTGGTGGGGGTGTGTGTGCGTGTCCTCAGCGCTTGCCCTCCCGGCTGATCTACCTCACCAGGGAGGCACGAATGCGCTTTGCGTAACGGTTCGCCCATGGGTTCTCAGCGTTCACGTAGCACACAGGGCCAGAAGGGTGCCTGGGCATGGGGTAGTCGAGGGCAGCCACCTCGGTCTCGCATATGTTGTGTAGCGCACAGCAGGCTCCGATCACCATGGAGGAGGTCTCCACCGTGTAGTCAAGGCGGCCCGCGAGGCTCCTCCAGCGCTGCTAGAGGGCCCCAAAGGGCCTCTCGACTATGGTTCTACTTGCACACAGGCGAGTATTGTAGAGTGCCTCCACAGGGTTCCTGGCAACCATGTACACCTTCATCAGCCAGCGGGTGAGTGGGTAGGCCGGGACCCTCAGGATGCAGGGCGGCATCAGCCCCCCCTCAATCTGGGTCATCCTCATGTCTGCGAAGTCTCCACGGTACATACGGGCATAGAAGGGAGAGATAGTCATGATCCAGGCATCATGGCTACGACCAGAGTGGCCCATGTAAATGTCTATGAACCTACCCCAGTGGGTCCACGACCACCTGCAGCTGCAGGGAGTGGTACCCATGTTGGCTGACATATTCTGAGGCCTCCCCAGCAGATGGGCATAGGATCTCTATGTGGGTGCCGTCCACGGTGCCCATGCAGATGGGGAATCCCCCAGCCACGAAGCTGGCCATCACGGCCTCCTGGTCCACCAGCTGGATCACTCGGTCCAGGAGCATGCCCTCCACTGCCTCGCAGACGTCCCGCAGGATCCCGGCAATGGTGTTCACCCCAACGCCGAAGTGCTGCGAGACAGAGTGGCAGGAGTCAGGTGTTGCAAGGGCCCAGACCCCGATGGCCACCCGCTGGACCATGGGTATGGGGGTCCACATGGGGGTGGCCTGCCACTCCAGCCAGGGCGTTAGCAGCTCCGTGAGCCTCAGGAGGACGAGCCGGTCCATCCAAAAGTGCGCTCTCCAGGCGGTCTCGTCCCATTGGGCTAGTGCCCTGTCCCACCACCACTGTGCCCGCTCCATGACCCATACCCGCCGGTCAATGGGCATTGTGAGCAGGGCAGTGCACCCCATGGTCTCCCTCCACCACTGGAGCTGACAGGCTACCTCACGGAGCACCGCAGCCCAGCCCCGGATGTGGAGGAGGACCTTTCGGGCTGCCTTTGACACCTGCTGGGCCCTGAGGTGGGCCAGGGAGCACCTGCGCCTGTGGTGGGCTCTCCGGGCTATGGCAGTGCTCCTGGCCATGCACACATGAAGCTGGGTGGCCAGGTTCACCTCAGCAGTCTGAATGCGCAGGATGTCTGTGTGCGAGTGGTAACACTCTGCGCAAACGGCTAGGTGCATCATGCAGCCGCCCCAGCTCCATGGTGACTGGAGCCCCAGGTGGGTTGGGGCCGCACTGGTTGTAGGTTTGGACCGGTGTTTCCCCGCCCCCTGGTTGCACCTTCCAATTGGGCCCGGGCCTCGGGTCACCTTGGCTGGCCCCCTGACCATCAGGCCCAGTCTCTGAAGGGCGAGCGGGGCAGGGAGGCTGCGGGTAGCCTATGCGTGCACATGCCTTCCCAGCAGGGGGCATGACACTTGGTTATGCCCTTGGCCGGGCGTGTGCAGGCAGCAGCTGCATTCCTGCTGTCATCACCTCCCACCTCTCTGTGTTGACTGGCTGCTGTCCTGAGCACCCTGATTAGTGTGTAGGCTGCTGTGTCTGTGTGCTCTGTTGCATCAGCTGGACTGGGTCCGCACCCCACGCCTCGTTCTGTATTGGTACAATGTTGCAGCCTGTGACATTATCACTTGACCTTGGAGCTCCCCAGCTTCCTCTCCCATCCCTCCAGGGATTGTGGGTCCCCCCCTTTCATTGTGTGTAGTATCAGGCGCTTGCTGGACCATGACTGGCTGCACTTCCCCCAGGCTCGCGGGCCCCAGCACCTCAGGTGCCCCATGTAGCTGGACCTTCCGCGAAACCATGGTCCTATGTGACCTGTGGCATTCTCTGTCCATGCAATTGCTCCTGAGCTGCCCAGACAGATCCATCGGTGCCTACGAGAGTATGAGCTCCAGGCTGCGGTACTATGGCCATGTTGTGAGCGCCCGCGATTGCCGGCTGCATGCGGAGGCGCTTGGCCTGTGTCCCTTTCCTGATAGGCACATCCCGGAGATGAAGTGCTCACATGTGGGGTGGTTGGTGGAGGAGGAGACCGTGTCTGCCTTCTCAGTGTACAGCCTGTCTGGCTACATGACCTGTCTGTCAGAGGGGGGCCCTGCCCTGGCTGTGTCCTTCTCTGACTGTGTTCATGGGGCCCGAGGTTACCAGTGGTCCCACGGGGTGATCTATCACCACCTGTTGAAGCTGGGTTACCTTCCGTGGCCCCCACCTGCTGACTATGCCTTGTTGGAGCCCTCTGAAGTGGAGGTGGCGGCGCTGGCCGGTGTGTGGTCCCGATCCGATGTGCAGGTGGGGATCTATGCCCAGGATCCCTTCGAGGCTTACTACCTGGTTGCCCACCACATGTCTGAGCTGGGCTTCCATAGGGGCATGCTTCACTGGCTGCACTTCGTGCACCTGGTGGGCGACCCAGCCCCGAGCCCCTTCGTGGCCCCCTGCAGCTGGCTGTGAGGCCACCCTGCCTTCTGGCCCCTGGATACCAGCCCTGGTGTGCACTCCCACCTCCTCCCTGGCGGCGTGGGTCACTGCCCCTTCCCTCCCTGCTGTTCCTGGCTCGCTGCTGTGCTGGCTGTTTCATGGGGTTCCGCTGCCCCTGCCTGTGGCTCTGGGCCCTGTCCGCAGGGCCCCCCATCCACCTCTGCAACAGGTGTTCCCCTCCATGCCTGCCTTCTCCTGCGGCTGTATCCTGACCTGTGTGCCGGCCCCCAGCGGCCCAGGTGCCGCTGTCCTTCTGTTCTGGACTTGCTCCCTCCTGTGCCCCCCCTGGGTGCCTGTGTGACCATGGGGTTCCAAGGCCCCTAGACTGGGGCTCCGGGTGCCCTCCCGGGGTGTGTGTGTTGCTGGCCCGGCTGCCCTGCTCTTCATCTCTGTCTCGCCTCCTTGCCATCCATCGCACCCTAGCCATTGCGTGGGATCCCTGTCGGCCTTCTGGACTGTTCCTAGGCTGCTCCTCGGTCCATGTGGCCTCTCCCTATGACTGTGCTGTGCCCCTGGGGTTCCCCCTGTTCCAGGACTGCCTTTGTTGTGGTGGGGGTGCCCGTGCAGGCTGTGCTGTTGTGGGGGTTCGATTTGCTGTTCCCCTTGTCCTGCCCTGGCCCCTGAGCTGCCCCCCCCTGCTCCCTGTCCCTGCCCCCTCTTCTTTCCTCCTTGTGTCCTTTGTGCCATGTGTGTTGTCTGTCCCACTGTGTTCCCCCTTCCCTTCCTTTCCCGTGTGGGTGTGTGTGCGCCCGGGCGTGTGTTTGTGCTGTGTGTTCCGCTGTGACCTCATTTTCCCTGTGCCTGTTGTGCTGCCTCTGCGACTCTTCTCCCTCTTCCCCCTCCCTTCCCATTTCCCTTGTGTGGGCGTTCCCTGTAGGCACCTTTGGATTCATTTACCTTCTTTCGGCAATGTCTGTGTCCCACCCGTCCCCGGTGTCTTCTGGGTGTTTTGACCACGCCCGGGGATCGGCGTCTCGTCTGTTGTGCTGCCATGGCCCGTGATCTGCCGGCCCGATTCCCTGCCGTGGTCCCGGTCCTGTCACATCTGTTCTGGGCCTTCTTTGACCGCGGGGGGTGGTTGGGCAGCTCGCCACCACTGGGAATCCACTGTGTTGACTCGAGACTGCATAACGTCTGAAATCACCCTCTGATACTAACCCTGGGATAGTTGACTATCATGGTATAATCATCTAGACTGATCCCTGTAATCCCTGGTAGTTTAACTTCTGGATGTTACAAAACCTAGAAAAAGAGGTTTTGTAATCATCGGGTTTTTCAGTGATCCCAGGATTACAATCACTGAATGCTTCGTTTAGACAGACATCCCAGGATTAACACTGTAATCCCAGGATAAGTGTCTGTGTAAAAAAGCCCTTAGTTTCTGGACAAGTGCTATTCCATCAGTGATGGCCACAGATGGCAATGTTACATGCTCCTGTGATGAAAAATGTGTCTCAAGATACCTCGCCAGTACTACCTTGTCTTCTTCAGTGTTCCATTGCTGTTTGCCAAGGACCATGATAAGGGTCCTAATGCTTGTTTTGCTACCTGTTCCATATCCAGTTTTCTACTGGTGACTATCAGTAGCATTCATCAAAACAAATGATGCACTACTCTGATTATGGTTTCCTTGTTGGAGGATTTGGTTCTTGTTTTTGCCTGAAAACTGCTGAAGGACTTGAACTTGATTTTTGGGAGTTCATAGAAAGTTGAGCTTTCTTTAGTCTTGAATCAATGAACAAGTTATAGGCAGCCTCACCCCTTTCATGGACTTTGAGAAGATCATTTGCTACACCCTGGGATGCAGTAATACCTGATAGGGATGGGTGAACGTGGTTCGGAAGTTCAGAGTTCGGACCAAACTCGACCAGTTCAGTCGACCAAACCGAACTTCTGAACCAAACTTGATTTTCTAACCGAACCAAACCAAACTGAATTTCCTAACTTGCTTCTGTTCACCCATCCCTATAAGATAATATTCCATTTAGTTCAATGGGGATAGAATTTCTGAACTCTGTTCAGAAGTTCGGAGTTCGGACCGAACTCAAATAGTTCAGTCGACTAAACCGAACTTCCGAACTGAACTTGATTTTCAAACTGAACCGAACCAAATTTCCAAAATTGGTTCTGTTCACCCATCCCTAATACCTGATGATATGCTCAAGAGATAACCATCAATTTCACCAAGGAGATGAATCCGATTGTGTTTGAGAAGGTCAATGATTGGATATCTGCTTCGTCTCTCTGAATGAGAGATGTTCCTAAATCAGGATGGCTGACACCATGCTCATGCAAGTTGCTGAAACTATGCAGGTGTCTCAGACATATAGGGTGCAATCCAAGAAACCTGTGAATGTGCACCTACACCAGGCACAGTTTACTTATGTCAGCACACATGTGTGCATATGCGACCCGCATGCAGCAAGCCTCTTGGTGCAATGGCACATCCCTGCAGATACAACCCCTTCGCCTGAGTCCACCACAGCCTGGGGGATGGAGCAGGAGCAGTGCCTGCTCCATCCACCGGGCTGCTGCAGGGTGTGTCAGCTTGGGGGGGGGGGGCATATCGGCAGGGTTGTGCCATTGTGCTGAGCAGCTTGCTGTGCCTGCAGGCTGCATGCGCACATACACACCGGCCACCTGGCCAGGCATTGCACCGGTGGGCAGCGTATGCTGTCACTTGGATTACACCCATACTGCGGTACTCTGCTATCAGATAGTATTTGGATACTGCAGTGGGTTTCAGGCTGAAACCCTTCATACCACCTGAAATCTGTGTGTCTTTGTTAATGGTTTCTTCCACAGTCTGATCTACTGGTATCCTTCCAAAGACATTGCTTGTACTCATTCGCAGTGAGAATCCACCACTTGACAAATGCTGATAAATAAATGGATGGTCCTCCGGTAACCTTGTCATCTGTGCGTAATACACACAGAGATACCTGGCACAGGGTATTTTCAGATGTGACACCACTGCCCCTGGTCATGCTTACCACAGCCCACTGGATGTTCACCATGGGCAAGAGCAGAGGTAACCCCAGACCATTGCAAGGCTTAACCTGGGATGTGTGCTGGGTTCCCTGTCACAGTGCCCACTGTGGATGACCCACTCCACCTAACCCCAGCCAGTGGCCGGAGCAGTTCTGGGGGAGTGCGGCAGCCTCATAGGCCACTGCACTCACCTGTTAAGGAGGAGGTGGGACTGTGCTGAGGACCACGGGGGGTGGTGCCATGCGAACCCATGTCTGCACGTCCCCCACCATCTCCCCACCCCCTCTCAAGCCCCGGCCACCAGAATGTTTTTTCAGCAACTCATCACAGACAGGCTTTAAGTGTGGTGGCTGAAAAGCCATCATGTGTGAAAATATCCATAGTTTTGCTTATCATACCTGAAACACCATGTTATAAGTGAGCATATGACATGCAGGTGGAGTGGCCAGTTTCCCTCTCTGGAGGCTCGAAGTAAAGAAAGCATGGTCTCTACTAGGGGTGGGAATTCCGGTTCTCCCAAAATCCGATATTGCCGGTATTTGGGTGTATCAGTTTAATACGATAAATCCGATATGTACCTGTACTGGCATACCGGATTTTTAACACTGGCCACTTTACCGGATTTTTTACATTGCGGCCATTGAAGTCAATAGCCGCAATGTAAAAAATCTGGTAATGCAGCTTTGGAAATTCATTGGTATGGTGTTCTTCCATCCAGGATTACACACCTGGACATCCAGGCAGAGCTGCACGTTGAGGAGCACCCCCAAACTCCGTACCTGGGATACCAATGGAGGGCAGACCCGGCCAATAACAGGGGCCACCATCTCCATCGACTTACCCACCAACATCACCTCCGTCTTTTCAGGATTCAGCCTCAGTCAGTTAGTTCTCATCCAGTCCCCCGCAGCTGTCAAACACTGAGTAAGCACCAAGGCTGCAGGACCTGGGTCTGTTGAAAAAGAGAGATAAAGTTGGGTGTCATCAGCATATTGATGACACTACACTCCGAACCTTCTAATCACATCACTGAGTGGCTGCATGTATACGCTGAACAGGAGAGGGGACAAAACAGAAGTCTGCAGGACTCCACACGAGAGACCTCAGTATGTTGAAAAAAACTCCCCAGTAACCACTCATTGAGTTCTACCTGTCAGGAAAGAGCAAAACCATTTGAGAAGAGTCCATCCCACCCCTGCACAGTCCTACAGTCACATCACCAATATCTCGTAATCAACAGTATCAAATGCAGCCAAAAGATCTAATAGAACCAACAGGGTTGAACGACCCCGGTCCATTTCCCGGTGCAGATCATCCACCAAAGTCACAAGCACAGTCTCAGTGCCATGTCCCAGATGAAATCTCAACTGAGAGGGATCCAGAAAACTGATGAGGTCAAGATGCCCTGCAGTTGCTGAGCCACTACTCGTTCAATAAGCTACCCTAAAAAGGGAAAGTTAGAGACAGGCCGATAGCTGGCAAGGGAGTCAACGTCAAGCGATGGTTTCTTGATCAGAGGCCGAGCTACTGCCTCCTTGAGACAGCCTGGCACTCTGCCCTCCCAAAATGAGGTGCTGACTACCCGAAACAGCAGCGATCCCATTGTCTCCTGGCAAGACTTAATCAGTCAGGACGGGCAAGGATCTAATTCACAAGATGTGGCCCTAACAGCCCCAAGAACACCAAACCCATTGGCGGGTGTCACCGACTGAAATTTATCCCATAAAACCAGACAAGATGAGGCTTCCATAGCCTCCAGTTCCCCATATGTATTAATTGTGGCATCAAAGTCATGGTGGATCTGAGTGATTTTATCCACAAAATAATCCACAAACATGTCACAGCGAGCAGTAGATGACTCTACTCCAAGGTGGAGGGAGGCTGGACTGACCAGCCTCCACACCACCCGGAAAAGCTCCGCTGGACGGGATTTAGCGGATGCTATGAGGGTAGCAAAAAAACCCTGTTTTGCTGCCCACATAGGTATGGCATAGGCCCTTAAACTGACTCTATGATGCAATCTGTTGGTTTCAGCATGCAAATGATGCCACCGTCACTCCAACTGCTGCCCTTCATGCTTCATCACCCGCAGTTCCTCAGAGAACCAAGGAGGCCTGCGGAGCTGTCGCCTGGGCAGTGGATGCCTAGGAGCTGTCTGATCAATGGCCTCAATCAGCAAGGTATTCCATAACACGAGGAGGTCATTGATGGAACAGTCATCAAGGTCAGAGGGTAACTCACCCAGAGCATTCTGGAACTGATCCGGTTCAATCAACCTCCGGGGTGAACCATCCGAATCAGTTCTGCACCTTCTGGGGGCAAACATGCGCCAGGAGTGGGGCCTGCAGGAGGTAATGGTCTGTCCATGTCAAGGGCACAGCTGATAACTCTCCTACTAATGGAGCACCCGCCTCAAGGCCGGTGCGAAACACAAGATCTAAGGTATGTTGCCCTTGATGTGTTGGACCGATAACCATCTGGGACAGGTCCAAGGTTGCCATGGCAGCCATGAACTCATGCTCCGCTCCCACAAGTTCAGTGTTGGCGTGAATGTTGAAGTCCCCAAGACTACTGACTTTGGGGACCGCAACACGACCCCCGACACTACCTCTGCCAAAGCATGTAGGGAGGTTGCTGCACAGGGTAGGTGCATGGCGTACAAGTAGCTCTCCCAAACTGTCATGCGCCAAATCAAACACAAGGTGAAGACCCTCAATATCTGATATGGATTGCACTGGGTACCTCCTCACACTCCATTCCTCCTTATAAATCATGGCCACCCCCACCCCCCATCCCTCTGAACGTGACTGATGCTACATGGAATACCTGGCCGGAACAAGGTCAGTCAGACTAGGCCCTGACTCATTGTCCAGCCAGGTTTCCATGATACATACGAGATTGGCTGCGCAGTCGAGGATTACCTCCTGGACAGTGGTTGCCTTATTCACCACCCATCTCCCATTTAACAGCGTCAACACAGGGCCTGGGGCCCCCTGACCAAGAACCATCTGCCCCTCTGCCTGGGGGGTAGTTAGCGGGATATGCAACAAACACCTTTCTTGTCTCACTGATCTCACCTCCCCCCAATTGGGACCATATCTCCCCTGGCCTGTCACAACCCCAATGGCTGTTCCCTCCCCCCAGGTCACCCCCCACCCCCTCACAGGCTGCCCTGCCCTGGCAGTGGGGGAAATCCTCCCTCCCCCCATAAAAATTCCCCACCCCTCCTCCCCATTCCTCCCCTTCCAAACATCCCTCCCCCCCAAAATAATAAAGTATAATACAACCCCCCACACCCTCTACCCCCTATATATAAACACCACAAAATAAAACTGCTCTCGCTGGTGAGGTTGCAGCTCGTCTGCATACGCTCCCAGCATCCCCGGCTGTCATCGCTTGAGGACACCACGACTCTCCTGGGGCTTGGCCTTCCTGCCACCCCAAGCTCCACCAACCAGCGGGCCAAGAACTGGTGAGGTTGCAGCTCGTCTGCATACGCTCCCAGCATCCTCGGCTGTCATCGCT
>QEPC01007252.1:835917-870191 GCA_003113815.1 Sphenodon punctatus
GGGGGGGAAAGGATTGGGGCCGGGGGTATTGGGGGGGTGAACAGCCAGGTCTGGGGGGCCAGGATGTGGTGGATGGGGGGAGGGGCGATGATAGGGGTGGTTCTTGGGCATGGACGATATGGCCCACGGGGTTGGATGGCTCATGTCCGAAGGGGACCTAGGTACCTGCAGGAGTTGCAATCTGCCATCCCCCCTGCTGGGGTGGAGGGAGGAGTCAGGTTCAGGGTCCACACATGGGGGGCTGTTGCTGCTAAACGTGAGGTCCATTGTGAACAAGGCCCCAATTGTACAGGATATAATCTTGGAGGGGGCTGTGGACCTCGCGTGTATTATGGAAACCTGGCTGGTTGAGATGGCTGGACCAAATTTAGTGGATCTCGTTCCAGCTGGGTATGCCGTGCAGCATCAGCCCCACATGGGTGGCCAAGGAGGTGGTGTAGTGATTGTTTTTAGAGAAGACTGGCCTGTTCGGAGGTATCCAGTTCAGGAGATTGTAGGTATTGAAAACCATGTGGTGTTTGATTTGGTTGGGGGCAAGCTAGGGGTGCTGCTGGTATACCGGGCCCCTTCCTGTCCAGCAGCATCCCTTACCACTCTAGCAGAGCTGGCCTTGGAGGTGGCATTGGGCTCCTCCAGGACTTTGGTCCTGGGGGACTTCAACATCCATGCCGATGCTGACCTTGTAGGAGCGGTGTGAGAATTCATGGCCGCCATGGCAACCATGGATCTGCCCCAGGTGATGATCTGCCCGATCCACATGGGGGGGGCATACCCTTGACCCGATCTTTGGTTCTGGCCTTGAGGTGGGGGGTCCGGTGGTGGGGGAGGTTAGGACAGTGCCCTTGTCATGGACGGACCATTATCTCCTTCAGGCCAGTCTCTCAGCACACCCCCTCCAGAAGGGGAATGGGCCAGATAGGATGGTCCGCCCCCAGAGGCTTATGGAACCCCAGTGGTTCCAGGAAGCCCTGGGGTAGTTATCCCTAAACCTGGACGGTCGCTCTGTCGATGAGCTGGTCCAGTTTTGGAACACCTTGCTGGAGGAGGCCATTGACAGGGTGGCTCCGAGATGCCCTCTGCCTCTGTCTCGTCACCGCAGAGCCCCTTGGTTTATTGAGGGGCTGCGGTGTATGAAGCAAGTAGGCAGGAGGCTGGAGCAATGCTGGCATTGGACTCGATCTGACTCCGACCAACTTCTCCATAGGGCCCATTTGCATTCCTATGTTGAGGCTGTGAGGACAGCAAGGAGGGAGTTCCTTGCTGTACTCATAGTGTCTGTGAAGTAATGCCCAGTGGAGCTGTTTCCGGTGGTGCGGGGGCTGGTCAGTCCAGCCTCCCTCCACCTGGACGGGAACGTGTCCCAGGCCCGCTGTGAGCAGTTTGTCATCTACTTCACAGACAAGATCACTCAGATTCAGAGCAACTTTGATGCTGGATTAGGGGCAGTGGTCGGAGAGCACGAGGGGGTGGAGGCCCCATTTGGTCCAACTTTGTGGGGGGAGTTTCAGGAAGTGACACCAGCCAATGCGGCGGATGTCCTGGGGTCTGTGAAAGCCTCCAGGGAGACATTGGGGACAGTGCTGGTGAGGGTGATCAATGCATCCTTGCAGCAGGGGAGGTTGTCACCTACTCTCACTGTGGTGCGCAGGGGGAAACCAACGAAACCATCGTTGGACATGGACGCGCTCACCAGCTACCGTCCTGTCTCTAACCTTCCCTTTTTAGGGAAGGTTATTGAGCGGGTGATGGTGACCCAGCTCCAGGCACATCTAGACAGCATTGGGTTCCTGGACCCTTTCCAATCTGGGTTCCGCCCCAGCTATGGCACAGAGACGGCGCTGGTGGCCTTGGTCGACGACCTCCGCCAGGAGATGGATGCAGGATGTTCAACATTTCTCATCCTGCTAGATCTCTCTGCCGCTTTTGACACCGTGGACCATGAGCTGCTGCTGAGATGGCTGTGTGACCTGGCGGGGTCTGGACGGGACTGTTCTTGAATGGTTCCACTCATTCCTCTTCGGGAGAAGCCAGCGGGTGGTGCTGGGAGTTGAGTCATATTGCCCCCCCAGTACACAAAAACAAAAGAAGAGAGATGCATTGAATGCTCTCAAGAGAGATGCATTGAATGCTGCAATTTGAGTCTATACATAGATATGCAGTGTATGCTGTGACTGATGATTTTACATTTATGCAGTGAAATTCCATACAGGTGGCATTCCGTTTTGGGTAATTCTTGCCGTGGAACATTTCATTAACCCATTGAGAAAGGGGCTGTGCCCCGAAACGCGTCTGGGTTGTACACACCTTCAGAGTTGTGTTTTATGTGTTTTACCTATGTTTTGTATATATAGTGCATATGTATAGGCCCGTGGGGCCAGTTCATTTTTCATTCCAATAAATTGTAAAAATAATTTTCTTCCCTTCCTTCTCTTTTGTTTTTGTGTACTGGAGGTTTCTCCAGGTGGGGAAGTTTGTGTGCTGTGGTTGGGTTTTTTTTGTTTTTCATATTGCCCCACCACCTTATCCTGCGGTGTTCCGCAGGGTTCTATTCTGTCTCCATTATTGTTTAATGTATACATGGAGCCCTTGGGGGAGGTTGTGAGAGGGTTTGGGGTGAGATGTCACCAATATGCTGATGATACTCAGTTGTACCTCTCTTTTTTAGCTCACCCAGACCCTGCCGTCTCGTTGCTATCCCAGTGTTTGGAGGCCGTGGCAGAGTGGATGTGGCAGAGCAGACTGAAGCTCAACCCCGATAAGATCGAGGTGATGATGGTGGGGAGAGCGAGGGAGGTGTCGACCCCCCTGATTGGGGGGTTCGCCCTCCCATAGCTCGGCAGGTTCGGAGTCTGGGGGTGATTTTGGATGCGGACCTCCGCATGGAGCGGCAGGTGGAAGCAGTGGTGAAAACCACCTTCCGCCAGTTATATCTGGTGCGGAGGCTGCGTCCGTTCGTCTCCGGCCCGGACCTGGCCTCCATCATCCATGCCTTCGTCACCTCGAGGCTGGACTACTGTAATGCGCTCTACGTGTGGCTTCCCTTGTTCCTGGTTCAGAGGCTGCAGCTAGTGCAGAATGCAGTGGCCCGCCTCCTGTCAGGGACGGGCTGTTGGGAGCATATAACACCTGTGCTTCAGACTCTGCACTGGCTGCCGATAGCATGCCGAGCCAGGTTCAAGGTATTGGTGTTAATATACAAGGCCCTTCACGGTCTGGGCCCCTCATACCTCAGGGACCGCCTCGCCCTCCATGCCCCAGAGTGGCTCCTTTGGTCCGCCAGGGGTGCCTTCTTGGAGGTCCCCCATGTTAAGCGGGAGGCCACAATGGAGAGGGAATTCTCGGTGGCTGGACCGCGCCTTTGGAATTCCCTCCCGGAGGAAGCTCGCCTGGCCTCAAACCTTTTTGGTGAATCTGTAAGACCTGGCTGTTCACCCAGGCCTTTGGGGAGGGAATGTTTTATCTTCCCCCACCCTTATTTATTTATTTATTATCCCAGCCTGTTTTATTGTAGTGTTTTTATGGATTGTTTTATTATATTGTTTACATTTTTAATTGTTTTATAACTAACTTGTTAGCCGCCCCGAGCTGTTCGCAGGAGGGGCGGAATACAAATTGAATAAATAAATAAATAAATAAATATTTTACTTTGATAAACAAAACAAAGAGAGTTCCCCGGGGTTGGGGGCATGAGTATCATTATCCCAATAGTCAAGAAGGGCAACCCTAGAGAGTTGTCCTCTTCTAGACCCATAAGCTTGCTTCCAGTAGTGGGTAAACTATATGCCTTCTCAGACATTTAGAAAATTGGGCTTATGAACAAGATCTGATACTGGAGGAACAATTTGGCTTCAGCAAGAATTGTTCTACAATGGACAATTGCTTTATACTCTCCCATGTCATTGTTAAATATACTAAGATAAGAGCCGGGAGGCTGTTCTTAGCATTTATTGATCTTAAGAAGGCTTCTGGTTCGGTCCCAAGAGGGAAATTATGGTGTACAATGTTCCAACTTGGCATAAATAAAGATCTACTGGTCCTATTAATCCAAGTCCACACTGCTAACAAAGCTAGAATAAGGCTGGGAGGCCGTGGAAAATTATCAGCTCCTATACCGGTTCTAAGGGGGGTCAGGCAAGGCTGTGTCTTAGCGCCTCTATTGTTTATTCTCTATTTGAGTGATTTTATTCAACAGTTACTGAATAATGAGAGCTATCCACCAAAGGGGAAAGATCGGGCAGTATTGGCACTGCTATACGCAGATGACATTGTGTTACTGTCGCAAACTAGAAGGGGCTTACAAAACCAATTAGAAAACTTGCTCAAGTATTGTGATGAAAATGATCTAGATGTAAATTGTACTAAATCACAAATCATGGTTATGGGGAAAAAATCTCATAAATATGCTTGGAATGTAAAAGGTCATACATTTTCTCAAACGGACTCATATGTTTATCTCGGGATCACTTTCTTCAGTAACGGTTTATGGGAAAGACACAAAAAGCAAATTATATTGAAAGCTACTGCCGTTTATAAAGGGATTTTAAGATTGGCAGCAAAGTTTGAGCTTGTTAAAATCTCCACCATCTTGAAGGTTTTCAAAGCTAAAGTGCAGTTCTTGTTGATTTTTGGTACTGAGATAATACCAGCAAAGAGTTTTGAAACCTTGGAGGTAGTTCAAAACAAATTCCTAATGAGTCTGTTGAGAGTCCCTCAGGGCATGCCTGGGGCAATCGTTAGGTCCAAGACAGGCATGCTTCCCGTTGGTTGTCTTGGAAAACAGGCTTGTCTTAGATTTTGGATTAAGTTATGTAGTTAGCGTAGTGTATCTCTGAGCTCCCAATGTTTAATGGAAGAATTAGATTGTGAAGGCACCTTATGCTATCCTTGGGTAACCCAGATGTTTTGTTCTCTCATCTGAGAAACATGACTCTTTCTTCCTCGTGTTTTTTTTGGAAAACTATATCCCAACAGAAATATCTGGTTTCTATTAGAGAAGCTGGCACAGCCAGGCAGGAAGACATGGCGATAGTGACCTCCTGGAAAGTTGTGCCATGGTATCACCTTTTAAAACATGAGCATAAATTTGAGATTTATTTAGATAAACTTAATGATCCAATTTTGCTAAGGAATCTTGTGATTCCAGTTATATAATTCTTCTGTTACCCTTGGGCGTTACTCTAGCAAACCTTATGATAGGTGGTTCTGTCCATGTATGGCCTCGGAAATAGAGGATCTCCTGCATGTTTTGTTCAAATGTCCCCTATATAACAACATAAGAGAAATTTGAATAAGTCCATTGTGTAAAGGGAAGGAGTACCTTTCTCCTTGTCATAAAATTGAACTGCTATTAGCTACACAAGCAGATGAAAATATGAGGAAGGTTGCATTTTTTGCTTTTTTAGCTGCAAGATCACGTGAAGAAGTAGTGTTATATGCTATCTCCAGTTATGGGATTGTTTATGACTATATCCTGAGAGTAGTTGTATCACCATTATAATTTGATGATTTACTTGTGTTTATATAGTTAATTATACACAAATAGGGTATTTTGTGAGATTTGTTTTTATTTGGTTTTTGTATTGTCGTTTGTATTTTGTATCGGCCATGGCGAAGACTAGTGCCTCAATAAATAAATAATAATAATCTGCAAAGTAGGTGGCAAACTCCTCACACCGGGCAAGTAATGGCTAACTCCAGATGGAGAGAGCTAGGATTTAATAAGCTATTCACCAGCTGGAATAGCTCCACTGGATGGCACATTGCAGATGCCATGGCATCAGCAAAGCCTCTCCCCTCCACCACCACCCCCAATAGAAAAGAGTTTTGGAAAGAATTCCAATAAATATTTTCTCCTTGGGAGGGAGAGGAGGCAGAAATAAACATCACTGAAAATCCTTTTTGGGGTGGGGGGAAATAGTTCAGTATAATGCTGTAGTTTGACAAAAAAAAAAAACCGCAAAATTTTAATGGGAAGGAAAGTATTGAGCTTCTGTAGCATTCCTCCTGCTCGTAAACTGGAAGAATGTCTGCTTGCTAGCAGCTGAGCAGATTTACACACTGCTTGCTATATCCCTTTCAAATCAACAAGCCAACTACCTCTAAATTTAGCTGAGTTGTACAAGGGAGAAATTTATTTGGCCTAGTAACTTCATTGGGCAGCATGGGAGGGTATGGCCATTTTTACACGGATGTCCACCCCCCACTTGGTGTTCTGACGGTTGTTGGGGGGGCGTCCGTGTAAATGGCCGGTGGTGGGTGGAAGGATGGGTGTGTGTCGGGTGTGTGCCATGGGTGGTGGGTGTTTGTGCATGCACGCTCCCGATGTACACCCACCTACACCCATCACCCACTCATCTCCACCCACGGGGTCCTCCAGAAAACTGGTGGAGGCCCCATGGGTGTAGATGGGTGCAGGTGGGTGTGTGCCCATGTAAAAGGACGCACACCCACCTCCACCCACCGCAGCCAAACACCAATCCCCCCAACTGCCTCCATCCATGTAAAAATGGCTTATAAGGAAACTCAGAATTATTCCCCCTTTTGGATAACTTGCAAGTGATAAATTACAAAAGTAAGTTTCAGCAAAGTTGAAACAATGCAGTATAATGCTTTCCATCTGGCTTTCCATTCAGGGACAATGAGTATTTATGTCCACTTCATGCCATACTAGATGGCACTGCTGCTTTTATATTGTCCCTTCTCATGTTTTCATATGGGTTTTGGTCACCCCAGCCTCTGTAATGTGGTTCATTTACCTGTGGTGTAAGAGTGCTCCAGGAAGCACAGGGAAAGGGGAGGCAGAAAGTTCTGTAGTGGCTGACGATGAGTGTGATCCAGAACTCATATGTGTGCAGCTTCTGCACAGTTTACACACATGCCAATGTCCCCGTAACGGGGGTGCATGCAGGTTGCATGTGCATGCTTGTCCACATGGTTTGGGATCAGGCCCAGTATCCTGCAGCAGGGGATGGATGTGTGTGGGGATGGGAGGGGAATCTGGGTTGAGGTTTGAGATGGGCTACAGCCGGGACTGGATAAACTGGGGTTTGGCAGCATATAAATGTAACTTGCTCTAGGACCCAATTTGCTTTGTTTGTCAGGTTGGGCCCTGTTTATTCATAAATTGTGAGCTTGACCTACATATGCAATGAAGTGTGCAAACTTCTAGTAATAAAGACAGCATCTCAAGTGGGAAGCCACTGCAGCTTGTATGGACTTCCCTCTATGCAATATGCATACGTCTGTGCTTTTGGATACACCTTCAGAATAATAACCAGCTGCATAGTGAGTTATGGAGAACAATGTATCATATCTACTCTCACATTTGCCATACATAACCCATATTCTAGCATCAAGTACAAAGCTATGCAGACAGAAAATATAGCCAGACAATATCGCTCTGCAGAGAAGGGTCACTTTTGGAACTTTGTCATGCACAACTGCAGCAGGCAACAAGCACAAGTGACAGATATTTTTCAAAGAGACCTCACCCTGGCCATCACTATGAGCATATCTCTTTACCCCCGCCAATAACTGTGTGCACATTTTAAGCATCAGCATTTGTGCGATGCAAAGTTATGCTTCTCCTAACGGCTTTGGTGTGCAGTTTGTCAACTTGCGCACCGAAATAACAGCAAGTGAAAAACTGCAAGTGAAAAACTGTGTACACAAAAAACGGAGGGCCTTGTATAGCCAGAAAAACTATTCTTGTATATTCAGAAAAATCATCCTGTGCTAAACTTTGCCTAACTTGATGACTACAATTAAGGGGGAAGTTCTGAGAGGGCACACCACAATAACAGAGGGGATCCGGGAATACTAAAGGAGTTATTTTAGTTCATTTTGAGTAAAAACACACATGCAGGTGGCATCTCCCTGGCCTGGGGTCAGGGGCAGAAAACTATGGCCACAACTCCCCAAGTCAGTGAGCATGTGGCACGAAACAAATGTGTCAGCAACCCATATGGCTAGAGAGCTGTCACACCGCTCCTCCCCAGGTGGGTAGAGTAGGGGAACACACAACAAATGTGCAAGTGGCTTGCCCTGCCACACTCGCAGCGCCCCACCCCCCTGCCATGATGAGCAGCCATAGCGACCAACCATGGTGCATGGCCATGGCAGAGCAGCCCTTGCCCCAAGCCAGGGATGGCAGGACCAAAAAAACGTGCTGGCCTACATGCTGGGTGGACCATGCCCAGGCTGTGCCTCAGAGATTTCTCAAGGATGTAGCCTAGGCCAGGCACTTACCTGCTGTAATCTGGAAGTGTGAGACCACACGTGCAGGTGTGGCAGTCCGTGCGGGTGACTCCCAGGCCACAGCAGGCCACTGTCATTTTTGGTTTTTTACCTTTAATGAGTTATTCATCACACAGCTATTGAATACTGCTAAATACTATAGCTGCAGACAATAGGTCTTAAAATCTATTTTTGTATTTTATGGGCGAGATGGGGTTTTTGTTTTTCTTCTTGTGTTGGGTTCAGGCAAAGTGGAGTAACAGAATGATCACACAAGGCTCAATGTTTTGGATGGACCATAGAGGCTCCTCAATATAGGGGGTCTAAGAATAAGCTGGAAACACAATTGTGAGACGACTTGGTGTAAAATACATGCCCAAAAGAGGAAATGTATCACTGTCTCCATCATATTATAATCTGGATTGTTCTTATTATTCTAAAATCAAATGTTAACATTTTTTATTTATTTATTTATTTATTTATTTATTTATTTATTTTATTAAAACATTTACTATCCCGCCCCTCCTGCCAAAGGAAGCTTGGGGTGACTTACAATGTATGTATACGTATATATATATATATACATTGTAAGCCACGCCAAGCTGCCTTTGGCAGGTGGGGTGGGATATTAAATATTTTAATAAAATAAATAAATAAATAAATAAATAAAATGTTAAAATTTGGTTTTAGAATAATAAGAACAATCCAGATTATAATATGATGGAGACAGTGATAAATTTCCTCTTTTGGGCGTGTATTTTACACCAAGTCATCTCACAATTGTGTTTCCAGCTTTTATATATATACAAAACAGCATAAACATAAAACATATACAAAGGGGTGAGAAGAGGAAAAAGGGGGGGAAACGTCATCCACCCCCCAGAAAGAGAGGAGCGAGGGGAAAAAATACCCCATCTGTACCATCCCCCAACCCCCATAAAAATAAAAACCCACCCTCACCCATCTCCCTCGCCAAAGGTCTGACAGAACAGCTGGGTCTTGCACTGATGTTGAAAATAGGAGAGGTCTGGGGCCACCTAGGTCTCTGTCAGGAGGGAGTTCCACAGCCTCAGCATAGCCACCAAGAACGCCCTCTCCATAGTGGCCCCCGGAGATGCCTGGGGGACCTCAAGAAGGGTGCTCCCGGTTGGCTGCATGGGTCGATCCAGAGCATGGGGAGTGAGGCGATTCTGCAGATATATGGGGCCCATGCTTTATAGGTAAGGGCTTTATAGGTAAGAACCAGCACCTTGAATTGGGTCTGGAAGACTATAAGATTTATGACCTTATAAACTATCATTTTTTAGTTTTCCATTTATTTATATTTATTATACATGTGACAGTCTTAAATTAAGTGGCAATTATAAAATAACTCTGACAAAAAGAAAACATTTTTAAAAAGGGATATTGTAAAATATTCTTGTGTTAGGAGGAAGTCCACATCACTGTTTTGCACAGGGTCACATCTTTCCTGAATCCAGCTCTCAGGATGTAACACCATTACTGTGATGAACTTATACTTTCACTGAACATTGTTGAAGGGTGTCTTATGCAAACAATGGAAGATGGTTTTCAGAATTCCACTCCTTCTGCAAAGAATTTTAACATTGGGTGAAAACAGACATAATATTAACTCCACTTTAACATTTCTTATGCATGTTTCAGGGCTGTATTGGTGACCTATGCAGCCCTGCAACGTGCATAAGAAATGTTAAAGCGGTGTTGTGGAGTTCGTGTTATGTCTGTCTTCACCCTTCTTCTTCTTCTTCTTCTTCTTCTTCTTCTTCTTCTTCTTCTTATTATTATTATTATTATTATTATTATTATTATAAACATTTATATAGTGCCAGACGTGTGACCTGGTGCTGCACAAAACATAGAAATAGAAACATAGAAGCTGCTTTCTCAACGTTACATGGGAGGGCAGGAACTTGGGCAATCGTGACCGCAGCCTTGTAATTGTGGTGATTAGGGCCTGTGAGAATGTACTAATCTCCTTTTATCACGTCAGGACTTTCACACATTATCAGGTTCCCAAATGTAGCCTTTACAAAGACGGGTGTACTTGAGTGATAAAAGGGGATTAGTGCATTCTCACAGCGCCCGCAATCCTCGAATTACAGAGCCGTGGTCACGATTGCGCAAGTTCCTGCCCCTCCCATGTAACATCAGAGAGCAGCCTAAGGCCCTTTTCACATGAGATGCCCCATTGCCACACAGTTTTCCTGAGTGGAGATGGGTGGAGGAGCCTGTGTGAATGCCGTGGGGGATGGATAGGGTGCGTGCATTCTCCCATGCTACACCCACCTCCACCCATCACCCACTCACGGAGCAATGGGCTCCAATGCATGGAGATGGATGGAGGTGGGTGTGTGCCTCACCCACTGCGTTCCGTTTAAACAGAGCCTTAGAATGGCAATATTGGGGAGGCAAATAATGCAGCTCAGAAAAGTCCACTTCAGTTCTGCTGTCTACAATATTCCTAGTTTTTTATTTCTCTAGCAAGAGCACAATCTTCCACTGGACATTAGCACTAGGGATGGGCGAACAGACCCGAGTTTGGAAATTTGGTTCAGTTCGGTTCAGTTTGGAAATTCGGTTTGGTTCAGAAGTTCGGTTTGGTCGACCAAACTATTCGAGTTTGGTCCAAATTCTCAAACCCCATTGAACTAAATGGAATATTATCTTTTAGGGATGAGCAAACAGATCCGAGTTCGGAAATTCGGTTCGGTTCGAAAATCGAGTTCGGTTCGGAAGTTCGGTTCGGTCGACCGAACTGGATGAATTTGGTCCGAACTCCGAACTTCCAAACCGCGTTCGCCCATCCCTAATTAGCACATGCTACTGGTTAGTGCAGGTGCCAGTCCCATTGAAATGAATGAGACTCATAGGGTGAAAACAGACATGATGCTAACCACCCTTTAACCACCCTTGGTGGTTATTTATGCATGTTGCAGGGCTGTATTGGTGCCCTATGCAGCCCTGAAACATGCATAAATGACCACCAAAGGTGGTTAAAGGGTGGTTAGCATCATGTCTGTTTTCACCCATATTCATGCTATTCTACCAGAAGATCATGCTGATGCTGAGATTTTCTGAGATAGACTAAATGTTGAGCTTTTGGGGGTTTCCTTACAGACTCTTTGATATTTTTAAAATAGAAATGGCAACTTTTGTTGTATAGCCAATTTGGAGTCTCTGAGGAGTTCTACTAGGTCTATTTATTGACCAGAGAAATTATTGACATTCAATATAGTTTTATATCATGATTTTGAAAAGATTTCCCTGAAGAAGAGCTGATGCTCAAAATGTGTCAGGACTGTTTTGGTTTTTTTTAATATAGAATTTCTATATTTAAGTATAGCTATGTTTTTATGTAGGATTTGATATCATTATCTATTGTATACATAATTTTTGTAGTAAATTATTGTTAAGGTGTTTTAAAATATTAAGGTACCACAGATTTCCATGATTTGACCCACGCTGACATCCATGGTACCGTCACATCTAAAACCAGTGCCAGATGTTGACCCAGGCCAGAACCCGGGTTTGCATAGGTCGTGGTGGTGCTTAGCCTGGGCTCTTCCTCGGGACCATCTCTGAGGAACAGCCCAGGCTAAGCACTGCCACAGCCTGTGCAAAGGAATTCGGACTGGGATAAAGCAGGTCATAACATGTGTTGGCCTGCTTGGACTTATCCCGGTCTAGGTCTGCGGCGGTTTCAGGGAGGCTGCTGTGGCCATCCATCAGGCCACTTCTGGTAACGCATGAGCAAGGTCATACAGATGCACATCTGCATGTGACTCCTCCCTCCCCCTGCCCTGTTTAGAGCCCAGCCCACCATCATGTTTGTTCAGCAGCTGGGCCAAATCCTTCCCGGAGTGAGGGCCCACACTCTGGGCAGGATTGAAGCACCATCAATTCTGTAAATACCATTAGAATATTATTTTGTGTGTGTGCAGAAATAGAGAAGACATAGAATTATTCTGATATGTTAAAGAGATACTAGAGAGATTTTTCTAGCTGAATTTTCATTCTGGAAAAAAATTAAGGGATTTATTTGAGTACACAGTTATGGAACTACTCACATGTATAAAGGTAAGCACTTAGGAAGATTGGGAGCAGGGGGGGGGGGAGGGGGAGGGGAGGGCTAAAACCTGGCTAAGGACATCAGGACTTGACCCACTGTACAGCAACCTGAAAATAATTTGGAGAAATCTATCCAGTCTTGTTTTGTTTTACATACTGTGGCATATGGTGCCAGAACAAGAACATTTCCAGAGATAGGAAATTCCAAGCATTCTGTAAACAGAATGACTTGAACAAAGGTATTTTGCAAAGACCCTATCTCTTAAGGAGTTAGTACTGAAAATCCACTCACTAAATTTACATCTCCATTGACACATCTGTGTTTTTTTCCCAGTGGCATGCAATTATTATGCAGGGTAAAACAGGTAGACATAAAACAATACCCTTTCCCCTGGCTTTAGACCAGAGCTTGCAAGAGGTTTCACAGACTAGAGCCTTAACAGTCTCTGCTTTTATGCAGTGATTTTAATCTATGCGTATTGTCTGTTGCCTTATGTTTCTATATTTATCTTAGAGATCATTATAGTACCTTGCTATTGAAGTATACATTTTATATGTGAGGGCAGGAGGTGGAGGCATCTCAGCACAGTGTGGCTGATTTTAGTCCATATGTGCAACAATACCTATGAGCAATGAGGTCAAGCTAAGGACACTGTTGCAACCAGCAAAAGAGAGTTGAAAGGCTTAAATCTCAAATCTAACCACATTTGAGATTATTTTTCTCTAATATAAACTCTCCATAGGTAGGTAGAAAGGGAGAGACACACACAAACATATATATGTAGGTGAAATGGATCTGTAAAACATGAGAAATGACATCCGCTGAGGTACATTTTTAGTAACACAGAACAGAAATGATTGACAGAACAAAGCATATGGAAACGAAGACGAATCTAACCCACATTTAGATCTAAGAAAAAAATATTTGCCTGAAGGGAAAATATTAATTAGTTTGTCTACATGCAAGATAAAAGTCTGGAAGACATATCCATCAAAAGGCAGCAGAATAAACAGCAAAATGGAAATTATTTGTAAATTGACAGTAAACTTGGCAAACATTGAGGGGGTAAACAAGTTATTTGGCATGCAAAGCACTCAGAAATCACAGCCTCTGTCAGGAGGCATCTGTGCATATATTCACTTATTTGACAGAAATTAACATTTTGCAGAAATCTTTGTTGCATGCTACAGATTTCTTCACCCTCCTTAATTATTTTAATTGCTGCTTCAAAAGGTTCCATATAAACATGGGGTAAAAAAAAAAAAGACATTAAATTCAACAAAGTCCAGTTTCACATTATCAATAATATACAGCAACTCTGCACAGGAGAGTAACACAAAACCTACTGAGACATAAAATATTTACATACAAGAGTCACATTTGTTTATCTTGGTTGGAATTCAAGGAACGTGTGAAGATATGTAAGATGTCCTTTCAGTATTTATGCAAGGTAGAGCTGCAGTGTCTGAGAAATGCAACATTGTCATATAAACAAATGCAATAAATCCCCTGTCAGCCAATTTTGTATTGAGATCAGGCTTCAACTATTAGTTTTCCAGGCTGTGAAGAAAAAAAAATAGACTCTGCTAGTTGCATTTGCTATATGTTATCATAAAGGATAAGGAAATTTGAAATGGCTATGCTATACTTCACTTCAACTATGTTCCTTTCAATGATGGTTGTGGTAAGCAAAGTAGAAGAAGTCATTACCTCCCCCACTACAAGGCACAGAAAGCACACATGCTGAACCTGAAAGCACTTGAACACAGTATTTTTCAGTCAAGGGGTCTACTCCTGTGCTGTTAATTACCCTTTCTCAAAATAACAGAACTAGGGAGCAATCTATGCAGCTTTCAAACAAATAGAAGGAAGTACTTTTTCACTTAATGTAATTAAACTGTGGAGCTCATTGCCAAAGGAGCTTGCGAAGGCCAACAGCATAACTTGGATAAAAACAGGATTGCATAATTCTTGCAGGATAGTCCATAAATGACTATTAGTCACGTTTTTAAGGGACTAGGCTTGGGAATGAACAGCAGGAAATGGCTTACTCCATTATGACTTGCTGTGCACTTCTCTGAAGCAACTGAACCAGGCCACTGTTGTTGGCGAGAGTATGCTGGGCTAGCTGGAGCACTGGTCTGACTCAGTACGGAACTTCGCATGCACGTGTGGCCTGAAGTGCTTTTTAAGATCAGGACTAGATTGTCAAGCATTGTGGAGAGACAAGCTCTGCATTATATTAGACCACGCTGAAATTTGATTACTACCCAGTGTATCAGATTGGCCTACAGAATGACTGCAATGGAGTGGGTATAAGGCCACACTTGTTCTAGGGATAGATTGGGGTTCCTGATAGAACCACAATTCTAAGCACAAGTGAAAGGAGCTGTAACTCTTCCAGTGGGGCTACGCATCCTATTGGGAGAGTGGCTGGATGTTATTATTATTTATCATTTATTTATATAGCACTTTCAAAGTACTTTACAGTCATTATCTAGTTCACCCACACAACAATAGGTCCTTATTATCCTCGTTTTACAGATAGGAAACTGAGGCTGAGAGACAGAGTGCTCTGTCAGAAGTGCTCAGAAGTGACGGCAACACTATCATCCTGCCTGGGGGTGGGGAGGGCTACCCCTGGCTGGGTTAGCTTTGGCTGTGGGAACACACATCCCCATTGCCGGACCTGGCGGAGGAGCGACAAGCAACCACCCAGCCATGCCCCTGCACTGCTGCCATTGACCCGCCCCCTGCCATGATGGGCAGCCATGGGTGCCAATAACAGGCAAGCCATGGCTGGCTGCCATGTAGGGATGTGCGAACAGAACCGAGTTCAGAAGTTCGGTTTGGTTTGGTTCAAAAATTGAGTTCGGTTCGAAAGTTCGGTTCGGTCGACTGAACTATTCAAGTTCGGTCGAATTCTGAACTTCCAAACCAAGTTCGTTCATTCAAAATCGGATTTTTTGGCTTCCAAACTGGTCTGGATTCGACCGAATAGTTCAGTCGAATTCGAGTTCGGTTCAAAAGATTGGTTCGGTTGACCAAACTATTCAAGTTCGGTCCAAACTCTGAACTTCCGAACCACGTTCTCACATCCCTACTGCCATGGCAACCTCCACGCTGGGCCAGGACAGGGCCAGGAATGGACATTACCATCTGGTTCCATCCACTCTGACCCAACGGAGTGACTGTTGGGACCAGACTGTGGAAGTACTTTGTTCCGGGCCCACATTTCAGACCCAACTGCTCCCCCCACCGGTATTTGAACCTGGCCCATATCTGGTGGATTTGGAACAAACATAACTTCGTGATGCAGGCCCATTTGGGCCAAAGCGGGCGCATGCTATGTCTGTTAACATCCATAGTGACTTGCCTAAGGTCACCCTATTCATCATTAAGACAGGATTTCAACACTGGTCTCCACAGTCCATCACCAACACCTTATCTACCAGGCTACTCTGGCTGGGACAGAGGCCTGGTCACTTTGCCTTCCACTATGTCTGATGGTTTGAGGATGGGTGACTTCTGCGTCTATGCACCAAATTTTCCTTTCATCCTCTACAGTCTGAATACTTACATCACTGTTGATATTGCAGTGGTGTACTTCTGTCCCTTTCTAATTATTTATTATTATTATTATTATTATTATTATTAAACATTTATAAAGCGCCAGTAACAACCTGGCGCTGTACAGAACATATAATCAGCTGCGGTCCCTACCTGTGGCTTACAATCTAAAAGACAAGGAGGGGGAGACAAGGAGAGGGGACAGCGGGAGAGACATGGGAGAAGACAAACAAACATTCAGGCGGATGCGAAGTCTCAGGTGCGTGTACTTGGCTTGGTTACAAGGTGGTCGGTAGCAGCAGTCAGCAGAGGAGGGCTGACAGTAAGAGCAAGGGGAAAGACTAGAGGGCATTGGGAAAGGCAGCATGGAAAAGGTGGGTCTTGAGGAGGGATTTGAAGGAGCGGAGGGAGGAGGCGAGGCGGACGTCGGCAGGGAGGGAGTTCCAGGCATGCGGGGCAGCGAGGGAGAAGGGACGAAGGCGGTTGGGCGAGCAGGAGAAGCGAGGGAGAGCGAGGGAGGGGACAGCGGAAGAGCGGAGAGCGCGCGCAGGAGCGCGTAGGGCGATTAGGTCCGAGAGGTAAGGGGGAGCTTGGTCATGGAGCGATTTGAACGTGAAAACCAGGAGTTTGAACAGGATACGTTCAGGAAGGGGGAGCCAGTGAAGGGAGAGGAGGAGAGGCGTCACATGGTCGAAGCGACGGGCAGAGTGAATGACCTTGGCGGCAGAGTTTTGGATCGCCACAAGGGGGGACAGGTGGGAGCGAGGGAGGCCAGCAAGGAGGAGGTTGCAGTAGTCGAGGCGAGAGATAACCATGGCATGAACAAGGATTTTGGCCGAGGAGACAGATAGAAAGGGGCGTATGCGGGCAATGTTGAGGAGAGCGAATCGGCAGGATTTGGCCACAGAGTCAATGTAAGGTTTAAAGGAGAGGTGCGTGTCAAAAATGAAGCCCAAGCTGCGGGCACGGAGAACAGGACGGATGGTGACCCCATCAATGCAGATGGTCAGGTCAGAGGGAGAGGAGGGGGATGGAGGAAAAATGAGGAGTTCAGTCTTGGCCATGTTCAGTTTGAGTTGGCGTCGGGACATCCAGGCGGAGATATCAGAGAGGCAGTCGACGAGGCGTGAGCGGACAGAGGAGGAGAGAGAGGGGGTAGAGAGATAGAGTTGGGTGTCATCAGCATAGAGATGGTATTGGAACCCGTGGGAGGCAATAATTTCACCAAGGGACCGGGTGTAGATAGAGAAGAGGAGAGGGCCAAGGACAGAACCTTGGGGAACCCCAACCGAGAGGGGAAGGGAGGGGGAGGTCGACTCGGGGAGGGAGACATTAAAGGAGCGGTCAGAGAGGTAGGAGGAGAACCAGTCAAAGACAGAGCCACGGAAGCCCAAAGAGTAAAGCGAGTCCAAGAGGAGCGAGTGGTCGACAGTGTCAAAGGCAGCAGAGAGGTCAAGGAGGACAAGAACGGAGTAGTGGCGCTTCGATTTAGCGACAAGTAGATCATTGGTGATCTTGGCCAGGGCAGTTTCAGTAGAGTGGAGGGGGCGGAAGCCGGACTGGAGAGGGTCGAGGGAGGAGTTGGCAGAGAGGAGGTTCAGGCAGCGGGAGTAGACGACACGTTCCAGGAGCTTCGAAGCAAAGGGAAGGAGGGAGACCGGCCGGTAACTAGAGGGATCGAAAGGGTCCAGGGTAGGCTTTTTGAGGATGGGGGAGACAGTGGCATGTTTGAAGGCAGAGGGGAAGGAGCCTGTGGAAAGGGAGAGATTGACAACATGCAGAAGGGGGGGAGCGACAGTGGGAGCAATAGAGGTCAGGAGGCGGGAGGGGATCGGGTCAAGGGGGCAGGTGGAGGGGTTGGATGAAGAGAGAAGAGCAGAGATTTCCTGGAGAGAGGCAGGAGGGAAGGATGTGAGGAAGGAAGGGGGCGGGGGAGGGGGTGGGACGGGAGCGGGGGGCGGAGGAGGGTGGGAGGCAATATCCCGACGGATCTTGTCAATCTTGGAGGTGAAGAACGATGCAAGATCCTGAGCAGCAAGGGAAGAGGGCGGAGGAGGGCAGGGGGGTTTGAGAAGGGAGTCGAAAGTAGAGAAAAGGCGGCGAGGGTCGCGGGAGAAAGATTCGATCCTAGAGGCATAATAGCGATGCCTAGCTAGGGAGATAGCCGAGGAGAGGGAGGAGAGGGAGAATTTGTAGTGGAGGAAGTCAGGGAGGGAGCGGGATTTGCGCCAGAGGCGTTCGGCAGCCCGGGTGCAGGAGCGGAGGTAGCGGATGGTAGGGGTGAGCCAGGGGCGGGGGTTTAGGGGCCGGACGGGGCGTGAAGAGAGGGGGGCAAGAGAGTCAAGGGTCGAGGAGAGAGAGGTATTGAGAGCAGAGATGGCAGAGTCAGGGGAGGAGGTGGCGAAGACGGGGGGAAGGAGGGGGGAAAGAGAGGAGGCAAACTCCGAGGGGGTAAAGGCCTGCATATTGCGGAAGGGGCGCAGAGAGGGGGAGGAGGAGGGGGGTCGGTGGGAGAGGCTGAAGGAGGCGAGGAAGTGATCAGATTTAGGGCAGGGGTCATAGGAGAGGTCAGCAAGAGAACAGTTTCATGAGAAGATGAGGTCGAGGGAGTGGCCGTCAGTATGAGTGGGAGAGTCGGTCCAGAGTCGGAGATCAAAGGAGGAGGTCAGAGAGAGAAAGCGGGAGATAGAGGGGATGGAAGGTGTGTCGATGTGAATGTTGAAATCACCAAGAATGAGAGCGGGGATATCATCGGAGAGGAAGAAGGTGAGCCACAAAGTCTGGGAGGAAAGAGGAGAGGGAACCCAGGGGGCGGTAAATGACAGCAGCATGAAGGTGTAGAGGGGAGTATAAACGCACAGAGTGGGCCTCAAAGGGAGGGAGGGAGGAGGGGAAAGGGTTTTGAATTGGCAGTGCTTGGCAAGGAGGAAACCCATGCCACCGCCCTGGCCCTCAGGGCGGGGTCGGTGAGAGAACAAAAGGCCCCCCGAGCATAGAGTGGCTGGGGTAACAGAGTTGGAGGGTGAGATCCAGGTTTCTGTAAGAGCAAGGAGTTGAAAGGACGAGAGAGGAAGAGATCATGGATGAAGGGGGCTTGAGCCACAGAAGAGCAGCAGTTCCAGAGAGAGCAGGAGAAAGGTAATTGGTTTTGGGGAAGGCACGGGATGTGGATGAGATTGGGGGATGTGGAGCGGTCAGGTTTGCAGGGTTTGGGTCTCGCACCGGCCTCACACCGGCCACAATGGGCTGCGGAGTATCTGGATGTGCAAGGTTTGGATGAGGGGAGGTGGAGGGGTGGGGGGGGCTTACAGGGAATGGGCAAGGGGGGGATGAGGATGAGGAGTGGGAGTGGGCATGGGTGAGAATAAGGGGTAGGTTGGTTGGAGAAAGGCCATTGGAGGAGGGAGGGGGAGAAGGAGGGGAGTCATGAGCAGGGCAAGAAGGAGGGGGGAAATAGAGGGCGGGGAGGCGAGGGAGGTATGGGGAGGCATCCTAGGTGGCAAGAGTCCGGGCAGCAGAGTGGGTAACCTGGCCTGAGGGTGGCACGGGAGCAATTGCGCGATGTCCGGTGGTGATGGTCAGAAGAGGCAGTGTGGTGTAGGCGCCATCAGGGGGGTGGCTCCTCGCTTGTTCCTTGGACTAGAAACCTCCTCCTTCTATGTGGCTTGATTATAACTGAGTACAACTTTGGTCCCCAATAAATGATAGATGACTATGATAATAATTGAGCCTAAGCATTGGTTAGCAGCTATATTTACTGTTGTAAATATGGATGGATCAATACTGTTGTAAATATAGTTCATGGATTTATACACATATACTCCAATCCAAGGTCTGTGCAGAGGCCTGCGCGAAGTTCCATGCCTCTCGACCCCACCACCACTGCATCAACCACTGCAGCTCCACTTCTCCATCTCATGGCTGTGGCAGGGTTAGGGGGACTTTGCCCTGTCTCCCTGCACATGCACACAGTGTGTGTGTGTGTGTGTGTGTGTGTGCGCACACACAATTCAAGTTATGGTCTGTGCATGTGCCTAAGGCACATGCATGGACCTTAGATTGGAGCTGTAGTCACTGGTAGACATCAATACAAAAGAATTTTTAAACCAAGCTGCATTTGAATTACCCAGTAGAACAGATTTTCAATTGGTGTAAATAGATGTATAGCTGAGAGATGTTGATGTACACCACTTGGAGATCTGAGCCACTATATTTCAATGGTTCATCTGCCCCAACATATCTGAAAGACGCCCCCCCACCCCCCAGTCCACCATGTTCTAACATGATCTTTGAGGACAGCTGAGAGCAGCCTCCTGCCAATTCCATCATGGTATTTGTACAGCCAAGGCCCACAGATAGGCTTTCTTGGTTGCTGCCCCACAGCTCTGGAACTCTCTTCGTGCCCAAGCATCTTCCAGAGACAGTATTAGTCCTTCCTGTTTGGCCTGGCATTTGATGCGCCAGGATAGACTTTGGTGTGCATGTGTTTTGGTTATTTTTTGTAAATATATCCTTGGCAGGATATAAGTCCAAATAAATAAATATTTGGCCACATGCCCCTTACACATATTACAGTAACATGATTTTCCCAATTCCATATTAACAAAGGGATTATTTCCCATGAAACCTTATAAACACAGTAACTAGGTCTGCATGACCTTCCTCCTGACACACTCAGTATTTCTCTCCTTATTACTGATTTTCATGTTAGAAGATGCCAGTCCAGTTTGATTAAAACAGCAATAGCAGGAAGAGTTCATTCAAATATAATCCAAGTACTGTAGTAAATCTCATGTTAGCTCAGATTAAAACCCAACAAAAATCTGAGTCCTGAACTTGGCCAAGTCAGTAAGGATTTGTTCCTTTTAATTAAAACAAAACAAGCAAAAAAAAACCCATTTAAATACAGTGCTTTCCATTTCCTGGACAGCTTCCAGAAGCAAAATGCCTGGCAGTCTAAATTACTTAGCAAGCATCCTAACCTGCAAGTTAGTTAGTTAACTTTTCAAGTCAAGCACTCATGATACAAATTGATTTATAAGTACACAACAACTGTTCATGCAAGAGTTATCAAAAAGTTCACAGGGAAAAAGGTGTGTGGAGGGGCAGCTGGAGAACTTTGTACTCATTTGAATGTGACTTTGGGAACAACTTTGTTTTACCTAATACAAAAATGGGAAACGTTAGCATGGAAAATAGTGGATGTGAGAATAGAGTTATATTCTTAGGAATGGTGAGATTTTCTGCCACAACCCTCCCTCCCCCAGGGCAATAACCCCTCTGGGTATAGCATGGGGGGGTGGACAAATGGGGCCATCAAGCCTTTTGCTAAGTATATGAGCAGAAACAAAGGGGAAGAGACAAAGGAGAACCACCAGGTTGTGACAATTTGGGCAGAAATGTGTTTGGGCTTGGCAGAGAAACTGCTAATGGAGACTTCTTGAGGAAAGGAAAAGGGTTGAAAGAGAATCTTTGGGGGAGCCCCTGTAGTGCTGGAATTTTAAGAGAGAAGCTGCAGGAAGAAGAACAGCTTTGGGGGACCTCTTCTGCTGGACTTTGGGCTTGCATCAGTGTCGGTTTGAGGAAGGACTGCTTGTGCTGTCAGCTGCTTCCCATCCACTCCTCCTAAGCCTGTAAATCTTATATACACCATATGTCTCCCTTCCATGGGTGATTAAAAATGTGATGAGGGCCTGCTATGGCCCACTAAGGCATGCCTGGGTCAGAGACACCCCATCAGGCCACCAGATGTGGGTTTACTGCTGCCTTGGCCTGAGTAGGATTCCAGGCCCACAGCTTGGGCTAAGGGCCACCTAGGCGGGCCAACGCAGGCTATAATGGGCTTGCATGGCTGTTGGCAGCACCATCCCCCACTGGGGATCAGCGTGACAACCTGTCATGGAGCAGGGAGAGGTGCCAGGGCACTGGCGGGGCCACCCAGCCACAAGTCTCTTCTGTTCCCCCACTGGGAGAGGGCTCAACAGCTGGCCCAGTTGGGCAGACCTTGTGCTCTGACCTGACCCTGCCAGGGCCACCCCCTCTTCCTGGAGCATGTAGCTGGCATGCCAGCTGCATGTTTATTTTCACCCTATGTCTCTTCAGGAGGAAACCAACCCAGGAAAGGCTATGCTGGAACCTTCCCACCACTCAGGGAAGAGGGAGAAATAATAGCAACAAAATAATCACAGTGAGAAAAAATGATAAATTATTTTCATTTCTATGACCCTTCTATACATTTTAATGAAAGAAGAATATTTTCATATATTCCTCCTATCCTTTCACTTCTGTACGGTAATTTTCTGTTTAATCAGTGATCGCTGTCTATGGTCATGATAACAGTGGCAATCCTTCTAGAAGGTATGGAGGTTTGTATTCACATTTACAAACATTTAGAGACACCTTCTCGTTTCATTCTCTGTGAGCAGATACTAACAGGAAGGCATGCACTATAGAAACTGCATAGAACACATGTGAACAAATATACCCAAGAATCAACAGCACAGCTCTCCGACCTTGCCACTATCATCCATGCCTTCATCACCTCGAGGCTGGATTACTGCAACCTGCTCTACGTGGGGCTGACTGAGAAGCTGGTCCTGGTGGAGCCTGCACTGGATGCCTCCTAAAGGACAATGCATCCTTGATAACAATGGCTACACTGCCTTCCCACCACCCCCAGGTCCCTCCAGTCAAGACGGGTGCTGTACAGAGAACCCAGCTGGAACAAGATGGTCCAAAATAGGGCCTGATTGATTGTCTCTGTAATACACACGAGGTCGGCGTCCCACTCTGGGATTAACTCCCGGCGGATAGTAGATGACTTATTGACAACCAACCTCGTGTTTAGCAGCAGCAAACCAAGGCCTGGGGTCTCCTGAGCCTTGACCCACAACCAGGGCCGGCCCCAGGGTTTGTGAGGCCATGTGCGAAGCCTTGGTGCAGGGCCTAATTTGCATAATTAGGCACCACCTAATTATGCAAATGTATTCATTTACATCAAATTTACTCCCTCTGGACAGGAAGGATTCCCATTCTCCACCTCTCTGAGCAACCATGGAGAAGCATGGCCTCCTAATGCTTCCCCCCCTCCCCAGCCGAGTGTCTACCACCACTCCCCAGGAGTGGTTCCACTGCAGGGGCAGCCAAGTGGGCAGTGACACAGGCACAGAGAGACTGACTGCGTCCACTGCCTTACTGGAGGAGGGGCCAGGGGGTGAGCTTAGCCAGTCTGGCCTCCAGGGCCTGTTGCTTCTTGCTGCCAGTGCCGCCTGTGCCTTGTGCACGCATGCGGTGTGACCAGTCCAGAGGTGCTGCTATCACACACACAAGACACCCAAAATGCAGCTAGCTTATTAAGCGCATTATGCCATGAAAAGAGACATATAACCAGTTCAGTTGTGCCCCCATAATCAGTTCATGCTGCCCCCACCCCATAACCAGTTCATTTCTGCCCCCGCCCCCATATAATCTATTCACGCTGCCCCCACCCATAACCATTTAATTTGTGCCCACGGGGCAGCGTGAATTGATTATATGGGGGTGCAAATGAACTGGTTATGGGGTGCGGGTTTAAAGACAGTATTCCTGTTAGCAATAACTTCATTAAGAAGAGTTAGTGAAATAGCAGCCATAATAATCTCAGAACCATATTTGCAGATTTATTTTCCAAGACAGAATAGATATTGCTTTACATCCTAAATTCCTACCTAAGATAGTATAAGTAAGACAGTTGTGAGAATGTGGCCCTTTTTACACGGGTCTCTCCTCCCAGCCGTAAACACGCAGATTTCTGTGTGTTCATGGGTGGGGGAACCCCATGTGAATGACGTGGTGCACGCGCCCATGGTGAGTGGGGGTGCGTGCGCGCTCGCCTAACACGCATCCCCACTCACCCACCCCCTCATCCCCACGCACGGAGCAACCGGGGGAAATGGTGGTTACTATGTGGGTGTGGATGAGTGGTGGGTGAGTGGGGATGTGTGTGCAGCTGTGTGCATGCCCCATCCATGCACTGGCGCGCCCACGGACTCCCCACCCGGCGGAGCCATGTAAAAATATCATGTGAGGAGCCACTCGAAGAAGAACAGAAGGTTGCTACCTTGCAAACAAGGTTCTTTGAGATGGCTCCGAACATTCTCACAACACCCACCCTTCCAGCCCCGCATGGAATTCTTTTCTTATATTTCTAGAAAGGGTTGAAAGGAACTGTCATTCAGAGGGGGAGGGTTCTTTTTATACCAGAGGAGCTCAAGACCATCATGTGGTCTATTATTTGAACAGGGTGAGCGCGCACAACCCAGTTGTGAGAATGTTGGGAGCCATCTCGAAGAAGCTTCTTTACAAGGTAGCAACCTTCTGATCAGCACGTGGGGAGGAGCTGTTTGTAAACAGCCTTATCTCCCAGCCCGATCCAGTGTCCCCGCTGCTGCCTGCAGCACTACTAGAAGGCAGAGGCAGGTGAAGGATGGCGTCTGGAGCCAGGGAGGGGAGGAAGAATCACTTTCTGGGGGAGAAGCTGGCTGCAGCCTGCTGCCCAGCCAGGCAAGTGCGGGGCCCCAGCTGGTGGCGGGGCCATGTGCGGCTGCACATGTGGCACATGCCTAAGGCCAGCCCTGCCCACAACCTACCCACATGGGGGGTTGAGAGGGGAACGGGAACAAGGCACCGCTCCCTCCTCACTGATGGAACACACCTCCCCTTTGGACCATATAACCACCCTGATAGCTGCAGAAGCCCTCCCATCCTCAGTGAACCCCGTTAGACATCCACCCTCCATAGGCTTCCCAGGCTGGCGAGGGACGCCATCCCCCCAAACCGCCACCCCTGCCTGCCTCTGCCACCGGTGGGCAACCCCCCCAGAGGGTCACCCCTGCTCACAACAGGGGTTCCCCTGCAACCTCCCCCCCACCTCTCTCTCCTGCCACCAGAGGGAGGCTACTAACCCTCACACACACACCCAACCCACAACCCAAAATTTACCCCCTCACAATTCCCTGCACAATAAGTATAAAACACACACACACCCAGTCACATATCTTCACCCCCCTGCCCCCAACCAGGTTGGGTGGGGGGGGAGGAGGATGCACACTCCAATCTGCTGCCACTGTACTGTACTGTGCTGGGGCCGCTTTGCAGTGCAGAAATGATAAAACTACTGGCCACCTCCACCACCTCTGTCCGCCAATGGCCCGCCAACGGCACTTCGCCCTTTTGCACTGCCCTCAGGGCAGCTCCCCTTAATGATGTTACCTGGAGAAGGAGGGACAGCAGAGCAGAGTGGTCACAGGTGGGAAGAATTCCCAGGGCCTTGGGGGCTAACAGGGAGCCAACACTCCACCCCCCTTTCTAATCCAGCCAAGCCCTCAGGGCAGTTCTGTGCAGAATGCTGTTGCCCGCCCCCTTATTGGGGTGGGTCACCGAGAGCATATGACACCTGTGCTCTGAGTTCTGCACTGGCTGCCTATAAAGTACCAGGCTAGGTTGTAGGGATGGGCGAACGTGGTTCGGAAGTTCGGTGTTCGGCCCGAACTCGGCCTGTTCGGATGACCGAACACGAACATGAACATGAACACGAACATACCGAACCGAACACTGAACGTCAAAATGGCCGAACACTTCTGTCAGCTTGGATCACGTTCGGTTGAGTTCGGTTGGCTAAAATGGTTTACTGTCACTCTGTCAGGTCACTGGAAGGCCAAATGTAGCAGGAAGGGGAAAGTCATCTGACTAAGCTGGGAGCAGACTTCCAGGCACCAGGGGTGGAGGGTGGAGAGTAACTTGGAGTAGCAGCCAGCCTGCCGAATCACCATCCCTTTTCACCTCAGATCACTGGCTTCGCAGTCTGCGATTGGCCACGGGCTAGGCTGCACGGAGCCAATGGGGCTTGCGGTGAGGTGGGCACAGCAAGAAACAAAACTGTCTGCCTCCCCCCTTCCCAATACCTTCTGAGCTAGTCACTGTTCCTGAGCAGCAGGCGTTTCAGAAGGCTCCCTCACCCAGCATTTTCCAGCTCCCCAATCCATTGCCATCCTCCTCCTATTTCACCCATCCAACCCATCTACCCCCATATTCTCATTTATTTACATTAGCTTTGATAGATTTAGTTGTTATTTTTTGTTTTTATCCCTCCCTGTGTTCAATCTTCAATCTTCCTCCTTCCCTCCCCCCTCCATTGAATATTCCCTCCCCATTCCCTTCCCCTGTTTTTTTGATTCATTAGAGTAGTAGTATATTATTAATTTATAGATTGATTTAGGTTTCATTTCAGTTTTGTACCCCTCCTTGTCTTGTTTGTGATTGCCCCCCAACCCCCATCCCATATATTCATAGGTAGATAGATAGGATTAGGTCGATACATTTTTGTTTTGACATAGTAGGAGTAGTTTAGTTTAAGGTTTACAGATAGAGTTTACTGTTTTCTGTGATTCAGCTTTAGGGTTTGTTGGAGTTATTCATAGCATTTAGAATACATTTATTAGTTAGGTAGTTAGTTAGTTATTAGTGTAGATATAGAGATATAAATATTTGATAAAAAAATTCAATAAAATTTTTTTAAAAAATTATATATTAAAAAACATTGTTTTTTTCGGGAGAAATGGAGAAGGGAAGGAGAGGCCGATCTGCTGCCCGTAGGGGAGGCAATGGGGCACGTCCCAGAGGCCGTGCACGAGGAGCGGCAGCAGGCAGCAGCAGTAGCCAGAGGCAGAGCGCCTCACCCCCTCCCAAAATCAGGAGGCCTGCTTTAGGGGCCCAGGGTGCTCTGCAACGTCTCCTGGCAGTGCCCTCCACTGACACTCAGGGCACTGGAAGGCCTGCAGGACTTGAGGCTCAGGCTGCTGCATCTGTGTCTGCTGTGCGTGGTGATGGAGCAGGAGCTGGGGCTGCTTCTTCTACCGATGTTCCTCCAGGGCCACCAATGTCCCCCACAGTCGAGGAAATCCCCAGTAGCCCAGAGCTGGTGGATCCCACCCCGGATGCTAGAGGCAGGGCCCGATCCCCGGGCAATGCCAGTACTAGGGACTGGGAGAGGAGGAGTGGCAGCAGCGGCAGCTGCAGCAGCACTAGCAGCCACAGAGGGGGGCACAGGGAGAGTGCCAGCAGCATGGCGGGCACGGGCAGTCTACCCTCCGGGTCCCAGTACTCCCCTTCTGGGGACATCGCCATGATCGCTGGGGACAGTGAGGAAGAGGCAGCAGTCAGTGACACTAGTGCCGCAGAGGATATCTATGTCCATGAGGCAATGTCTGACCCTCCTCCTCCCAGAGCTGCATCACCACCAGTGCCACAAAGTTCTCCCTCTCCCAGCAGCACTGGCAGCAGCACGTCTGCCGGGGCGGGCAAGAAGGCAGCAGGAGGGGGAAAAAAATCCACTGTCTGGGAGCATTTTAAGCAGGTGAGGGCAGATGATCCCAGAGAGGTGCAGTGCACGCTGTGCCAAAAGGTGGTGAAGCGTGGGCGGGCGCTTGCCAACCTTGGCACAACTGCAATGGCCAGGCACCTGAAGGCATGCCACAGTGCTGTGTTGCTGAGCGGGAAGGCAGGCGAAGTGGATGCCAGCGGGTTCCCGACTCCAGCGGCCAGTCGCCCGGCCCATTCAGCGGGCCAGCGTTCTGCAGCTACTGCTGCTGCCTCTACCAGCAGCAGGAGCATTATGGGGGCAGAAAAACTGCAGGAGCCTCCCCAGCAGCACCGCCAGTCCACCATGGAGGAGATGGGGTGGGGCGATGTGTCGAGGCCATCGGCAGGGCGCCGTGGCACAGGCTTCCAGGAAAAAGGCAAGCGCCTGGTTGCCGAGATGATTGCCCTGGATGGCCAGCCCTTCTCCATTGTGGAGGACAAGGGCTTCCAGCGTCTGCTTGCATTCCTGGCTCCCAACTTTAAGCTTCCTTCCCGCTCCGCCCTGAGTCGGACTGTGGTCCCACAGCTATATAGGGCTTTGAAGGAGCGGGTGAGGGAGCAGCTTGCAGGGGCTGGGGGGGCAACGGTCCATTTTACAATGTACCTGTGGTCTGCCAGAAACGCACAGCAAGTCTACTTGGTGGTGATGGTACACTGGTGGCAGGACGCAGAGGCAGAGCTTGGCAGTGTCAGGAGGGGACCTGAAGCAGGGTATAGGTGGGCCCTGCTTCAGGCCCAAGTTATGGACAGCTCCCACACTGCAAGGAACCTCGAGGCAGCTCTGGCCACCATGATGAGGGAGTGGCTCACGCCAGGCGCGGCCTTCACCAAGGGGTTTGTGGTCACAGACAACGTGGCGAATATCCTTAAGGCAGTCCATGATGGGGGCTTCATGAGCATCCCTTGCACACACCCTACATCTCATGGTGAAGAACACTCTGGGCTTGGGGAAGAAGGGGATTGGGCCAGGCACCCTTAGTTCCTTGGTCAAACAGGGGAGGAAGCTGGTGGTGTTCTTCAACCACAGCGTGAAGGGCACCGAGCTCCTCCAGGTGAAGCAGGCCGAGCAAGGGTCCCCGGTGCACACCCTTATCCAGGATGTCTCCACCCAGTGGAACTCCACCTTCCTGATGCTTGAGCAGCTTCTTGAACAGAAAGCCGCCCTGCATCAGGTGGAACTGGAGACAGACATCGAGGCACCTCCAGGGTACAACAGGGAGGAATGGGAGATTATATCCCAAACTGTCTCTGTCCTGAGACCATTTCTGGGTGTCATAGAGACATTGAGCAGCTCCACCGCCACCCTCAGTCAGGTGACCCCACTGGTGCATAGTCTCCGCAGCAACCTGGATGAGATTCTGGGGGTGGGGGGGAGTGGGATCATGACCCTCAAGGCAGGACAATGTGCGCTGAGGTGATAGACTTTGCTCAGAAGTTGAAGGCGGGCCTAAGCGCACGCTTTGAAGACCTCCTGCACCGGGACGAATATGTACTGGCAACCATGCTGGACCCCAGGATCAAGGGCAGCATGGCATGCGAGACTGTGGTCTATGGCCTACGGAAGGGGACACAGGTACAGAAGGTGAGGCAGAGTGCCACATGCAGCAGGATGCCCCTTGGGATGGTTGGAGTGGGAGCAGCGACCCCTTCCAGCCAACTGGGTCTATCCCTACCTCCAGCCCTAGGTGTAGCATCAGCACCAGCAGCAGCAGCAGGAACCCTACTGCCAGCAGCTCCTCCTCTGTTCCGTCCACTCAGGGGAGCATGGGGACCAGCACCAAAGGCCAAGTAGCATGGCTGAGGGCAGTGGGGCAGGTGCTACCGGTAGCAGGTGCTACCCAGAGCTACCGGAGGGCATATGATGGTGCCTCAGCAGCAGTGGAGACCTATCTGGAAGAGGAGCCATGCATAGATCCCAGCAGCGATCCCTTGGCCTACTGGGCCGGCAAGGCCAATGTGTGGCCGGCCCTGTCCAAAGTGGCCCAGGGCATCCTGTCCTGCCCACCAACCAGTGTCCCCAGCGATAGGGTATTCTCCATCGCAGGGGACATATGTGCCCCGCACTGCCTGAAACTGGGCGCCAAGTTGGTGGAGCAGTTGCTCTTTCTGAAGGTTAACCTTCCACTGCTGGGATTCCCAGAGCTGCCCCTGGACAAGGAGTGATGGTGCAGTGGCACATACCATCCCATGCCAGGGGCAGTCTTGGGACAGGGCTCCTCCTCCATCTGGGCTAAGGTTACTGCTCCTGTGCTGCTGAGATGCTATCCCTCCCTCCCAATGCCCCTGGCACCCACCCTGCCTCTCTCTCTCTCTCTCTCTCTCTCTCTCATATTAGACGGCCTCAGCCGCCTTATCTGACTGACCTCAGGATGTAGGGTGAGATTAGGAAACAAACTTTAAGCCTGTCAGACGGCCTATGGCTAGCCAATGCCATACGATCTCAGCCTGCCTATATGACGCTGACTGGCTCTCGCTCTCTTGCGCTGCACAGTCTTTGCTAGCCTATCTGATTGCCCTGCTGCCAATGTCCCATCCTGCCTGCCCTACTGACTCCCATGCAACGCTGCCTGTCTTCCCGCCCTGCTTGCCTCCAAGCTTAAAGCATGCATCAGTCCTGCCTCCCATGTCAAGGTGCCTGTCTTCCCACCCAGGTTGCCTAGCTAAAAGCCTGCCCAGACCTACTGCCTCTCATGACATGCTTCCTGCCTGTCTACCCAGGTTGTGAAGCTTGAACCCTCCTTCAGTCTGCCTGACTGCCGCTCATGTCATGCCACCTGACTGCCTGCCNGAGATGATTGCCCTGGATGGCCAGCCCTTGTCCATTGTGGAGGAGAAGGGCTTCCAGCGGCTGATTGGGTTCCTGGCCCCCAACTTTAAGCTGCCTTTCTGCTCCGGCCTGAGTCGGACTGTGGTCCCACAGCTCTATAGGGCTTTGAAGGAGCGGGTGAGGGAACAGATTGCAGGGGCTGGGGGGGCAACGGTCCATTTTACAATGTACCTGTGGTCTGCCAGAAACGCACAGCAAGTCTACTTGGTGGTGATGGTACACTGGTGGCAGGACGCAGAGGCAGAGCTTGGCAGTGTCAGGAGGGGACCTGAAGCAGGGTATAGGTGGGCCCTGCTTCAGGCCCAAGTTATGGACAGCTCCCACACTGCAAGGAACCTCGAGGCAGCTCTGGCCACCATGATGAGGGAGTGGCTCACGCCAGGCGCGGCCTTCACCAAGGGGTTTGTGGTCACAGACAACGTGGCGAATATCCTTAAGGCAGTCCATGATGGGGGCTTCATGAGCATCCCTTGCACACACCCTACATCTCATGGTGAAGAACACTCTGGGCTTGGGGAAGAAGGGGATTGGGCCAGGCACCCTTAGTTCCTTGGTCAAACAGGGGAGGAAGCTGGTGGTGTTCTTCAACCACAGCGTGAAGGGCACCGAGCTCCTCCAGGTGAAGCAGGCCGAGCAAGGGTCCCCGGTGCACACCCTTATCCAGGATGTCTCCACCCAGTGGAACTCCACCTTCCTGATGCTTGAGCAGCTTCTTGAACAGAAAGCCGCCCTGCATCAGGTGGAACTGGAGACAGACATCGAGGCACCTCCAGGGTACAACAGGGAGGAATGGGAGATTATATCCCAAACTGTCTCTGTCCTGAGACCATTTCTGGGTGTCATAGAGACATTGAGCAGCTCCACCGCCACCCTCAGTCAGGTGACCCCACTGGTGCATAGTCTCCGCAGCAACCTGGATGAGATTCTGGGGGTGGGGGGGAGTGGGATCATGACCCTCAAGGCAGGACAATGTGCGCTGAGGTGATAGACTTTGCTCAGAAGTTGAAGGCGGGCCTAAGCGCACGCTTTGAAGACCTCCTGCACCGGGACGAATATGTACTGGCAACCATGCTGGACCCCAGGATCAAGGGCAGCATGGCATGCGAGACTGTGGTCTATGGCCTACGGAAGGGGACACAGGTACAGAAGGTGAGGCAGAGTGCCACATGCAGCAGGATGCCCCTTGGGATGGTTGGAGTGGGAGCAGCGACCCCTTCCAGCCAACTGGGTCTATCCCTACCTCCAGCCCTAGGTGTAGCATCAGCACCAGCAGCAGCAGCAGGAACCCTACTGCCAGCAGCTCCTCCTCTGTTCCGTCCACTCAGGGGAGCATGGGGACCAGCACCAAAGGCCAAGTAGCATGGCTGAGGGCAGTGGGGCAGGTGCTACCGGTAGCAGGTGCTACCCAGAGCTACCGGAGGGCATATGATGGTGCCTCAGCAGCAGTGGAGACCTATCTGGAAGAGGAGCCATGCATAGATCCCAGCAGCGATCCCTTGGCCTACTGGGCCGGCAAGGCCAATGTGTGGCCGGCCCTGTCCAAAGTGGCCCAGGGCATCCTGTCCTGCCCACCAACCAGTGTCCCCAGCGATAGGGTATTCTCCATCGCAGGGGACATATGTGCCCCGCACTGCCTGAAACTGGGCGCCAAGTTGGTGGAGCAGTTGCTCTTTCTGAAGGTTAACCTTCCACTGCTGGGATTCCCAGAGCTGCCCCTGGACAAGGAGTGATGGTGCAGTGGCACATACCATCCCATGCCAGGGGCAGTCTTGGGACAGGGCTCCTCCTCCATCTGGGCTAAGGTTACTGCTCCTGTGCTGCTGAGATGCTATCCCTCCCTCCCAATGCCTGGCACCCACCCTGCCTCTCTCTCTCTCTCTCTCTCTCTCTCTCTCATATTAGACGGCCTCAGCCGCCTTATCTGACTGACCTCAGGATGTAGGGTGAGATTAGGAAACAAACTTTAAGCCTGTCAGACGGCCTATGGCTAGCCAATGCCATACGATCTCAGCCTGCCTATATGACGCTGACTGGCTCTCGCTCTCTTGCGCTGCACAGTCTTTGCTAGCCTATCTGATTGCCCTGCTGCCAATGTCCCATCCTGCCTGCCCTACTGACTCCCATGCAACGCTGCCTGTCTTCCCGCCCTGCTTGCCTCCAAGCTTAAAGCATGCATCAGTCCTGCCTCCCATGTCAAGGTGCCTGTCTTCCCACCCAGGTTGCCTAGCTAAAAGCCTGCCCAGACCTACTGCCTCTCATGACATGCTTCCTGCCTGTCTACCCAGGTTGTGAAGCTTGAACCCTCCTTCAGTCTGCCTGACTGCCGCTCATGTCATGCCACCTGACTGCCTGCCGGGGGCAACCAATATCTGCTGCTAGTGCCACTGGTGCTAGTTATTCCACCACATAACAAGTGGCAACAACTCCAGCCCCAGGACCAGCTGTCACGGTCTCGGGGCCAAGTTACAGGTAGGGAGGGCTGTGACCAAGATGTACAAGCTGCCACCCTAGCCCCAGGACCCACCGTGATGGGTCTGGGGCCGTCATTCATCTCACACTGCGCTGTCATTCCACTGCTCCGAGAAGCAGCCACTCCAGCCCCGGCACCCACCGCCTGGGTACCAGGCCAAGCTACTGGCAGGGAGGGCTGTGGCCAATACCTGGAAGCAACCACCCTAGCCCCAGGACCCACCATGATGGGTCTGGGGCCATCATTCATCTCACACTGCGCTGTCATTCCACCACCCCGAGAAGCAGCTACTTCTGCCCCAGGACTAGCCCCAGGGGCTACTTCTCCTCCCCCTCCAAAGCACTAGCTGCCAGCCGGTCCCTTCACAATCACAACAACACCCACCTAGCTCTTTGGATCAACTCTCTAAGAGATCCTTGGGCCACACGCTATTCGCAGCAAGGGTTCTGTACCTTGGCCACCAATGTCTGTTTTTCACGTGCCAAGGCCCCCAGGCGAGGCCTTTATGCTGTCTGTGCCATTATGCCAATGGCATTAAGAAACAGCTGCTGCTGCCAGACCTATATGCTGTATGCGCCCAGTGTTCTGTACCCCGGGTGGCCACCAAGCTCAAAGCAATGAAAGCATGCCTTTATTGTCTCAGCCCACCTTCCTGCCTCTCATGCGAAGGTGCCTGTCTGCCCGACCAGGTTGCTGCCAAGAAATAGAGAGAGAAAAAGTCCACTCACTGCTTGAAGGAAAGACAGACACGATTCCACCCATGCTGTCACCGGCACTATATGGCCAGAGAGAGAGAGCGACAGAGAGATTCCCATTCCCAGCTAGAACTAGGGAGATGGGAGTTAGAGGGGGAGAGCTCAGCTAGGTATATCCTAGCTGCCACCAGCCGGAACATGAAAGAACTCCCATCTGTGCTTCGCCCATTAATGCCCATCGCCCAGTGCCCACATCCAGTGCGCAGAAAACCTACTGTAATGAGATGGAATAAACCCACAACATATTATATTTGCCTGCCTGCTTGCCAGTGCCTGCCTGCATGCGTCCCTGTACCACTACATACCTACTGCCCTGCTACCACCTAGCACAGTGCACCTGATCAAATGAAGTGTGCCCCATAGGCTTTAGGCTGTCATTCCACTCTCCCCGATGCCCGTCTGTCCCAGGGAGCATCAACAAGATTATGGGACCATCATTCCAGTCACTGGGACCTGCATTCCATTGCATTGCAACCAGAAGCCCGGTGCCCGCATGCCAGTCTGCCCCCCTCCCCAAAAGTTTACTCCTCTGCACCCACCAGTGGATGCTCGCTGAAGCTAGCAGCTGAAACTAAAAGCCCCTCTGACCACCAGCTCCCGCCGCCTCCTGCCCGCTACTGAGGAGCCTGTCTCTCTTTCTCTTTGTCACACCCACACAAACACCAGCCCTGCACATCCTGGGGACTTTCTGCTAGTTGAGACCCTGCTGCTGGCACCGCACATCTTTGGGTTACTACGTTACTTCAGGTGGCATGTGCTGCTCGAAGGGATCTAGTAGCTGTATGAGATTCTGCCACCGGCCAGCCAGAACTTCAGCACATAGGGAGGGATAAAAGAGAGGACATGTAAAACGAACCTCGTAACAATAAATTTGAAAACTTTACTTAAAACTATTTACAATACAAGAAAACAACAACAACAACAACAACA
>QEPC01007252.1:876194-887605 GCA_003113815.1 Sphenodon punctatus
ACGCGAGATGTGACCCTGGCTGGAGGAATGAGACTGCCCTTATTTGGGGGTGCGTAGGGAATGGGATGGCAACTGGAGAGTGGAGACCCTTGATAGCCTGGCACATGTTTGGGTGGGGATGCTCATGCCTGACTGCTGGAAGAGTCCCCTACACTACAGTACCCTCTCTCTCTGTGGCAGACATCTGCTGCCACCCATTGTTGGCCACTGTTTGTGCCTGACTGATGCCCTGCCCACCACCCATGCACCCACCCGCACACCAGTGAGCTGAGCTCGCTCTTACTGATACAGCCTTTCTTGTCTTAAAAGTAAAAAAAAAGGTTACAAACTTGGCAGGAATGGCAGTAGAGCCCACCGCTTCTTCCTCATCTGAAGAGGAAGCCACCAGTGCCATGGGAGGTGTAGCAGTTGCAGCGGCCTCCACCTGTACCTCCTCCTCCTCCACCAGAAAATTGGCTCCCAGTCAGAGGATGTGAACAACAGCCTTCTTCATTGTTTTTGGTTTTTTTCAAAAACCCACACATCAACAGTCACCCACAACACACACCAACCACCCAAACACACAGCACAGCCAAACCCAACACATTCACAGCCAAAACACATGAACCAAGCAGCTGCCGAATCAAACACACACACACACTCACCTCACAGCTCCACACACGCACAAGAATTTCTGGTTTCCAGCGCAATTTCCGGCTTCCTGCGTGCTCGCGATATTTTTAGGCTGAACACCGAACGCCGAACACTGAACGCGAATGTCCGAACCCGATCTCAGTGATCGATCCGAACGGCCAAACCCGAACACATGAACTGAACGCGGCTGAACCAAACAGCTGAACTCAAACTCGGCGATCCACCTGAACGGCTGAACCTGAATGCACGAACCGAACGCAGCCGAACTGAATGACCGAACCCAAAGCACGATCTGTTTGCCCATCCCTACTAGGTTGCCTTGGTCCTTCTTATCTGCGGGATCGCCTCACTCCCCATGTGCCCGTGTGACTGCTGAAATCATCCATGGGGGCCTTTTTGGAGGTTCCCCAGACGAGATGGGTGGCCACCCCGATGCTCTGGAACTCTCTCCCGGAGGAGGCTCAGTTCGCCCCTACCCTTCTGTCATTTAGATATTTCTGGGTGTTTTCAGATGTGACGGGGCGGCTTCGCCCTGTCCTGAAAACAACCCAGAGATTCCCCACCAGGATCACCCAGGCACGGCAAACAGACGTGCCGGGGATCCCGGCGGGGAATCAGGGAGGGGCCGGGGCTGCGCGGTACAACATGCGGCTTCACAGTCCCGCCCCCTCCACGCTGCCTCGCCGCCTGGCCTCTAGGGAGACGGGCGGGCAGCAAGGCCAATGCTGCCGCAGCATCTGGCCGAGTTCACCATGGCCCAGAATTCTGCCGGGGATTCCGGGCCATGATAGCCGACCAGACGTTACTTTTTTTTTAATGTCCACCTGGAATCACTTTCACCATGCTTCAGCCGATTTTCGCGCCGGTAGCCCAGGAAGCATGGTTGAAATTGACCCCAGGTGGGTATTCAGCGTGGCGAACATCTGGCGGCCGCCGAACAGACGTGCAGGGCACAGTGACCACATGTAGGTATTCAGCGTGGCGAACATCTGGCGGCCGCCGAACAGACGTGCAGGGCACAGTGACCACATGTAGGTATTCAGCATGGTTCACTGTGATCTTGTCACATCTGAAAACACCCTCTGTAAGACCTGGCTGTTCCGCCAGGCCTTTGGAGAGGGGTAGGGGTAGGGTGGGGAGGGTTTGGGAGCGAGGGTGGGTTTTATTATTTGTTTTCAAATGTGTTGAGCTGTTTTTAAATGTTTTATTGTTAAAATTTTGTGTGTTGTTTGTCACCCTGAGCTGCCTTTGGGCAGGAGGGGCGGGATACATGTTTTAAATAAATAAATAAATAAAATAAAAACATATTAAAAATTGTGACCTGATGGATACCTTACTACTATAATATGTAAATTCCTGTATCAAAATGGGAAACAGCAGAGCATGGATTGGTCAGCACATTGCTGAATTATTTAGAGAGTGGGCTCTACCAACATGGCTCAGAACACCGAATCAACATTTTAAAATGACCCAATGTTAACCTCTCCCTAAAAGGAACAAATATTCTGTAGAGGTATCCATTTATTCATGAACTCAGACCACCCTGAAATTAATAGGGCTACTCTGAAGTAAGTGGATTCAAGATTGTGGCCTTTGGGTCAAATGTTGATTCCACTGACATCAATGTGTGTGTGTGTGTGTGTGTGTGTATGTGTGTGTGTGTGTTGCCTTTGACAACAGTGGGGCTAGGATTTCACCATATTGTAAGTGCAACAAAGCCTTGTTCTTCCGACAACTGAGGAATTAAATTCCATTGCTGAGGACCCTTCTCACCTCATTTGCGACCATACATGGGGAGAGATCCAGGGCTTACTTTGTGCCAGGAGGACTCAGCCCTCGCATCCCTCCACTCATCACTACTACTACTCTGTAAAACTCCACCGATGCAGGGATGCAGAAGCACTGGCCTCAGCCTCTTTCCTGAGGGTGTTGGAGGTGATCAGCAGTGCCAAACCAGCCCTGCCCCACATCAAACCTAATCTAGCCCTGAGTAAGGAATGAGAAAATAGGAGCAGAAAGAGGGACTGGTAGAGCTATGGAATTCAGTAGGGCAGCTCCACCAGCTCATCTGAATACCTTCTATGCTTCTGGTAACCAGGCATAGGGGGGGCTTCCAGGGCAGGCCAGGCTGGGCCCCAGTACTTCTTATTTTACACTTGAAGACTGAGAGAGATATTTACGAAGGGGCCAACCCTACACTCACACGCGCATGGTTGTTGAGGGTACACATGGTTTGCATGCAGCTTGTGCACATGTTGTACTCCCTACACAGGGGTAGCATGCAGGTTTCACGTGGGTTGCCTGAACATTGCATGCATACTCTGTTGCACAGTGCACTGGGGTTTTTAGGATCAGCTTGTCTGTTCTTAGGATGATCAGAAACAAATAGAGATGAAGACAAATTAGTTCAGGTGATATCTTTTATTGAACCAACTACAATTGGTGAGATTATGCAAACTTTCAGGCCACACAGGGCCTATCCTCAGGCATGTATAGCAAGTCATTGCAGCAAGTCATTGGTGCATGCCTGAGGAAGGGCCCTGTGTGGCCCAAAAACTTATATAATCTCACCAGCTACAGTTGGTGCAGGATCATGTTAACGGAGTGCAAGATGGCACGATCCATAATCATTATTACCTAGGCCACAGAATTCAGAATGAATTATTGAAATCATGTCAGGAAAAGTTAGAGAGGTTATTTTTCAAAATGTGAAGCAAGCTAAGTATTTTTCAGTTATTTTGGACTGTACACCTGACATAAGCCATCAAGAGCAATTGTCTGTGATTTTAAGGATTGCATTGCTTGCTAATTTTGATTCAAGTTCAGTCCACTGTATCAAGCAATCAACATGGACTGGAGATCGCTCATGTTCCCTTAAACGTACACATGCATGCAACCAATCACTATACCCATCTTTAGTGAGTTGTATGTGAGCAAGACCACATTGGAATAACTTACAACAAAAGCAAAATACAGAGTTCTTTTCTTTAAAATATACAATGGTCAACATATTCACCATTAGGCATCGCACTAACATAATGAGCTGCACTGAAACTTCTCTTGTCCTTGTCCTTTGGAAAACTGTAATCCTTAATCTGAGTGACACCTCTTACCACAAGAAAGTCTCATAATTTTGAGTCAATGGATAGGGGCCAACAACCTGGGTCCTCATAATCACTGATAGCAGTTGGAAAGATATTTTCTTCAGTGGTACTCCTGATTTTTTCATCGGAACTTGTACTTGGCTGAATCAGTTCAGTCTCCAAAGTACTTTGTTTGCACTGTGACTCGGTTTGCAAAACCCCTGTCTCACAGTCACTTTCCTTACTGCTACTAGGATAAGAAGAAGAAGATGCATCACTTTCCTTTGCTGTATACCCGACATCCTTCTCTGCCTCACTTTGTCTTGTCGGTTCTGTATCGTCCTTAGCCTCAGTTATCTTGCTTACATCTTTCTTCATATACTTCTCCAAAGATCCTCTCTGTGTTTCTAACAATGCCTGTTCATGCTTTCTTTTTCTTGCTTTCTCTGCTCCAGAAGCATATTTTTTCTAAACTTGTCCGTGTCTCTGCCAGAGATGTTTCAAGAGACTCAGTTGTCCTTGGGAATCACACCTGCAAACCATAAATTTTTCAGTTTGGTGAATTGCTCAGTGCCAGAAAGTAACGTCTGGTTACTTACCATTCGCCGTGGTCAATAGGAGTCACCCCCACCCATGGTTGCAGAAGTGGCCAGATTGGCCGCTGCCCATCGGGAGGGGGGAGGACCTCTGGGGAATGCAGGGGGTGGGGCCGTGCGGCAGCATGCCATACTGCCCCGCCCCCTCTGGGGCGTGTGTGCTGTTTTAGACGTGACGGCCGGGCGCTTTCACCACAGGCTGTGGGGTGGTTCGGACCACGGCCGGAGGCAATGGGACGTACGTCTGTTGGCATGCCCCTTCACCCCCAGCCGTGGTCCGAACCACCCCATGGCCCGTGGTGAAAGCACTCAACTGTCACATCTGAAATCACCCTGTGTCTCCGCTTCCCCGCAACAAGATGGACCATGTCTGCTTTACCTGACTCAGCCTGAGCAAAGTGTTCTGGGACAGAAGACAGGGCTCATGACTTCTGTCTCCTGCTAGTGGGGCTGGCACTGGTGCCTGCTGGACAGACAGACATGCACAAATAAATACCCTGATTTGCTATTGGACCCCCCAACACAGTCCTCAGTGCCCCTCACACATACCCAGCAAGCTCTTGAAGACAGAGGCTGGCAGGCATGAATTATAGAGTCTCAGCTGCCTGAGCCCTGACTGAGGGAAGGAGCCCTGAGCCAGGCTGCTGCGCTTTTCTTCCTCCCCCCAAGGCCTGTATTCTGGGGAGGAATGTGGCCCGTGACCACCCTAATTGAGGCATTTGCAGCTGTGGGAGGGTTGTTCAGTGCTGTCTCAGTTAGAGGATGGGCAGATCCTCCCTCTTATCTTTGTGATTGCCCCATAGAGAGAAATGGGGGTGCAGAGCAGCTGCAATGAGACAGAGAGCCATCCCAGCAAAGGGGAAGAATTTTTCCTTGGCACCTTATAACGCACAAGAGAATTCACAGAAGAGCAGACCCACCCCCCCTTCCATCCCCTGGATCAGCATCAGGAGCCAGGCACTCACTCACTGCTGCTCAGGAATCCCTGCACTCTAAGTGGGGCAGAGACAGTGACTAGTGCGCAAGGAGTGTCCCCTCTTAGAGGGGGAAGCCTGCCCATCCTCTAACAGAGACAGAACTGAACAGCTCTCCCCCAGCTGAATGGACCAACCCTCCCCCCCAGTTAGACCCTCCCCCCTGCCTGCTGCCCCCTTCCTTAGAGAAGAGATGGGGGGGAGAGAGCACTTCCCCCTCCTTCACCATAATGGTGGACAGATTTCAATTGGGCATGTTCCAAAACTGAAGGCAGTGCCACAGAAGCAAGTATCCCCAGCCCCCACCCTCAAGGTTGCATCTGCCCCTCCCCCCAGACTGCAGCTGCCTCCTCCCAGATGTGGCCCTGCGGTGCCACCACTGAGGGGTGGGGAGTGAGGGAGAGGAGAGTGAGAGCAGCTGGTGACTTTTTTTTAGCCACCACATCAATGCCAGGGGGCCAGCCTGGCTGAATTATTTTGATTCAGAGGCGGTAGCATGGCACAATGGACTCTAGGCACGGGGCCCCTGGCTCCCGTGGGTCCATGTGCAACCACACATGTCACACATGCCTGGGGCCAGTCCTGCAATGACACAGAGTGTGCATTGAGACTGCGTGTGCCCCAGCAGATGGGCATAGGGGTGTGCATGTCATTTTCCTTAATACAATAATGATAATTAAAATTATTGTTTTCATTATTGTTATTACAAGAAAGAAAATGATACATAATAATAATGAAAATAGAAACAAAAACAAGATTTTGTTTTTGAAATAAAGGAAAAGAACTGAAAAACTTATTTCAGGCTATACCTTTTTAGTTTCTTATTCAATTCTGATGAAACTTGTGGAGATTGTATCCACCATGGTGCGCACTATCTGTACCAATTTATGAAATTTTTAGGTAAAGGAAACCAATTATAGAAGCAATTGAATATTATGATTTTATGAAAAGCTCCATACACATTTATGGCTACTATTTCTTTATCTTCCAATATGAAATGTAGGAATATTATGTCCTTCACAGGCTTAATACTGATTCCAGTTTTCAGAAATATTAGATAAAGGGTCCTGATGGTGTAAGACATTAACTTGAAAATACATTTCCAGCTGTAACATTTTTATATTCGATTCTGTTTACAAGACATCTGGCAGAAATGTATCACATACCTTCCCTACCATCTCTGCCAAACAACAGGACAATTTGAACAAGAGTTCCAATTTCATAAGCAATTGAAATTGTCCCTTTGAAGACCATTATTCAGATAAATAGCAGCACATGCAGTGCCAGTCAGAGGCAGGCACCTGACATGGCACAGGGAGAGAGGCTGTAGGAGGGAGGATGTGGATCAACACAAAAGACTGACAGACACAGTCACTTGCCAATTACTGCATGCTTTCAGTTTTACAGGACCAATCAGTAGTGGCTTTGAGGCAGGCATAGGGGGTGGCCCACAGGTGGGCATAAAAGGGACATAACTGGGACATTGGGGATAGCATCCCAGCAATCAGGAGACATTGTCTGCACATTCATACTTGCCAATTATCATTACAATCACAGCCTGCAGCACTGTGACAGAAGGCATAAGAGAATCTCTATTGGCACTTTCTTAAACAGATGCTTCTGACTTCCCAGTAACAAGTGGCAAAGAGAAGTTGGGATGGTCACAGCACAGAGTGAGGATATTTGGTTGACATTTCTGCTGACCAATTGGCATCACAAATCGATCTTATACTACAGTGACACATAAGAGAATCCCTGGCATAGGCTCCTTCTCTGCATATGCTGTGCAGGCTTATAAAATTGGGACCCGTTATCACATCTTTCTGATATTTGTTAGAGATGATCTTGAAAGTGTGATATACAGCCCTGCTAAATTTCAAGTACACTGATTGGACTGCAAAGATGTTACAGTCAGACATACATGTATACATTAATTGCTTATACCACCAGGACCCATTATCCAATCCTTCTGAACGTTGGCAGAGATAGTAAATATGGGAAGGGGTCTAAACTTGCCAAGTTTCATCTACAGTAAATTTGAGGCAAATTTATTTATTTATTTATTTATTTATTTATTTATATTTAATTAATTAATTTTTTTTATTTATACATAATTTTATTTATTTATTTGTATCCTGCATCCTTCTGCACACTGGCAGCTGGTAGCAGTGCACAACATAAAAACAACAATGAAACCATCTAAAATACTACAATACTTAAAATATAAATTTTCAGCAGCAGCTAAGGCAAAATAAAACCTCTCCCCCCACCCTACTCAAAGACCTGGTGGAACATCCACGTCTTACAACATCTGTGGAAAGAGGGGAGGTCTGGGGACAGATGGTCCTCCAATGGGAGGGAATTACACAGCTGAAGTGTGGCCACTGAGAGCACCCTCTCTGGCGTCGCCATCTGGCATACCCAGGGGACTTCGAGTCGGGCGACCCCGGCTGTCTGCAATGGCCGCAAAATGACCTGAGGTGGTCTCACGGGTAAGCAGGACCCAAGCCATTTAGGGCTTTATAGGTCATAACCAACACCTTGAATTGGGCCCGGAAGACAATAGGCAGCCAGTGCAGAGTACGGAACACAGGTGTAATGTGCTTGCAGCGGCCCCCTGTTAGGAGATGAGCCACCGCATTCTGCACCAGCTGTAACCTCTGGACCATCGTCAAGGGTAGCCCCACATAGATTGTGTTACAGTAGTCCAGTTGAGAGGTAATGAAAGCTTGGATGATGGTAGCCAGATCCAAGCCTGAGACATACGGCTGCAGCTGTTGCACCAGATGTAATTGGTGAAATGCTGCCCTCGCCACAGCTTCCACCTGACAATCCAGGCAGAGCTGCGGGTCAAGGCCCTGTTTTAATATTTTGGAATGGTTTTGATGTTTTAAAAATGGTTTTAGATATATTTTATGTATTATTGCTGGAAGCCNGCCCCCCCCCCCCCCCATGGGCTGACTCCCCTCCCTCCATTCCCCAGTCCTGGCGTGGCTAGTCCTTACCTGAATTTCCTAACCCTTTCTGGAGCCTGGACTGAGGACTCAGAGAGGCTTGTGTGTGGGAGACACTGTATGCTGAGCTCCTCCTCCTCATTGTTTCAGCTGGGCAGGCAAGCAGCTCAGCTTGCCTTGCTCCCTCCTCCTCCTTCCTTCGTTCTCTTCGTGCTTCTCTCTCCTCTGGGGCATGCGGGGCTGGCTGCGACAGCATGCGTCCGTGCATAGGCAGGTACGCAGCATGTGCGTCGTTGCCTGCACGTGTAGACCTCCCTGAGGCTCAGTCCACAGACAGAAAGACAGCCTGGCCACCCACCCAACCAGCTCAGGTGCCCCACTCCCTGTCCCTGGTGCTGGTTGGCAGGGGTGGGGCAGTGCCACCCACAGAGAGTAAGTAATCGATACGGGCGGGCAAACAGGTGACAGAGGTAGCCCCGCCTCCCTTTTTCCCCCCAGATGTGGCCCTGCGGTGCCACCACTGAGGGGTGGGGAGTGAGGGAGAGGAGAGTGAGAGCAGCTGGTGACTTTTTTTTAGCCACCACATCAATGCCAGGGGGCCAGCCTGGCTGAATTATTTTGATTCAGAGGCGGTAGCATGGCACAATGGACTCTAGGCACGGGGCCCCTGGCTCCCGTGGGTCCATGTGCAACCACACATGTCACACATGCCTGGGGCCAGTCCTGCAATGACACAGAGTGTGCATTGAGACTGCGTGTGCCCCAGCAGATGGGCATAGGGGTGTGCATGTCATTTTCCTTAATACAATAATGATAATTAAAATTATTGTTTTCATTATTGTTATTACAAGAAAGAAAATGATACATAATAATAATGAAAATAGAAACAAAAACAAGATTTTGTTTTTGAAATAAAGGAAAAGAACTGAAAAACTTATTTCAGGCTATACCTTTTTAGTTTCTTATTCAATTCTGATGAAACTTGTGGAGATTGTATCCACCATGGTGCGCACTATCTGTACCAATTTATGAAATTTTTAGGTAAAGGAAACCAATTATAGAAGCAATTGAATATTATGATTTTATGAAAAGCTCCATACACATTTATGGCTACTATTTCTTTATCTTCCAATATGAAATGTAGGAATATTATGTCCTTCACAGGCTTAATACTGATTCCAGTTTTCAGAAATATTAGATAAAGGGTCCTGATGGTGTAAGACATTAACTTGAAAATACATTTCCAGCTGTAACATTTTTATATTCGATTCTGTTTACAAGACATCTGGCAGAAATGTATCACATACCTTCCCTACCATCTCTGCCAAACAACAGGACAATTTGAACAAGAGTTCCAATTTCATAAGCAATTGAAATTGTCCCTTTGAAGACCATTATTCAGATAAATAGCAGCACATGCAGTGCCAGTCAGAGGCAGGCACCTGACATGGCACAGGGAGAGAGGCTGTAGGAGGGAGGATGTGGATCAACACAAAAGACTGACAGACACAGTCACTTGCCAATTACTGCATGCTTTCAGTTTTACAGGACCAATCAGTAGTGGCTTTGAGGCAGGCATAGGGGGTGGCCCACAGGTGGGCATAAAAGGGACATAACTGGGACATTGGGGATAGCATCCCAGCAATCAGGAGACATTGTCTGCACATTCATACTTGCCAATTATCATTACAATCACAGCCTGCAGCACTGTGACAGAAGGCATAAGAGAATCTCTATTGGCACTTTCTTAAACAGATGCTTCTGACTTCCCAGTAACAAGTGGCAAAGAGAAGTTGGGATGGTCACAGCACAGAGTGAGGATATTTGGTTGACATTTCTGCTGACCAATTGGCATCACAAATCGATCTTATACTACAGTGACACATAAGAGAATCCCTGGCATAGGCTCCTTCTCTGCATATGCTGTGCAGGCTTATAAAATTGGGACCCGTTATCACATCTTTCTGATATTTGTTAGAGATGATCTTGAAAGTGTGATATACAGCCCTGCTAAATTTCAAGTACACTGATTGGACTGCAAAGATGTTACAGTCAGACATACATGTATACATTAATTGCTTATACCACCAGGACCCATTATCCAATCCTTCTGAACGTTGGCAGAGATAGTAAATATGGGAAGGGGTCTAAACTTGCCAAGTTTCATCTACAGTAAATTTGAGGCAAATTTATTTATTTATTTATTTATTTATTTATTTATATTTAATTAATTAATTTTTTTTATTTATACATAATTTTATTTATTTATTTGTATCCTGCATCCTTCTGCACACTGGCAGCTGGTAGCAGTGCACAACATAAAAACAACAATGAAACCATCTAAAATACTACAATACTTAAAATATAAATTTTCAGCAGCAGCTAAGGCAAAATAAAACCTCTCCCCCCACCCTACTCAAAGACCTGGTGGAACATCCACGTCTTACAACATCTGTGGAAAGAGGGGAGGTCTGGGGACAGATGGTCCTCCAATGGGAGGGAATTACACAGCTGAAGTGTGGCCACTGAGAGCACCCTCTCTGGCGTCGCCATCTGGCATACCCAGGGGACTTCGAGTCGGGCGACCCCGGCTGTCTGCAATGGCCGCAAAATGACCTGAGGTGGTCTCACGGGTAAGCAGGACCCAAGCCATTTAGGGCTTTATAGGTCATAACCAACACCTTGAATTGGGCCCGGAAGACAATAGGCAGCCAGTGCAGAGTACGGAACACAGGTGTAATGTGCTTGCAGCGGCCCCCTGTTAGGAGATGAGCCACCGCATTCTGCACCAGCTGTAACCTCTGGACCATCGTCAAGGGTAGCCCCACATAGATTGTGTTACAGTAGTCCAGTTGAGAGGTAATGAAAGCTTGGATGATGGTAGCCAGATCCAAGCCTGAGACATACGGCTGCAGCTGTTGCACCAGATGTAATTGGTGAAATGCTGCCCTCGCCACAGCTTCCACCTGACAATCCAGGCAGAGCTGCGGGTCAAGGCCCTGTTTTAATATTTTGGAATGGTTTTGATGTTTTAAAAATGGTTTTAGATATATTTTATGTATTATTGCTGGAAGCCGCCCCGAGCTGTCTTCAGGAGGGGCAGGGTATAAATCCAGAAAATAAATAAATAAATAAATAAATAAAGGAGCACCCCCAGACTATGAACCTGAG
>QEPC01007252.1:900634-914127 GCA_003113815.1 Sphenodon punctatus
TCCCCTCTCCTTGTCTCCCCCTCCTTGTCTTTTAGATTGTAAGCCACAGGTAGGGACCGCAGCTGATTGTATGTTCTGTACAGCGCCAGGTTGTTACTGGCGCTTTATAAATGTTTAATAATAATAATAATAATAATAATAATAATAATAATAATAATAATAATGGTCAACCACGGTGAATCTCCTGTGGTGGCCATTTGTCCTGTTACATCTGTTTGCTCCCCGCCAGATGTTCACCACAGCGAATCACTGACAGGGATCAAAATGACCACAGTTCTGGACCTCTGGCCATCTGGAGGTACAGAATTGTGGTTAGATTGGCCACAATCTGGGATGGGCCAAACGTTACACCTGTTCCATTTGGTCCATTCGGATCATGGTCCAACCATGGGACGGGATCGGGCGCAGCGGCCAGATTGGCCGTTGTGCCTTCCCATCACCCAGAGGGTGGGCGGCTGGGGAAGCGCGGGGGGGGGGGACAGGGCTGTGTGGCCACATATCGTGCCATGCAACCCCTCCCCCTCCCCAATCCCTGGTAGGAATCAGGCTGGCACGTCTAAAGGATGGCTGGACTGATTCCTGACCAGGATCCGAAATGGATCCCAGTCCATGGTTCAGTGTGACGGACCTCCGGGCCCGGTATATCTGAAATTACCCTGGGGGTCGGGGATGGGATACTTACTATCTGGAGGGGGTCTCACAAAGCATGGAGGGGGCCTCACAAACTCCCATTTACAAAGATGGCACTGACAGCATCAGCACGCTGCGGGCTCCATTTTTGAAAAGGGCAACCTGATCCAAGAGAACAGGCTGCCCTTTTCAAAAATGGAGCCTGCGGCATGCTTAACAGTACTTCTCAAAAACCTTAGTGAGAACTTGCAAAATCTTACTAGGGTTGCGAGATTCTCATGACATTCTCATGAAAATAAATTATATTCTCATTTCAGCCCAACAACAGGCGTGCACAGAACCCCAGTCACAACCCCATATTTGACAAGGGAGCTGCTTGGGTAGACCATGTGGTGGGCAGACAAAATCTGTGACACCATTAACGACATGGCCCGGAAGCATAGGTAGCTGGTGTGGCAGAGCGTCACTGAATGCAAAGCCTTTGTTGGACCACCAGTGGGAGGACAGGCCCCGGGCCTGCCTCTGCCTACAGTTTGAGTAGCCAGAAAGCATAACTGAGATCAAGGAGATGAGTGAGAGAAAGATGAGCAAGGAGATGAGTGAGCAAGAATGAGATCTGGGCACAGACACAAAACAGACTGTCCCCAGACCATCAAGCTCCAGAGCTTCCTTTCAGGCCTCTTGCTGCCACAATCATGAGCACTGTTGCGCAGGAGCAGGTGCCATTTCCTAGCCCCCATCAGCAGTTTATTTCTGCCTATGTAGAACTCAGCCACCTGTCCAGTGGTTTCTACTCCCCTAGAGAAAGTACTTGAGCCCTCTCTGCACTGCATTCACACCAGGGAAAGGTTCCTGGGCCAGGCACGCCACTACCACCACCTCCCCACTAATCATTCATGCACACCTCCCATGCACACTCCTCCACAGCCAGATCTGTGAGAAGAGGATAAGGAAGATGTTCCCCCTGCCAGTTCCGCCACCCAAGCAAGCATGCCAAGCTGCCCCCAAAAGGAGCAGGCAGAAAAAGAAACAGTTTGATATTTAGACAGTTTGATTTTAATAATTTAAATTTAAAGTTCTTTAATTTAACAGTTTTATAAAGTTTTATAAAGTATAATAAAGTTCTTTATTTGTTCATAATTCATGCTTCCGGGAAAGGAAGGAAGTTTGGGGGAAAGGGGTGATGTGGAGAACGGCAGTTTGGCATAGCAATCAGCTGCTCTGGGAGCTGAGAGTGGTGCAGGGAAGGGAAGGAGTTGGGACTTTGAGAATGGCGGTATGCCACAGTGATAAGTCACTTTGGAGACTGGGGGTTGGAAGGGAAGGGAATGAGGGAGGCAGTTTCATTGAAAATGGGGAGTGGGGAGTCTGCTGGCCATGCACTTGCAATTGAGAGTGTCTGGGTAGATAGTAGCCCCAGTTGCAAGCCTGTGCCTCTTAGCTTCCTATTGGCATTCCTAGGCTTGGCTAGCCTGCAAATGCCAATAGGAAAAGCAGAGTTTCAAGCCTGCAGCCAACTAATCTACAAATGCTAATAGGAAACGTGCAGCAAAAGGCCACCTGGCAGGAAATAACATGGTGGGGGGCAAGGAGGGAAAGTATGCCATCCCAGTGGGTGGGAGAGCTGGATGTGGAAAGAGACAGATGAGCCAGAGGAAATCCCAGTGACACAAGAAATATTTCTAAAGGCTTTATTGGTAACACAAAAAGTTTATTTGAAACAGATCACTGACGATAAATAAACTGTCACTGATGGTGGGTGTTTTGGCTAGCATTGCGGTTGATGTGCCGACACAAGGCATCCCGGATATCTCCGGCTATGTGCTGCTCTGCTCAATTCAGTGGACCTCAGAACAGGCACACTGGCTCACTGGAGCTAACTGGTAGGGGACTCTCCAGTGTGGCCCTGCTGTTCTCAAACACATACTGTGGTTGTTAGCGGGGGAGGGGTCTCTAGCTGGAAATCGATTCTAGCAGCTATTGATCTCCAGTACTGTTTTAAAAGTCCAAAAGCCCTCTCCACAACAGAACAGGTGGTGTGCTGAACTGCTGGTTAAAGTACCTTTGTTCTAGGGTGCGGACAGCGCTGTATACCTTCATGAGCTAGGGCTTCAGTGGGCAGGCTTCTGAGAACAACAGGCCTCATGAGCACTCCCGCAATGTATGTTTCAGTACAGGGTCCAAAGTCTCTGGTGTCCATGCAGCCAAAGAAGACTGGAAGAAGATGCGGGTGTAATGTTTTTTTCCCAGATGTGTTCCCAGCACAACTATCTGAACCAGAAGGGGGCTTCCTCCATGGTTTTCCAGGCCATAGTGGCCCACCAGGCCTGATTCATGGAGGAAACCCCCTTCTGGTTCAGATAGTTGTTCTTGCTATGGGGTGGGCAGATAATGGTGATATGGCTCCTATTGATTGCTCTTATAGAGTTTTGGAACCCCTCACACCAAAAGACCTACATCACCTCCACGGGGTCAGTCAACTGCACCATCTGGTCCAGCAGCACTTCCACAATTGCTGTGCAAACCTCCACTAGTATAGTGCCCACCGTGGAGGATCCAATGCCAAATTGCTTGGAGACAGAGCAGCAGGAGTCTGGAGTGGTGAACTTCCAGGTGGTGATGGCAATGTGCTTCTCCACGAGGACTGGCAACCATATAACTGTGCTGTTTCTCCAGTCACAGCCTGAGGATCTCGCTATATGCAGGATGAGACAACAGGGCATCCTGAAATTTGCAACACACTCAGTGTCTCCCTACGAGGACAGCATGATCTCCCAGCAGTCTATGCTTTTCTTCTTCACCCAGTCAAGCCTCTCAGTGGGTACAGTTCTGCACAGGACGTGGGTGACTGAAGCTATGTCTCCCAAAAAGTACCTCTCTGTGTGCATCAGTTGTCCTTGCACAGTTTCAATCCTCCCCAGCGTGGTCCATTGTCACTGGATGTAGGCAAGTGCGTGGCGCTGAAGCAGGACCCACCTCTGTGATGTGGTGTGCCCCACTATTCTTGCCAAAGATTAAGCAAGAGCCTCTCTGTGCCTTGAAGTTATATATCATGCCAATGACAGCAGAAGGCTTGGATCTGTTGGATCACTCGCAGGTTCTTCTCAGCAGCGGTAATGAAGGAAGTTCTTAGCATGAGGGATGGGCGAACAGAACAGAGTTCGGAAATTCGGTTTGGTTTGGTTTGAAATTTGAGTTCGGTTCGTAAGTTCGGTTTGGTCTACCGAACAGACTGAGTTTGGTCCGAACTCCGAACTTCCGAACCTCATTCGCCCATCCCTAATTAGCATGTGTCTCCATGGCTGGGGTTCTGGCGTCCATGAACCCTGCACACCATTCACCAAATGTATTGAACACCTTAAACAGCTGGGTAGCTACCTAGTTAAGATTTTTTGTGTGTCACATGTGAGCAGCTGTTGGCCACTATTGGTTATGTGTCCTTTCAGAAGTGAGCTGGTATTCACTGCCATTGGTTACAGGCTGGTTATTAAACCTGAAATGACAAATCACAGTGACTGCTGTTTCCATTGGAAACGGGTCATTTGCCTTCAGATGTGTGATGTGGAAACAGCAGCTTTCTGTTGTTTTTGCCATTTGTTGTTGTTTTTTGCAAGTTAAACAGAGCTGCTACGCGGCCAATTCAAAGCCCCATGTGCGTTCTGTACACACAGCCAGCATGCAATTTTTTAATTGGGCGAGGTGAACCACTGAATATTAAGAAATGGGCAGATGGGGGGATCTTCAAGGCAGTGAAGGTCACTGTGCTCGGAATGTATGTTGGAGCAGAGCTGTCCACTGATTAGAAGCCACTCAGATATTTGCCAAAGCATCAAAGTTCTCACGCAGAAAATTGTCTTTAGAGTATTAGGCAGGAGGCAATGAAAATGTGGTGCCTAGGAACTCTGAGTCCCCTTGGGGGTTTCTTCCCTGGCAACACAAAGGGAATAGGATTTTAAAGTATGGTCATTGAGAAGGGTTTACAATCTTACAAAGCAAGTGTTCCACAGCCCCTTGCGTGGCCTCTGTCCAGCCTATTCCTTGCACAGAAGTCATTGGGACATGTGGCCTTACATGCCAGGATAAGGGAGGAGAGTGGATTTCATTTAGAATGGTTTTTCTGCAATAGCAGCGCTAATTTCTTATTATTTTACTTTACCTTCACCTTTACAGGATTTACAAAACTAAATGAAATCTTCCCAGCAATTGTGTTCCTGAGAAATCTGGCTGCTTGCACATGGGATAGAATGCAGAGAGAACTTCTGTGAGCCAAAATCACGTCCAGGGGATTGCGTGAAGTTCCATTTTAAAAAAAAAAAAAATTAAATGAATGAATGAATGGTTTATTATGGCCCTAGCTTCCACCATTGGCCAGACAAACAAACAAATAACAAACCAACAATCAATTTGCAGGTACATCCATCTGCACTTACATGATTCAAATGTACAAAACATAAAATCTAAAAAAAGTATACATAATCATATACAGTTTTACATACCACCCTACATCTTAGTCTCTATCCGTTATCCATAACCTTTTAGGTCATAAAATTGGATAACATCTTTGCTGTTCGTACCTGGTATCTAGCGTATTACTTTTCTCTGTTCCGTATTGTAACCAGAAAGAAACCATTAAGCCACAGCTGCCTCCCGAATTTTTACGGCCAAATGAGTGAAAGTTGCTACTAGCCTCATCTCCTTCTCCTCCAAGTCTGTTGTTAATAAATGCACAATTTTCTGACCAATTGTGAGATGTTTTTTCTCTGTCCACAGTGCTCGCAACCATGTCTCCCTTAATTCCTCATATAATGTACAATGAAACAGCATATGCGGTAAATCCTCTATATCCTTATTGTTACAAGGGCAGACCCACTTATCATAAGGCTGCCCCCCATATCACCCCAAAGTAACCACCGAAAAGAGCATTTGAAAATGCAGAAAAGTGTAATTTCTGTGTAAAGAAGAGTTCATAAGTTTGTCCAAGTAACTTTCAAATTTATGCACTGATTTCAAATATGGGTACCATAGTGCCACTTTCCATACGGAAATTGTCACCAAATCCTCTTGGCGGGCTATATCCATGGCTTTATTGGAGATATGCCTTTTCTGCTGGTCTGGATCTTTCCCCCAAAAATAAGCACAGGAGAATCCCATGCTCCTCAAATATACAAATACACCAGTTATCCATGGGTACTGTCGAGCCCCATCATGATTTAGCTCTTCCAGCATTCATTGATGTGCCAGAGTCTGATCATCCTGATTGCATAGCTTGCTCCAGAACTGAAGATAATGCTGTTTACCAATACAGGCAATGGATAAAATACCCATTTCTGCTCTTAGTACCGCACTCGGGGTACATTGTGGCACTCTTAGCAGATTTCTTAAGAACTTGTTCTGGACTACCACCAAGTCAATAGATTTCTCCAAGGGGATTATTGTTGGTTCCATAAGCCAGCATAGACTGGACCTTGCCCTTATATACATTTAAGATAGTAGAGGTTTTAACTTGCGTAGATCCAGCTGCTAGTCTTGTGATCCCCTTTGCCTCTACAGAGACTTTTAATGCAATTTGTTTCCTATATCTTGTCCATAGCCTATTCCTACTGAAAGTGATGCTCAAGTAAACATACGACTCTGTTTTTATAAATTCACTCTTTTATTTTCCACAAGTATGTATGAGGTCCACCTCCCATGACCATTATCTGAGACTTAGCCGAATTAATGGCTAAGTCATTAGACTCACAGTATGATATCAAGTTCCGGAGCTGATTTTGCATGCCCCCCCTTGTCTGGGACAGCAATACTATGTCATCAGCGTACATAAGTGCTGCAACGCATGCTCCCTGATCTTTGGCAGATGGCTGTCTATGCACAGAAGGGCAGGAATAAGATCACTTATAAAGATTTAAAAAGCAGGGGTGCAAGTACACAACCCTGCCTAACCCCCTTCAGGACTGCGATCGGCCTTGACAATCTTGAGTAGCTAATCTTATTCTAGCAACATTTCCTGTATGAACCTGGATTAACAATGCAAAAAACTCCCTATCGATACCAAGCTGGAATAATTTGTCCCACAGTTTCCTCCTTGGGACTGAATCGAAGGCCTTCTTCAAATCAATGAAGGCCATAAAAAATGTCCCCGCCCTTATCTTTGTGTATTTTGCTATGAGGTGTGATAGTACAAAACAATTGTCCATCGTGGACTTATTGTTGTGAAATCCTCCCTGTTCTTTCACAACCAACTCTTGTTCGCATGCCCACCTTTCTAGATGTACCAATAGCAGCTTAGTAAATACCTTCCCTAATATAGGTAGCAGGCTTATTGGCCTATAACAGGCTGGGTCCCTAGGGCAGCCCTTCTTGAATATCAGGTCCAAGATACTCATACCCCATGATATAGAAATCCTCTTAGATCTATTAATCAGGGTAAAATAATTTTTACCCACCAGTTTTACTCACCTGCAAAGCTTCCACGATCAAATCATTGTAGCCTGGGGCCTTGCTGTGATTTAGGAAGTTCCACTCATGTGCAGCAGCATTTAGACCATTTCCGCTATGATTTCAGTGATGGGAGACAGGGTTGGATTTTCAGCCCTGTCACCCATCACTGAACTCACGCTATTTATGTTAAAAAAAAACATACACATGAGCAGAACTTCACATGACCAGGTGGTCATTTTGCACATGTGCAGTGATTTTTTTAAAAAAAATTAAATTAAAAATAGAGATTTTTTTCAAAAAAAAATAATCAAAAAAAAATATCACTGCATATGTGCAAAAAGGTCACCGGACCCTTCTGCACATGCACACCTTTTCCAAAAAGTACCGATGGTTCTGGTGCCATATTGGAAAATGGATTTGCATGCGAAAAGGGCCTGCCAGCCATTTTGCACATTTGTAATGATTTTTTCAAAATTAATTTTTAAATTTAAAAAATGGGAAACCCCTCTCCTCAAAAATAGTAAGGGTGTTTACAAAAACTCCCCCAAGCGAAGTGGTTTTTGTAAATAAAAGGACAAGGCCATCTGACACACGGACCCATGCTTCTGCTCCGCTTACAGACCTCAACTTTAGGGTGTATGTGTGGAGTGCCGCATGGGCATACCATGGACCAGGGAACCTGCCAGGTCCATTTGATCTGGAGCAGGTGGACACAGGGATGCACCCCCAGAGGAGCTCAGGAGTGGGCAGTACTGTGTCCTTCTGAAAACACCCATAATATTGGGTTTTCTTTTGCAGGGACATTGCTCCTTCATGGCTTGTCCATCACAACGACCTGGCATTTGCACAGTGCTGATGCACCTGGCCCATTCACTCTTACTCACTGTCTAGGGCTGAAATGGGTACTTCATTTAGTACCTACAGGTAATACTCGCTTTTTTTAGGTACTACACCAGGAACCTGACAGGTTACCCTGGTACTGATCAGGTACCCAGATACGTGAAAAATCAGTAATTTTTACCAAGTGCCAGTACTGATTTTCTGATTACCGATTGGTATATAGAGTTGGAGAACCAAAAAATTGGCACAGTGAGTCAATTTTCCAGGACTGAAAATTGACTTTCCAGGACCAGAAGTCAATTTTTCAGGATAGGAAAACTGATACATAGGTGTTGGAAGTCAGTAAATCAACAAAAAAGTCACAAAATCAGTACCAGAAGTCGATATTCTGGGACTGGAAGTCGACATTTAGGACATGGGGTACCTGAATTGGGTTGCAATGGGGTACCAATACGTACCCAGTTTTGACGGATCAATTCGGGTACCCAAAATTTGACAAGTAAACCCGTTTTTTGGGTACCCTCTTTCAGCTCTAGTCTTGACCCTCGAGGGCTGGGGCCTGACTCTCTGACCTCCTGTCATTCGCCATTCCTGCAAGAAGTTCATCTCTGCCTGCTATGGACCAGCCTTGGGGAGGAGGGAAACATTCTGCTTGGGGACCAGCGTTGCTTTCACTGCTCTTCTGAATGCCATTCTGGACCATTCCATGTTCTGATACCACCAGTCAATGCTGCTTTGCCTCACATGAAGAGCCCACCAATTTATAGAGCCCTGTACAGACACACAGTCTACCTTCGCCTAGATCCAGTTCTGCCTAACTATTTGCTCAGCTTTTTCAAATACACATTTAAAAAGTTGTGTCACCACTGGAAGAAGCTGGGAGTGAATCAGAGGGATGGACCATTCCATAATATGGAGTTTTTATACACTTTCTCTGAGGAATCCATTACTAGCCACTGCCAGTGACAAGAGGCTGGTTGGACAAGGTAGACGATTGGCTGTCCTTAGGTTCTTTTCTTTTTTATCAAATTACAATGTGAAACTTTTAATATCTGAGGCCACAGTCTGGTCAAGAATGTTCATAACTTTAAAGTATGTGAGGAAATTCACTGAAATCAGTGGAAATAGGGCAGGCGTCCGTTCTTTGCTGGTTCAGGATTTGAATGTCTTCTGCCAAGGGCTTTCCAGTTTCCAACAATATAAAGCACTTCATTTACCAGGAAGCCCTTTATTCTCATGCTTTAACACAAAATAAAAGTTTGGTGTCTGCTCCCATCCTTTAGATGCACTTATTATACAAATATCGATAGCACCAGTATTATGCCATTTTTAATAGGAAAAACATTTGACTCCTATTTTGAACTTTTTAATCCTTTCCCATACGCTCTCCAGTGAAATAAGGGGAGCTTATCTATTTATGCATGTGCCTAAATCCTCAATGCATATATAAGGTTAAATCTCATTACTTTACAAAAACATCATTTTAAATATATGGACACCTTTTAAGAGTGAGGCTACATATTTCTATCAAACGAAGAGACTTAACTTTTTATTTTCCTTCTGCATAAAGATGGCAAAAATCCTGCATGTTAATACTTCAAGGAAATAAACTTGTGTAAAGATTTGCCTACCCAAAAGTACAGTATAATTTAAATTTAAATCCCTTAGAAACCAAAAGCGCTGTGTTTATAATATGAGAACAGCGGGCAGTCGTGCCCTTGACTGGAGGGCATGTCATCCAGTCCTCTCCTTTTCTGCAAAATCATCAGGCTGGCAGTAGTGACAGATGAACAGCTTACCATTAATTTCTCCTCTTTCATGCCTTCAATCCAAATGGTGCATATTCTCCACAGGGAGGCATCAAGGTCTTTGCCTTTATTTCTCTTGCATACTCACACTGACTTATAAATCAAGTGCAGATAAGAAGAGAGGGCAAATATCAATCTTTTTTTTTCCTGGCCAGTACCCACTGGCACACTACAAGCTTTGACTGAAAGGTTCTTCGAATCTTTATGTGATTCAGAGGCGAGGGAGCGCTCTATGAGGACAAAACAACAAAGGGAAATCCGAGAGATAGTATTTGTATATCTTGGCTTATAAATTAGAAGGCCTCTCTCTGCAATGTTTAAATATGGTTTACCAAGAAAAATATATCGGAGCCTAAGTTGTTATTTTATTGGGGGTGGGGGGGGAATCTTGGAATATATAATAAGAGTATTCCTTAGCATATGGGCATGGGGAGCAGCTATAATCCAAATGGTTTATATTCCCAATATCACCTTTATTATTTTGGGCATGGCTGTCCTTTGCAGCTAAATTAATGCTGTCCTTTAAAACAGATTTACTTTTACAAAGATGCGGCTGCATTAACAGCAAGTTTTTGCTATCCCATCAAAAATATGAGAACGTGCTGTAAAATATGAAGGGCAGATCCTCAGCAGATGATAACAAGCATGGCTCAGCTGAACTCAGTGGAGATTACTCCTCGAATGTAGCACATCACTAGTAATATCCAATTCACTGTGTATAAAAGACTGCTGGGCCAAAACCTTGCTGGTGTAAATTGGCATAGTTCCATTGGCGTCGGCTACTGACTTCAATAAAATTGCTTGATTCACAAAAAAGCTTTGATCCTGCAAACTCTTTTGCACATGGTTGACTTTACTATCATGAGCAGCCCCTTTAATTTCAATGGGTCTATTTGCAGTAGTAAATCAAAGGAAATACTCGTGGTATTTATAGCATGTGTAGAAATGTTTGCAGAATCAGATCACCAGATTTAAAAATAAATAAATTGATAGTGACTAGAATACTGAGTGAAATGAAAGAGGTATATTTTCTTCTTTCAAACTTCTGCTGAAACTCTCAGAAGTGGAAAGAGACTCAGATTATAAATGAAAAAGATGCCTCTTGTTATTGTATCAGTTCAGTTACCATAGGATCCTTGCAGTTTTCTCAGTTTGTAAGGACCAGTCCTGTAATTAATTTGACAATGACAATGATAATGCATGTTAGTATAGTATAGTTTAAAAGCATCTTGCTGGGGAAATTTTTTTTTCACTGACAATAAATTGATTCTGCATTTAAAACACTTATTAAATCATTGCCTTGGATGATGCAACATTATTACATGTCCAGGGGGGTGGAAATCTATATTATGATAGTTGTTGACAAATGATAATATTATTTTCCAGCTAAGCACGAGGTGTTAACGCCACTAAATGACTGCAAATGTTGATGTTGGGGGATTCCTGCTGGCCATTTGCAGGTGACATATCTTGGGATTTGGGGCTATTTCATTTTCTAGCCTTTTTTTAAGGCTTTAGGCCCCATCCATAAATTACAGCTGATGACAAAAGTGGAAGCTAACAGTGGCAAAATTAGGCCCAAAGGCAAAATAATTATATATACAGCCTTTAGCAGTGAGGGAGAAAGCCATCAATCAGCCCCCAATTATTCACTAGTTAATCAGCTCTGCCCTTCCTTTATTGAAGGGTTACAGTGTAATTAAGTTGGCAGCATCCTTTTAATTCATCAAACATACAACACATGGCGGTGTTTGCTGCAATCAGGGGACAGCACCTTTGTGTGGCTGACCCCTAGCACTGCTGTAGGAGATGAGGAAAACTTCAGAGGTAAGAGAGAATATTTATGCAGAGGCACGGCACAGTTTGCGGAGTCGTCCAACGCATAGCTCTGAGCTGAGAACAAGGAAGGGGGACAGAATGCTGCAAAGGGTAGGCAGACCACTGGCTAAGAACATGCCATTCCAGAAACACTCTCCCTCTGTGTGTGTTTCTATATTTTAAACATATACACCTTGCTCATCTTTTACAACTTTCCAGATTTGTTTTCCATGAACACAGCAGACGTGTTGTTTTGCTATGTGTAGTGCTCCATAGGGAATAAGATAAAATGCCACGACTACTAACAGAACATTAGTCATCTAAGACTAAGAGTACACCTACTGCACTTGCCTTGGAAGGGAATTTCTGATGTCATGGAAAGCCCCTGCCCCCTGCTGCCTGAAATAACACCATGGGGTTGCTTTGCAATAGAGTTGGGGAACCTTTTCCCTGCGTTCCTTTTAAAAAGGGTGTAAGAAACATTGTATTAAATGCAATAGGTGAGCTAATGATGTAATTTATATACAGATTGCATAATGATGCAAAGCTATATTACATTTAAACATGCATGTTGGGCCACTTTAGTATTAATACAAGGTCCATGGACTTAAGTTTAAGGGGGGCACTTAGGACAGGGAGGGTCCAGATCATGGATCTGGTCCATCATGGATCTTTCTTCTGTCCTTGAGTACATGCCCTCATTTCTACTTTCTTCCCCTTCCCCTATTCTTTCAATGCTTTAGGATCCAAAGACCTGATCCAGCAATTGGACCCTCCTTTATGCCACTTTGAACATGAGTACAAGCTCTGTGGGTTGGATACGAGTTGGGGGTGGAAGTGTTCAAGGGGGTGTGCGTGTTTAGGATGGGGGAAGGAAGAGGAGGCTCCCCATACCCTGGATCTATATATCATGGACCAACTATCCTTGAGTGCATGCATTTCTGCTTTTAATTTCCCCCAAAGTTCACTCTCTCAGTGCTCAAGGGCAGGGTCAAGACCTGTGAGCCAGAACTAGAAATTGGAAAACGACCAATTTTTTAAAAAAAGCCATAGGTTAGATTTGGTCCATGGGCTGGAGGTTATCCACCTCTGCATTAGGGGAATTTCCATAATGTGGATTTCTGTGACACCTGAATGGATCTGCCAAGTGGTAATCCGAAGGTGATCAATACCCTTAGAAAATATTCCACTACTACCAGCAGAGCAATGTTTAGGCTCTTAGCATAAATAGGGCATTAGCATTCCTACTGCCAAGTCAGTAAAGCAGGTCTAGATAATGTGATGATAAAGACAACTTGAACCTGTCCGGCCTTTTCCACCACTACTGTTAAAACTACAGTGGTGAGAGATTTCTCCTAGAATAACCTAGGGAGCAATGCTCCATTCATGGAAGTCAATGTTCAGCTCCCATTGACATTAATGATGGAAGATTTGCACCCTTATGTCCTGATTGAAAGTCTGCGCATGCCCAGACCTAAGCTATTATGCATGTGCATGCACATGTGCATATATATTCATGGTGCCATCAGGGAAGCAGCGGTGCCACCGGCTAACCCTGCTGTAACTTCTTATTCTGACAGGTGGCAGCGTGGTCAGGAGGCAATGGGCTTCCCTGCTGGCACCATGGGTGATTTCAGACGTTATGGGGCCCTTTGGCCCCGTACCAAAATCAACCCATTCATTCCCTGCCGGGGTCACCCCATCACGCCGCAACAGACGTGCCGGGGGGATCCCGGCGGGGAATCTTGGAGGAGGCGGGGCGGCGCGGCACAATGTGTGGCAGCACGGCCCCACCCCCTCCATGCTTCCACCGCCCACCCTCTTGGGAGACGGGCGGGCAGCGGGGCCAATGCGGCCGCAGCATCGGGCCGGATTCACCACGGCCCGGGATCCTGCCGGTGATCCCGGGCCATGGTGCCCGGCCAGACGTTACTTTTTTTTGGTCCCCGCTGGGGATCT
>QEPC01007252.1:928949-940326 GCA_003113815.1 Sphenodon punctatus
GTTCTCCTGGTAAACTGCTTTGCTCCAGGCAGCTGTGGTCACTTGGTTTCCATGGCAGCCTGTCACATCTACAGCTGTGGCTACTTTAGGCTGCCTCAGGGCAGTGTTTGTGTGAAGAATGCATCCAGGAACTGCCTCAGGGCAGTGTGTGTGTGAAAAATGAATCTGGAACTTACTTGTGGACTTGTAAACCCAGAAGATTGAAACACCCGGAACTTTAGCTTGTGTCTAAAAATGCCCAATGTCATGAATACAACAGAATAAAACATGAAATCATTACAAATAGTAGTAAAAATATATGGATAATATATAAAGTATAGAAGTAAAAAAAAGAAGAATGGTTATACAGGAAATAATTTAAGAACTTGTAAGACTTTAGAGTTGTTCTGTACTCGACTGGCCAGGCTAAGGCAAACAAATGCTTACCCAGAACCTAATTTTGAGGAGGAAAAAAAAGAAGTCTTCTGCAGAAGAAATCCCCCAAGTTATAGAGGAACCAACAATTACAATTAGCCTACCTGCTATATTTATGACATTCATCACCATTTTAGCCTAATTTTGACCTGGTCGCAGATATTAGATCCCATTGGCTGTCAGCTTTTCTCTTATGATTCTCTCCTTTTCCATGTAACATTAAGATGAAGTTTATTATTTTCCTTCTAATTGGCGCCGAATTCCAATCTCTTATCTATAACCATGGCCAGGGTTCAGTGCTCCGAACCTTGAGAAATACACAGGTATGCCAGTATTATCAACTGTTTCAGCAATTTTACCAGTTCCCTATTAACATTTTCCAGAGGAATCTTTAACTCATTCCGTGTCAACTCCACATAAGGGACCAGATACACTCACAAAATCTAAGTCCATAGAACTCTACTCTTTCTTCCCCCATCCAGGGAAGGTTATTGAATGGGTGGTGACCCATCAGCTACAGGTGGATCTAGACCTCAGCAGTTTTCTAGATCCCTCGCAGTCTGGTGTTTGCCCTAGTTATGGCATAGAGACGGCATTGGTGGCCTTGACTGACGACCTCCACGTAGAGCTAGACAGTATGACCCTGTTAGTTCTGTTAGATTTGTTAATGGCTTTTGACACGGTGAATCATGAGATGTCAGTGACCTGCCTGCGGAATTTGGCTGGGGTGGATAGGACCGTTTTGCAATGGTTCTATTCCTACCTTATGGATAGGTCCCAGCAGGTGATGCTGGGGGATTGTACATCTACCCTGGGAGGCCTCTCATGTGGGGTGCCTCAGGGTTCCATCTTGTCCCCTCTCTTGTTCAGCGTGTAAATGAAGCTGCTGGGGGAGGTCATCTGCAGCTGGGGGGTCCGCTGTCATCAGTACGTGGATAATACCCAGCTCTATTTGTCTTTTTATCAGACCCAGGTCCTGCTATCTCCTTGCTTTCCCGGTGCTTGATGGCTGCGGGGGTCTGAATGAGGCAGAGCCGGTTGACGCTCTATCCTGATAAGACAGAAGTGATATTGGTTGGTGGGACTGATGATCTGAGGGAGGGGCTTGGGAATGTTCCTGGATCTGCAGCTGTACCTGGTTCTCCAGGTGTCAGTGGTGGACAGGGGCGCCTTTCGCCAATTACATCTGGTGAAACGGCTCCACCCATATGTCTCAGACTCCAATCTTGCCTCTGTCATCCATGCATTTGTTACCTCGAGGTTAGACTACTGTAATGCACTCTACATGGGACTGCCTTTGGTGACGGTTCAGAAACTGCATTTAGTGCAGAATGCAGCAGCCCGTCTCCTTACAGGGACAGACACAGGGACCCCATGTTTTCTGGGCCTGATTCAAAGTGCTGGTTTTTAGAGGTGTGCACCAGGGTCCCATGCCATTTTTTTTTTTCATTTTTGTTATTTAAATCTGTCATTTTGGTTTTCATAAATATCAAATTGTCATTTTTATTTTCTGTTGGTTTCAATGGAAAACACATTGTTGGCTGTAACATCCTTGTTTTGCACTATATGTGGCTAAAGAATAGTGTGCATATACTTCCAATGGAAGGCATTATGTGTACCAGGTTTCAAAAAGATTGAATAAAGGAATCCAATTTTAGAAGCAGTTGAATTATTTTATTTTGCAAAATTCTTCATATATGTTCTTAGCTGTAACTTCTTTGCCTCATGTCTAATGTAGATGAAAGTTGGCAAGTTTACACCCCTTCCCATATTTACTATCTTTGCCAATGTTCATAAGGATTGAAAAAAGGGTCCTGGTGGTATAAGCAATTAACTTATAAATGTATGTCTGACTATACAATCTTTGTAGTATAACCAGTGTACATAAAATTTGGCAGAAATCTATATCACACTATCATGATCATCTGAGCCAAATATCAGAAAGATGTTATGAAGGGTCCCAATTTTATATGCCTGCACAACGTATGCAGAGAAGGAGCCTATGCCAGGGATTCTCTTACGTGGTATAAGATCAGTTTGTTATGTCAATTGGCCAGCAGAAATGTCAATCAAATATCATTCTGTTCTGTGACCATCCCAACTTCTTTCCCTCACTTTTATACTGGGAAGTCAGATGCATCTGTTTAGGAAAGAGTCAATAGAGATTCTCTTATATCCTTTGTCACAGTGCTTCAGGATGTGATTGTGATGATAACTGACCAGCCTGGATATGTAAACTATGTCTCCTGATTATTGGGATGCCATCCCCAAAGTCCCAGTTATCTCCCTTATTCTCGCCTGAGGGTCGCCCCCTATGCCCGCCTCAAAACCACTACCAATTGGTCCTGTAAATCTAGAAGCATGCAGTAATGTGTTTGTCCAGTGAATGTGTCTGTTAGTCTTTTGTGTTGCTCCACATCCTCCCTCCTACAGTCTCTCTCCCCCTGCCATGCAGGGTGCCTGCCTCTGATTGGCACTGAATATGCTGCTATTTATCTGAATAATGGTCTTCACAGTGACAACATCAATTGTTTATAAAATTGGGTCCCTTTATCAAATTGTCCTGTAGTTTAGCAGAGATGACAGGGGAGGTATGTGATACATTCCTGACAAATATCTTGTAAATAGGATGAAATATACAAATGTTACAGCTGGAAATGTATTTTCAAGGTAATGTCTTATACCATCAGGACCCTTTATCCAATCTTTCTGAACATTGGCAGGAGTATTAGGCTTGTGGAGAGACATAACATTCACAGGTTTCTTGCAAATTGGATGCAAGATAAAGAAGTTGTAGCCATGAATGTGTATGGAGCTTTTCTTAAAATCACAACATTCCATTGCTTCTAATATCAGTTTCCTTTATCTAATCATTTCAGAATTTGGTACACAGTGTGCCCTCCATTGGGGATAGACTCTCCCTAAGTTTCATCAGAAATGAATAAGAAACAAAAAAGGTATAACTGGAAATATGTTTTTCAGTTTTTCCCCTTTATTTCAAAAACAAAATGTTGTTTTCCTTTCTATTTTCATTATTATTATTTGTCATTTTCGTTATTGCAATAACAATAATGAAAACAACAATTTTCATTATAATTATTGTACTGACAAAAATAACATGCACACCCCTAATGGTTTTGACCTTTAAAGTCCTACATGGCCTGCACCCCGCTTATCTGAGAGATTGCCTCACCCCAAAGGTCCTGGGCCAGTCCCTGCTGTGTCTGGAGATGACCTCCTGGAGGTAATGCATTATTGGCAGGTCCGGACAAACAGGAGGGCATTTTTGGTGGCCACACTGTCACCGTGGAATGCCCTCCCAGTGGAGGTCTGCCTCAGCCTGGATCTCCTGGCCTTTCGATGTAATTGTAAGACTTGGCTCTTCTTCCAGGCTTTCTCTGTGTGTGTGTGTGTGTGGGGGGGTGTACTTTTATTTTATTAAAGGAGTGTTTTATATTATATATATTTATTTTAAAAATTGTTTTGTTACTTTGTAAGGTGCTCCAGGTCACCAGAGGCAAGAGGAGAGGGATAGTAAATGAAAGGAAATAAATAAATCCTGAACACACCCCATTATAAGCACCTCCATCCCCAACTCCTATCCAGCCCAAAGAACTTGTACTAATTTTCAGAGTGGCTTGTGGAAGGGATAAGGTTTTCCACCCTGATCTTCAACTTATTGTATGAATATTTCAGGGTAGGAATTCAACCTATTATATGAATTTCTCTAAACCATTTTATAGCCCAGTTATGCTATTGGACTTCACAAGATCAAATGCTAATGAGTTCCACAGGTTAACCCTATCTGGTGTAAGAAGTATTTTGTTTGTTTGTTTTGTTTTAAACCTGCTGCTTGCTAATATCAGGGGACATATCAGGGGTGGAAAATTGTTTACTTCCAAATGACCACTTGAAAATTAATATAAGCTCTAAGGGCTGCATAGATGTAGGGAGTGGGGGGTGTAAGGGATACACTCAGGAAGAGGAGGGTCGAGACCATGGGTCTGTGCCACGGATCTGTCCCCTATCCTTGTGTGCATGCCTTCATCTCTTGTCCCTTACCCTGAGCTCAGTCTTTCAGTGTCTAGAGTAGGAACTAGATTGAAGGGGCATATTGAGACACTGGAAAGGGGCCAAATAAAAAATTAGCTGCATTTGGTTCCCAGTTCTAAGTTTCCTCACTCCTGAACTATCCCCTAGAAAGTGTTTACTTTCCACTGATTTTCTAGAAAATGACTTACTCCCAGAAATGTTATTCAGCCTGGACTGGAAGCACAATACTAAGAACAAATCCCCATACAGTCAAGGAACAGAAACTGTATCATGTGATCTAAAACAGATAGTATGATGCTGTTTCCGCTGTGAAACAGTTTCTCAGACTGATATCCATCATGGATTCCAACCTCGATTCAGCCTGCTCCCACTTCTGAACCTGATGTCTTTGGTCTTGTCCCCAGTTCTGATACCATGAGACTTGGATCCTGCTGACTAGGGGTGGGACTATCGGTATCGGATTAATCCGATAATACCAATAATTGTTGATATTGGATTAATCCGATAATACCGATAATTGTCGGTATCTGTATATTAGTTTTTTTAACATTGCCAGTTTCTCTTGGATTTTTAACATTGATACTATTTAACAATGGCCGCACTGTTAAAGTACTGAGAAAATCAGCAATGTTAAAAAACGGATATACCGATACCGATAAATCTGATATCGGATTAATCCGATACTGATCAAAGGGGTAACCGATAATTCACCTCGAGTCCCACCCCTAGTCCTGACTGCTCAAGACCTGGCCCTAAAACCCTTTTAATTTTCTTCTGATTAGTAATCTCTTGCAAGCCAGATAAAGCAATATCACAAAGATCTTTGATGTTACAGTATCTTTCTATTTAATTATGAGGTTGGACGTAACATCTTGCCACCACTCTTTATGCTTGAAGTGACATATTCATCACACTCCATTTGTTAATTCACCAATGTTACTGCCTATATTCCTAAGCAGTCCATCAAAGCAGTGCAAATAGTTTCACTTTGTACTGATCAATTATGTTGAAACAGCGCCATTATGGCATTTACTATAACTTTAGATAAGCAGGTTCTCTCTGTTGTGTGATGCACTACAGCAGAACTGGGCAAAGCTCCCAACCTCAGAAGTCACATAGAAAACTAAATCTTCTATTCGCCGAGAGCCATATAAGACACACGTGTGTAACCCTGTGAAACACACCAAGGCGGAGCCTCTCCTGCTTTGTAAAAGCCTGGTGGAGCTGGTGCTCTGTGTTCCTAGCTGCTGAGATTCTGATGAGCAGTTGTGATTCAGCTGCTGAGTTCTTGGGTGCAATAAAGTAAGCCATAGGACTAATAAGGTATATCCTCCAACATTGGACAGAAAAAATAGGTTAACTTCATACTATCCCTAATCCACATACATTTGTGTATGTTTATACAAAAATCTGCTAGTTCACTGACTAACATCTTGGGGCTGAGCTGGGGGAAAAAATATGTCTGTGTAAGAAGCTCTATGTGTACACTTATTTGCTTATTTCAATTTATATGCTGCCTTTCCCTGATACTCAGGGGGGCTTACAATCCAATAAAACAGTTAAAATACAAAACCATAACCCCCCCCCCAAATGAACTCAAAACCACCCACCCAACCAACTCCCCCTGATACCTCTACCCCAAAACCACCCACCAAACCACAGCCCAATCGCTTATCCCTGTCCACAAAATGTCTTTTCAAATAAAAAAAGTCTTACACCACCTTCAGAAGATGCTCAGGCTTGGGTTCAAACAAACCTCCTAGGGAAGGGAGTTCCAAAGCATTGGGACAGCAACTGAAAATGCCCCCCACCCCCCGTGAGCCCTGGTTGTATGAACAAGGTAACAGATGGTATTCGCTAAGAGACACTCCCAGCTGATTGCAGGGGCCATGATGGGACATGGAAGGACAGGCGATCTTTCAGATATGTGGTGCCCAGACCATTTAGAAATTTAAAGGTCAAAACCAGCACCTTGAATTGTGCCTGGAAAGCTATTGAAGCACTGGTATAATATGTTCCCGGTGACTCATCTCTGAAAGGAGGAGAGATGCTGCATTCTGCACCAGCTGCAGCTTCCAAACAGTCATCAACGGGAATCCCGTGTAGAGTGCATTGCAGTAATCTAGCCTTGGGTTGATGCAAGCATGCATGATGAATCAGAAAGAAAAGTTTTCAACCTCCTTACTGAATGGAGTTGATGAAAAGCACTCTTGGCCACCGCCATGATCTGACAATCCAGGTGCAGCAAGAGGTCCAAAACCACTCCTAGACTGTAAAGCTGATCAACAAGAGGGGGCTGGACTCCATCAACAACAGGACTCCCAGTCCCTTCCAGGTCACAAGGCTGGCCAACCATCATCACCTCAGTCTTGTCTGGATTCAGCTTCAATCAGCTCATCTTCATCCAGTCCCTGATGGCTTCCAGGCATCGGATAAGCATTGAGACTGCAGGGCTTGAGTCTGATGAAAAGGAGAGCAAGATCTGAGTGTCATCAGCATACTGATGTCACTTCACTGCAAACCTCAAAATGACTTCGCCCAGTGGCCTCATACATATTGAACAAAAGGGGAGACAGAATAGAACTCTGCAGGACAGTTGGTGACAGTTTTTTCAGTAGATCACTGTGAGAAATTTTCTATGTTCTTTGTTGAGAAGATAGAGGGACTCCAGGTCTGACTCATTGCACCTTTTGGTGTGGAGAGCCGCGAAGTTCCTGGGGACTGTACTCGCCTGGTTGATCTTGAAATGGTTGATGACAAAGAAGTCCGTGTGCTGCTGGGATCATTGAGACCTACTACGTCTGCCTCCAACCCGTGCCAATCCTGACTACCAAAGGCAAGTGATGAGGCACTGGTACCTTTATTGACAGGAATTGTTAATGCCTCCTTTAGGGAGGGGAAGGTGCCGGCCACCTTCAATATACAGAGGTCCTCACCATCCTCAAGAAACCATCTATTGAAGTTGGATTGCTTTCCAATTATCTCCAGGTCTCCAATCTGCCTTACTTAGGGAAGGTGATTAAGAAGGCTGTCGCTATGTGGCTACAGAGACACCTTGACTTCAAAGGTATTTTGGGAAAATTCCAGTCTGGGTTCAGACCTTCCCATGGGGTAGCAACAGCATTTGTCATGGTGTTGAACGATCTGCTGACGCTCTTAGATTGAGGGAAGCTGATCATTTTGGTCATGTTGGACCTTACAGCAGTGTTTGATACGACTGACCATGGGTTGCTGCTTTGGCAGCTGAGGGACATTGCTGGTGTGATGGGAGCTGCCGGTCAGTGGTTTCAGTAATATCTGGAAGGGAGGAGCCAATTGGTGATGATGGATGGATATGTGACATCCATGCCTGAGGGACCTGAAGTGCAACGTTCCTCAAGGTTCTATTATTTCACCTAGGTTGTTCAACGTATACATGCAGCCCTTTAGGGATGTCATGATTATGCACGGGGTTGAATATCATCAGGACGCTGATCATATACCATTGTGTATCTTTTGCCCTGTGAACCCTGCCGACTTGGCCTCTGCCTTGGAGGAATGCTTGAATGATATAGCCACCTGGATGTGTCAAAGCTACCTTGTGCTCAGTCTGGGGAAGAATGAGGTGATGTTTGTAGGAAGGGGCAGCTGTTATGAGGATGCCCTTCCCTCCCTTGGGCCCCTGAATGTGGATGCAGTCCAGGTGGATGTAGTGGGTCAGGTAAAAAACTTGGGTGTCCTTTTCGACCATTTTTGTCCATGAAAACCCAGATGTTGGACGTGGTTCAGAAATGCTTTTTTCAGTTATACAATTAGCGTAAGTTACGCCCTTATTTATTCCAGGCTGACATTGCCACAGTCACCCATGCCCTGGTGACTCCGAGACTTGTTTTTGTAATTCCCTCTTCTACAAGCTACTGCCAGTGCTTATCTGCCGCTTGCAGCTTGTTCAGAATGTGGCAGCACATCTGCTTACTGGTTTGGGCAGCCGTGATCATATTATGCCTGCTCAGCATTGGCTGCCTGTGGAGTGACGGATTGAGTTTAAGATTGCGCTGCTGGTTTTTACGGCCTTGAACAGTTTAGGTCCTGGCTATATTTGAGACCTACTTCTGGAGTCTCACACTAATAGGTATCTGTGTTCAAGGAACCACCCTCTATTTTGGGGTTCTGCCATTGTGCCTTAAGTTGGCGGGTGATCGGACTTTTGCTGTGGCAGGCCCCTCAGTGTGCAACCTGATCCCTCTGGATGTTCGCCTCAGTTCCTCCCTCCTTGTCTTCAAAAGCAACTGAAAACATTTATTTTCTAGGTGCTTTTAGGATCCACTGCTGGTTCCCTTGATTGTTCTCTGTCCTCCTTTTCCCCTTCCCCTATCTTAAAGTATTTTATTACTGTTTTAAATTCTTTTGAATTGTTTTAAATTGGTTTATACTTTTATATTGTTTTATATTCTGTGAAATGCTCTGAGTGCAAGGCAGAGGGTACTATATAAATATTATTATTATTATTATTATTATTATTATTATTATTATTATTATTATTATTATTATAATATACCAGCATCCCCAGCAACAAGCAGGAAAACTCCCCTTCCTGCCTTTTTCCCCTATGCTTGTAACCTCCTTTCATGGGGGAGAAGCACTCCCTCCCTCACCAGTCCATATTCCAGATCCCTGATGCCTGTAACCCCTTCTCTCACAAGGGGGACATGGGACAAACCTTTTTTACCCCATTCCCACCCATACCCCTTCTCACAAGTTAAACTCAACTTTTTAAAAACTCAAAATCCTCAAATGTGTGTATTGACTTTGACTGTAAAGTTTTAAAAGCACTCAGAGGATCACATATGGAAGCAGTGACAGTCTCTTTCAGTACACTAAACAATAACCTCTCACAAATACACACATCTCCGGGTCCTGGAGCAACCCCTGCAGTTGTCTGGGGGCACCATTCTCGAGGTACCCCAGGTTTCCCGGGTGTCCACTATGAGGAGGGTGCTCTCCATGGCTGCGGAACTCCATCCCATCGGAGATCCACTTGGCTGCCGGCCTCCCCTCTTTCCGCAGACAATGTAAAACCTGGCCTTTCCCGAGGGAGATGGGGTGGGTGGGGTGGGTTAGGGTGGGTGGGGACGGGGACGGGGTATTATATTGGTTTTTTAATTGTAATTATTATTGTTTAATTTAATGTTTTTAAATGTTTTTTAAATGTTGTGAGCTGCCCCAAGATGCCTGAGACAGGAGGGGGTGGCATATAAATTTTAAGATAAGATAAATAAATAAATAAATAAATAAATCTCCTACTTTTTCGTTTTCATCTTGATCCCAGGAACACAGCTCCTTTGTGCTTAGGTGTTACCTTTATGTTCTTTGATAGTGGTACTTATCCCAAGCATAATAAAGTGAGAGAATGTACCCCCAGCAGTTAATAAGAATAGCAGCAGTGATGGCTATTAACCTAGGTAGGGAGATGCAGCTCTTCTCGTGAATGAAGTGCTAATGACCCCTTTTGTCTTCTGAACCCAGTACACATTTTACACTGCTGGGAAGGCAGTACAAGATAACAAAACTGATTACTGTACCAGTCAAAAAGCTACTGTTGGAGGTAGAGGTTTGCACCATGTCATTTTTTTGTTTTTGTTTTCATTATTTAAATCTGTCATTTTCTTTTTCAAAAATATCAAAATTTAGTTTTTGTTTTTGCTTTTGTTTTCTATTTACATTGGTTTCAATAGAAAACACATTTTTAGCTATATTTTTTTTTGTTTTCATTATATTTGGATTCAGCTTAGGATGATTGTACCTCACATGTATAGCATTAATTGTACCAAATTACAGAAGGATTGGATAAAGGAATCAGATTCTATAAGCAGTTGAATTATGCTATTTTGCAAATATTTGCATATACATATATGGCTGCAACTTCTTTGTCCCCCATCTAATGTGGATGAATCTTGACAATTTTATACCCCTCCCCATTTTTACTATCTCTGCCAACTTTCATAAGGATTGGATAAAGGGTCCTGGTGGTATATGCAATTAACTTATAAATGTATGTCTGATTTAACATCTTTGTAATCCAACCAGTATACATGAAATTTGGCAGAGCTATATCACACATGTTTAGAATCATCTCTGGCAAATATCAGAAAGATGTGATAATTGGTTGAAATATTATATGCCTGCACCGCATATACATAGAATGAGCCTATGCCAGAGATTCTCTTACGTGTCACTGTGCTATAAAATCGGTTTGTGATGCCAATTGGTCAGAAGAAATGTCAACCAAATATCCTCTTTCTGTGCTGTGACCATCCCAACATCTCTCCCCCACTTGTTACTGGGAAGTCAGATGCATCTGTTTAGGAAAGAGCCAATAGAGATTCTCTTATGTCCTCTGTCACAGTGCTGCAGGATGTGATTGTGATGCTAAATGGCTAGCCTGTATGGGTAAACTATGGGTATTTTCAGACATTACGAGATCACGCTCAACCACGCTGTACCCCGCGGTGGGTCCAAAGGGCCCTGAACGTCTGTTCGGCGCGCGCCAGATGTTCATCACGCTCAATACCCACATGGGGTCAATTTCAACCACGCTTCCCGGACTAGCCGGGGAATATCCCGGGAAGCATGGTCAAATGGACCCCCACCAGGAACCAAGGAAAAGTAATGTCTGGACGCCAATCCCCGGGCGAAACCAAAGGAAACGAGCGGCAGCCAGGGACAAGGCACGCAGCGTTGCTGCTGGGCAACCAGCAACAACACAACCACTGGAGGGAGATTTAAAGCAAAATCAGCAGCAGGCAAGCGTGGTGGGATGGAGCGAGGAGGGAGGCGGAAGAGAGCGGAGGCAGAGAAAGCAACACAGGTGGCGGAGGAGGCGGAGGAGGTGGAGGCAGGGGCAGCGATGGAGGTGGAGGGGGCACAGGTG
>QEPC01007252.1:941999-966254 GCA_003113815.1 Sphenodon punctatus
GCAGGGAGGAACAGGCAGAGGACATCGTCTGGAAAGCAGAGGAGCAGGGGGAGCGAATGATCGAGGCCGTGGCCCGCATGGAGACGGCCATCGAGCGGTCCCTGGAGCGGGCCGAGGAGAGGGACAGGAGGCTACAGGCTGAGGTGCGCCTGGAGCAGAGGTGGGAGCGCAGGGAGAAGCACAGGCAGGAGGAGGTGCTCGGGGGCCTCCAGCAGGACATCCAGGCCACGGTGCGGGAGCACAGTGCAAAAATGGACCGGTCCCACGACATCGGGACCTCTCTGCCCCTGCATGCCAGCACGATGTGCGCGTATGTGCTTGCAGGCGCACCCCCGGGCACCGTGCCTGCCCATGTCCCCATGCTGGGCCTCTCGGCGCCCCCGTCCCCCGCCCAGGTGCCCCAGCCGCCCCCTCCGGCCCCCCTACCCCAGTTGCCCGTCCCAGTGGCTGGGTGAGGCGCTCTGTGTGGCCTCTCGGCCCGCCCGTGTGCAGCTACTGGTCTGCTCCCGTGGGCCCTGGCACCGACTGCACCCCCCCTTGGGTGCTTGTGTGACCTGGGGGTTCAGGCCCCCCCCCGGACCGGACCGTGTTCCTTCCCCGGGTGGGGGGGTGTCAGCTTGTCGCTGAACCTGCAGGGGGCTCCATCAGACCTGGCTGACCTCCATCTGGCCCCCTGTGACTGTGGGGCCCCCTTCCTCCTCCTGGACCCTCTCCGCCGGGCTCGCTGTGCATTGCGGGCCCCCATCATGCCTTGTTCTCGGGGTCCAAGCCCCCCCCTTCCTGGACTGCCTATGTTGCTGTGGGGGCGCCTCTGTGGACTGGGGTGCTATGGGGTGGGGGTTGCTGCTGCCTGTGCCTTGCCCCTTGGTGGTGCTCCCCTCGTCCCTCCCGTTGTTCCCCGTGCTGTTCTCCGGGTGTCCCTGCCCCCCCTTCCCGACCTTTCCCTTGTGTGTGTGTGTGTGTGCGCGCACACGCCCGGGCGTGTAGTCATGCGGTGTGTCCCGCTGCGGGTCCACTGTGTGTGTGCGTGTGCTGTGTGTGGCACCTGTCAGTCTGTTCTCCCTCTTCCCCCCTCCCTTCCCGTTTCCCTTGTGTGGGCATTCCCTTGTGTGCCTCTTGGCTTCGTTTGCCCTTCTGCGGCCATGTCCATGTCCCGCCTCTGCCCGGTGCCTTCTGGGAGTTTTGACCACGGCTGGGGATCGGCTGCACGTCTGTTGTGCTGCCCCAGTCCGTGATGGGTCGGCCCGGTTCCCGGCCGTGGTCCCGGTCCCGTCACGTCTGTTAGGGGCTTTTCTTCACCCCAGGCCGTGGTTGTTCTGTTCACCCCCCCTGGGGGTTCACTGTGGTGAACTGGCCTCCTGTAACGTCTGAAATCACCCTATGTCTCTTGATTGCTTGGATGCTATCCCCAAAGCCCCAGTTATGTCCCTTCTATGCCCACCTCGAAGCCACCACCAATTGGACCTGTAAAGCTGGAAGCATGCAGTAACTGGCCAGTGAATGTGTCTGTCAGTCTTTTGGGTTTCTCCCCATCCTCCCTCCTACAGCCTCCCTCCCTCTGCCATGCCAGGCACGTGCTTCTGACTGGCACTGTATGTGCTGCTATTTATCTGAATAATGGTCTTCAGGGGGACAGCTTCAATTGCTTATAAAATTGGGTCCCTTTATCAAATTGTCCTTTAATTTGGCAGAGATGATAGGGAAGGTGTGTGATAATGTTCTGCCAAATTTCCTGTAAACAGAATGGAATATAAAAATGTTACAGCCAGAAATGTATTTTCAAGTTTATAGCTTATAACATCAGGACACCTTTTCCAAACTTTCTGAAATTTGGCAGCATTGGTTCACTAGTGGAGTGCCATAACCTTTCCAGGATTCATGCAGATTGGATGTAAGATTTTAAAAAAAAGTGTAGCCAGGAATGTGTATGGAACTTTTCAATCACAACATTCAATTGCTTCTCAAATTGGTCTCCTTTATCTAATCTTTTCACAATTTCTTACACATAGTGCCCTCTATTGGGGGTATAATCTCCCCAAGTATCATCAGAATTGAATAATAAACAAAAAATCTGGAAATACTTTTTTCAGTGTTTCCCCATTATTTCAAAAACAAAATTTCATTTTTGTTTTTGTTTTCATTTTTATTATTTTTCATTGTTGTTATTACAATATCAATTTTGTTATTACAATATAAATAATCACAATTTTCATTTTTGTTATTATAATAACAAAAACGAAATGCACACCCCTAGTTTGAGGGTATGATAAGGCAGAGCAGGGCCTGAGACTGGCCCTGGCTAAGAGCGTCCCTGGAACTAGCCAAGAGTTGCATGTGACCCCTGATCCACAATTTGTGACAAAAGTTACATGATAGGGTGTTCAAAGAGCTGATATTAACAAGAAGCTACTCCTGGTTGCCACAGGGTCAGGAGGTGGAGGCCCTTCCTCATGTCCCCCTGCACACACATGCATGAGCGCATACACACACACTGTGTGTATGCATGTGTGCAATTCATAGGGGTGGGACTCCAGGGGGATTATCAGATTTACCGGTATCGAATCTCCCAATATTAGATTTATCAGTATCGGAATATCGGATTTTAAATGTTGCTGATTTTATCGGATTTTTAACATTGTGGCCATTTTTAAATGGCATTGATGTTAAAAATCCGATAAAACCAGGAATGTTAAAAATCTGATATTGCTAATACCGACAATTATTGGTATTATCGGATTAATCCGATACCGCTCATTATCGACATTATCAGATTAATCCGATACCAATAGTTCCACCCCTAGTAATTCCAGTTTTGGTATGCAGGCACATGGACCATGGATTGGCTGCATGCTTGCAGTCCATCTGTCACAATTACTGTGGTCACCTTTGGTTCACATCATCAAGTATTGGTCTTTTGCTGTATTTGAAGTTTGTCCACTTTCCCTTCCATACCTACTGTGGGAATGTCGGGTGTTGTGGATGTTTCCACCCATCATACAAATTTAATTCTGCTTCCTGGGATGGATGAAGCCAGTCATGGCTCCAATCCTTATATCTTCTGTGGGGTCTATCACCCATGGTCCTAATACTTATAACCCCTAGTGTTCAGAGAATGCAAGGCCTATGATTGTGGCTACTCCTTGTCCTCATAGAGGTTGAGAGAAGTGCCATATTCTCTTTTCTTTGAACACCCATACAAAACCAGGTGCTGTCTAGTCCTGTTTGCCTAAGATCTGTGTGAAACTCTGTGTTCAAAGTGTTCAAACTTCAAAGCAAATCAACCAATTTTGACATAATTTGGGGTCAAAATCATCTTAAGGCGAGTGTCCATGTCTTCAGATAAAATGTCAAATGACCAGTAATGTTGTGGCAAGTTATAACTTGTTCAGACAGCTCATTAGGAGTCTATTCAGATAGATAATTTCTCAGGGGCTTGTTGTGGGAAGTGCTATGCCCAGGAGGGAAGTTAAGGAGGCAGGGAGTGTGTGTGTGTGTGTGTGTGTGTGTGTGGGTGGGTGTGTGTGTGGCCTGACACCCCAGTCAGTTCCCACTTCCCTCTCCCATCCATCTTCACACAGCCCTCATTTCTTCTTACCCCTCATTCTGCCCCAGGGAAGGATGAATTCATCACGGCAGAACCTCCTGAATTCTGCAGTCCCGGCCCCTTTGGGTCTCCACGTTGGCCCAACAAATTACTTTCTGTGATCTGCAAAAAAAAGAAAGAAATGCACATAGCATTGTCTCCTAGTAGCACTAAGCAGTTGGACAAAGCTTTATTGCTGAGGAGGTCGGAAACATTGGCTGCAAATTTTCTCTGGTGATGCACATGGATAGAACAAATATAAAACAGAAAAAATGGCAGAGGTGGGAAAACTTCTTTCCAGCAGAGCAGCCCAAATTTGTGAGTCAGTATGTAGATAAGTACCATAATGCAGTTCAGGTGAGCTGAATCTACAGTGAAGCAACAAGGCCCACTGTTGGCAATGATACTGAAAATTTGATACTTTTAGTTCTATTATATGGATGATGTGAAGGGGACACAGGCAAGGCAGCACCTATCCTCTTCAGGGTTTTGGCAGACCCTTCATACTCTTTTAGATGTATACTCTATCAGGGATGAGTGGGAAGGGCAGAACTAAGGGGGTCTGAGGTAACAATATTAGGTGGACAGGTGGCGGGCTTCGGAATTCTTTAGTTCTGTCCTCGTGCCCACTTTCAACATTCACATGTCGCTATGTTCTTCAGGTCACATTACTCGTACAAGGTAAATAAGGGAATGAGAATATAATGAAATGTAACAGACCTTAAGCGGGTGCCTTTATTCTCTTGTTGCATTTCCACTTCATTAGCTGATATAGTGATGCCTCCTGTTTCTCTTCTCTTCTTTTCATTCCTTTCTTTCTTTTTTTCTTTCATCAAGGAGAGGGGGCTGGAAACATCTATCAATGCTAATTTTAACTGTTGTTAGTAGCATCAGACTGGTTTCCTTCTGCTTTAAGTTGGAACAGGATTGACAGAGGGAGATGAGTTATACAGGCAAATGGTTTTGCATCACATGAGATACATACAGGAATATAATCATACCCAAGGTCAAATATTAGAAAAAGGTTGGGCATTTGGGGCAATGAAAGCAATGCTGTCAGATATTGAAATCTCAGCAGGAGATTCAGCTCCATTAAAACTGAATACACAATTACTTTCAGTCTGCTACTTTCTGTGCATGTATAACTAGTTTGTTCATCTTGGTGCCCCCTGTGTTACTCAGAAAAGGTACGGCTGGAATATTTTGATAGAATGCCTGTGATGGTGCTTTCATTTGGAGTTTGCTTATATGGTGTGTGGGATATTGAAACAGGTATATAGTGGAATAGCTTAAATAATTAATTTAGTCGTGTGTTGTTGTTTTTAAAGGTGATACGAGAGGGAAATTACGAGTCTTGCTCAGGTACTGTACTTCCAAATTAAACATGAATAATCTGGAAACTTGCCTCCACTGCAGGGTCATCGCTGGGACACTGGTATTGGGAATGGGCGGGGGGCAGATTGTATGAAAATGGGGGCAATTTCTTCAGGCTAAGAAATTGAGGGAGAAAACCCAGAACACCTCTTATTTCTACGTGGTGTGTGCTTGAGGGAATTAACAATCCAGAGAGAGTATTAGGGATGGACGAACACAGTTTGAAAGTTCGGCGTTCGACCCAAAATCAGTCTTTTCAGACGACCAACCCGAACCCGAATCCGAACATGAACTGACCGAACCGAACTCAATTCCGAATGCTGAAATGACCAAAGAGTTGGTCATTTCAGATCGCGTTTGGGTGAGTTTGGATGGCTAAAACAACAAAAACTTGGTGTCACTGGAAGGCCAAACGTGGCAGGGAGGGGGAGTCAGCTGAGGAGCAGACTTCCAGGCACCAGGGGTGGAGGGTGGAGAGGCTTGGAGTAGCAGCCAGCCTGCCCAATCACCATCCCTTTTAGCCTTAGACCACACTGGCTTCACAGTCTGCGATTGGCCACGGGCTAGGCTGCATGGAGCCAATGGGGCTTGCGGTGAGGCGGGCGCAGCAAGAAGCAAAACTGATTGCCTCCCCCCTTCCCAACACCTTCTGAACTAGTCACTGTTCCTGAACTGCAGGCGTTTCAGTAGGCTCCCTCACTCGCAGCAGTTTTTGTTCCTTCCTATTCCTAATCCATTGCCATCCTCCTCCTATTTCACCTATCCAACCCATCTACTTCCATATCCTCATTTATTTAGCTTAGCTTAGATAGATTTAGTTGTTATTTTTTGTTTTTATCCCTCCGTGTTCCCTGTGTTCAATCTTCCTTCCTCCCTCCCCCCTCCATTGAATCCTTTCCCTCTCCCATATATTCCATCCCTGCTTCCCTTCCCTTCCCCTGTTTTTTGCATTTAGAATAGTTAATAGCAGTTAGATTTAGTGTAGATAGACATATATAATATTAAATAAAAAATTTAAATAATAAAATAAAATAAAATAAAATAAATATATAAAAACATTATTTTGGAGGGAGAAATGGAGAAGGGAAGGAGGGGCCAGTCTGGTGCCCGTAGGGGAGGCAATGGGGCACGTGCCAGAGGCAGGAGGTGCCATGCCAGGGGAGTGGAAGCAGGCAGCAGCAGTAGTCAGAGCACATCATAACCTCCCAAACTCAGCAGGCCTGCTTTAGGACAACAGGCTTCAGCGGCTCAGTGTCGCCTCCTGGCAGTGCCCTCCTCCACTGACATGCAGGGCACTGGAAGGCCTGCAGGACTTGAGGCTGCGTCTGTCTCTGCTGCTGGTGGTGCTTCAGCAGGTGCTGGTGTTGCTTCTGATGTTCCTCCAGGGCCGCCAATGTCCCCCACTGTCGAGGCGATCCCCAGCAGTCCAGAGGTGGTGGATCCCACCCTGGCTGCTAGACGCAGAGCCTGATCCCCAGGCAATGTCAGTAGGGAGAGGAGTAGGAGCAGCAACAGCAGCACTAACAGCTACAGAGGGGGGCACAGGGAGAGTGCCAGCAGCATGGCAGGCATGGGCAGTCTAGCCTCAGGGTCCCAGTGCTCCCCTTCACAGGACATCACGCCTGATCACGGACAGTGAGTCAGAGGCAGACACTAGTGCTGCAGAGGAGATGTCTGGAGCTGAGGCGATGGCTGAGAGTCCTCCCAGAGCTGTGTCGCCAGAGCCACCAAGTTCTCCCCCTCCCAGCAGCGCTGGCAGCAGTGCGTCAGCCAGGGTGGGCAATAAGGCAGGAGGGGAGTGGGGGAAAAATACTCAGTCTGGGATCATTTTAAGCAGGTGCGGCCAGATGATCCCAGAGAGGTGCAGTGCACATTGTGCAATAAGCTGGTGAAGTGTGGGAAGGTGCTCGTCAATCTTGGGACAACTGCAATGGCGAGGCACCTCAAGGCATGCCACAGTGCTCTGCTCTTCAGCGGGAAGGCAGGGGAAGTGGATGCCAGCGGACTGCACCGTCCAGTCGCCCGGCTCCTTCAGTGGGCCAGTGTCCTGCACCAGCTGCTGCTGCCTCTAGCAGCAGGAGTAGTATGGGGGCAGAACAGCAGTAGGAGCCTCACCAGTAGTGCCGTCAGTCCACCATGGAGGAGCTGGAGTGGGGGGAATCTGTCAAGCCCATTGGCAGGGTGCCGTGGCACTGGCTTACAAGAGAAAGCGAAGCACCTGTTGTCAGAAATGATAGCCCTGGATGGCCAACCCTTGTCAACTGTGGAGGACAAGAGCTTCCACTGGCTGATTGGGTTCCTGGCCTCCAACTTAAGCTGCCTTCCCACTCCACCCTGGGTCGGACCATGGTGCCACAGCTCTACAGGGCTTTGAAGGAGCAGGTGAGGGAGCAGCTGGCAGGGGCTGGGGGGGCCATGGTCCACTTAGCCACTGACCTGTGGTCCGCCAGAAACGCTTAGCACGCCTACTTGGCAGTGACTGCACACTGGTGGCAGGACCCAAAGGCAGCACTTGGCAGTGGCAGGAGGGGTCCTGAAGCAGGGTATAGACTGGCTCTGATTCAGGCACAAGTCATGGACAGCTCCCACACCTCAAAGAACCTCGAGGCAGCCCTGGACACCATGGTGAGGGAGTGGGTCATGCCAGGCGCGGCCTTCAACAAGGGGTGTGTGGTCATGGACAATGCGGCCAATATCATAAAGGAAGTCTGTGACGTGGGCTTCACAAGCATCCCTTGCACCGCACACACCCTCAGTCTTGTGGTGAAGGATGCTCTGGGCTTGGGGGAGAAGTGGATTGGGCCAGGCACCCTTATCTCCCTGTTTGAACGGGGGAGGAAGCTGGCGGGGTTCTTCAACCGCAGCGTGAACAGCAGCGAACTCCTCCGGGAGAAGCAGGCTGAGCAAGGATTCCCAGTGCACAGGCTCATCCAGGATGTCTCCACCAGGTGGAATTCCACCTTCCTGATACTCGAGCAACTTCTTGAGCAGAAAGCCACCCTGCATCAGGTGGAACTGGAGACAGACACTGAGGCACCTCCAGGGTACAACAGGGAGGAATGGGAGATTCTAGCTCACACAGTCTTCGTCCTCAGACCGTTCCTGGCCGTGACGGAGACCATGAGCAGCTCCACTTCCATCCTCAGTCAGGTGACCCCACTGGTCCATAGTCTCAAGAGGAGCCTGGACGAGATTCTCGGGGGCAGGATTGTGGCCCCCCGGGCAGGAAGCTCTCCGATGAGGCGCTTGACCTGGCACGGAAGCTAAAGGTGGGGCTGAGTGCATGCTTTGATGAGCTCCTGTGCCGGGTGGAATATGTCCTGGAAACCATGCTGGACCCCAGGATCAAGGGTAGCATGGTATGCGAGACAGCGGTCTATGGCCTCCTGAAGGGTATGCTGGTGCAGAAGGTCCAGCAGACAGAGTGGGCCATGAATCAGGATACCCCTGGGGATGGTGGGAGTGGGAGCAGGGACCCCTTCCAGCCATCTGGGTCTATCCCTGCCCCCAGCCCTAGTGGTAGCATCTGCACCAGCAGCAGGATGAGCAGCAGCAGCAGGACCCCTACAAATGCCAGCAGCTCCTCCTGTGTTCAGTCCACTCTGGGGANAAAGGGCAAGCAGCGTGGCTGAGGGCGGTGTGGCAGGTGATGCCCACCCAGAGCTACCAGAGGGAGTATGATGGTGCCTCAGCAGCAGTGGAGACCTACCTGGAGGAGGAGTCATACATTGATCCCAGCAGCGATCCCTTGGCCTACTCGGCCGGCAAGGCAAATGTGTGGCTGGCCCTGTCGAAAGTGGCCAAAGGTATCCTGTCTTGCCCACCAACCAGTGTCCCCATTGATAGGGTGTTCTCCATGGCGGGGGACATTTGCTCCCCACACCGCCCGAGACTGGGGGCCAAGTTGGTGGAGCAGTTGCTGTTCCTGAAGGTGAACCTTCCACTGCTGGGATTCCCCGAGCTGCCCCTGGACAAGGAGTGATGGTGCAGTGGCACATGCCATCCCATTCCAGGAGCAGTCTTGGGACGGGGCTCCTCCTCCTCCTCAATCTGGGCTAGGGCTACTGCTCCTGTGCTACTGAGGTGCTGTCCCTCCCTCCCAATGTCTGGCACCCGCCCTGCTTCTCTCTCTGCCCCTCCCTCTCATACTAGACAGTCTCGTCCGCCTTATCTGTCTGAACTCATGATGCAGGGTGGCATTGGGAAACAAACTGTAAGCCTGACAGCCGGCCTATGGCTAGCTGCATGATCTCATCCTGCCTATGTGACACTGACTGGCTCTCGCTCTCTCATGCTGCACAGTCTTTGTTAGCCTATCTGAGTGCCCTGCTGTCAATGTCCCAGTCTGCCTGCCCTACTGCCTCTCATGCCACGCTGCCTGTCTGCCTGCCCAGATTGTCACCAAGCTCAAAGTATGCCTCAGTCCTCCTTCCTGCATCCCATGCCAAGGTGTCTGTCTGCCCACCCAGGTTACCTAACTCAAAACCTGCCCAAGCCTACCTTCCCCGATGCCTCTCACACTGCCTGCCTACCTGCCCGACCGCCCAGGTTGCAAAGCTTGAACCCTGTCTTAGTCTTCCTGCAGCCCGCCCGCCTGCCGAGGTGGTCTAGATCAAAGCCTGCCTCAGTCTGCCTGCCTCTCATGACTCAGTGCCTGTCTGTCTACCCTGTCAACCCTGGGTGATATACACCACTAGTCTGGTAATCCCGCCAATGCTGTCTGCTGGTCCATGGGTGCTCTGCCATGGCCAATCCAAATGTGCCCACACAATCCTGCTGCTGCCGTCTGCTACTGTATGGGAGATGTTCCCTGGAAAATTCCACCATCCTGGCTCCATGGGTGCTGTGTAAAGGCAAATCCTGCTGCTGCTGTCTCTGCTGTTCCATGAGTTCTGTGCCCGGGCAACCCAATGTCTGCTGCTGCTACTGCCAATGCTACCTCTGCTGTCCGTGCCACAGGTCATGTGCCCGAGAAATCCAATGTCTGCACCAGCTGCCAAGGCTGCCTCTAGAAAATCCAAAGTCTGCTGCCAATGCTGCCTCTGCTGCCTGTGCCATAGGTTCTGCACCCTGGCAATCCAATGTCTGCTTCTGCTGCCAATGCCGCCCATGTTGTCTGTGCCGCGCATTTTTGGGCCTGTCATTCCACTCACAGAGAGCCATCATTCAACTGCATCAAGAAAAAGTCACTCCAGCCCCAGTACCCACCATCAAGTTTCTGGGGCCAAGTTACAGGCAGGGAAGGCTGTGGCCAATATCTACAAGCTGCCACTCTTCTAGCCCCAGAACCCACCATCATGGGTCTGGGCCCTGGGCCATCATTCCTCGCACAGAAGCGATGTCGTTCCACCGCACCAATAAACAGCCACTCCAGTCTCAAGACCTACCATCAGGGTCCTGAGGACAAGTTACAGGCAGAGAGGGCTGTGGCCAATATCTTTAAGCTGCCACTCTAGCCACAGGACCCAGCATCATGGGTCCGAGGCCATCATTCCTCGCACAGAGAGCCAATTTTCCAAAGCATCAAGAAACAACCACTCCAGCCCCAGGACCCACTGCCAGGGTTCTGGGGAAAAGTTATAGGCAGGGACGACTGTGGCCAATATATGGAAGCTGCCACTACAGCCCCAGGACTCACTGTCATGGGTCTAGAGCAATCATTCCTTGCATAGAGGTGATGTTGTTCCACCGCACCACGAAACAGCCACTCCATCCCCAGGACCCACCATCAGGGTTCTGGGGCCAAGGTATAGACAGGAAGGGCTGTGGTCAATATCTACAAACTGCCACTCTTCTAGCCCCAGGACCCACCGTCATGGGTCTGGGGCCATCATTCCTCACACGGGGTGCTGTCATTCCACCGCATCAAGAAACAGCCACTCCAGCCCCAGGACCCACCATCAGGGTTCTGGGGCAAAGTTACAGGCAGGGAGGGCTGTGGTCAATACCTGGAAGCTGCCACTCTAGCCCCAGGACCCCCCATCATGGGTCTGGGGCCATCATTCATCGCACGGAAATGATGTCATTCCACCACATCAAGAAACAGCCACTCCAGCCCCAGGACCCACCGTCAGGGTTCTGGGGCCAAGTTACAGGCAGGGAGGTCTGTGGTCAATACCTAGACCCTGCCACTCTAGCCCCAGGACCCACCATCATGGGTCTGGGGCCATCATTCCTCACACGGGGTGCTGTCATTCCACCGCATCAAGAAACAGCCACTCCAGCCCCAGGACCCACTGTCAGGGTTCTGGGGCCAAGTTACAGGCAGGAAGGGCTGTGGCCAATACCTAGAAGCTGTCACTCTAACCCCAGGACTCACCATCATGGGTCTCGGGTCATCATTCCTTGCACAGAAAGCCTTCATTCCACCGCATGAAGAAACAGCCACTCCAGCCCCTGGTCCCACCATCAGGGTTCTGGGGTGAAGTTACAGGCAGGGAGGGCTGTAGCCAATATCTACAAGCTTCCATTCTTCTAGTCTCAGGACCCAACGTCATGGGTCTGGGGCCATCAATCCTCGCACGGAGATGATGTAATTCCACCGCATCAAGAAAAAGCCACTCCAGCCCCAGGACCCACCATCAGGGTTCTGTGGCCAAGTTACAGGCAGGGAGGGCTGTGGTCAATACCTAGAAGCTGTCACTCTAACCCCAGGACTCACCGTCATGGGTCTGGGACCATCATTCCTCGCACAGGACACCTTCATTCCACCATATGAAGAAACAGTCACTCCAGCTCCAGGACCCACTGCCAGGGTTCTGGGACCAAGTTACAGGCAGGGAGGTCAGGGGCCAATAGCTAGAAGCTGCCACCTTAGCCCCAGGACCCACCATCATGGGCCTGGGGCCATCATTCCTTGCACAGAGCCGATTTTCCAAAGCATCAAGCAACAGCCACTCAAGCCCCAGGACCCACCATCAGTGTTCTGGGGCCAAGTTACTGACATGGAGGGCTGTGGCCAATAACTTTAAGCTGCCACTCTAGCCCCAGGACCCCCATCATTGGTTTGGGGACATCATTCGTCGCACAGAGACCAATTTTCCAAAGCATCAAGAAACAGCCACTACAGCCCCAGGACCCACCGCCAGGGTTCTGGGACCAAGTTACTGGCAGGGAGGGCTGTGACCAATATCTAGAAGTTGCCACTCCAGCCCCAGGACCCACCCTCAGAGTTGTTGTGTCCTGTTATTCCACTCACGGGGTGCTGTCATTCCACCTTTTCTTTACGCAACCTGCTGTTCATGGAGAGAGAGAGAGAGAGAGAGAGAGAGAGAAATAAGAGAGAGAGAAATAAGAGAGAGAGAAATAAGAGAGAGAGAGAAAGTCTCCCCACAGCTGGAAGGAGAGATAGACACGATTCTACCCATACTGTCACCTGCACTATATGGCCAGAGAGAGAGAGAGAGAAAGGTTTCCACCTAGAACGAGAGGGATGGAGGTTGTAGGGGAAGAGTTAGGTGTATCCCTATCCAGCTACCCTGGCTGCCACCTGTGAGAACCAGGAAGAACTCCCATTTGTGCTCATGCGCCCAATGCCCATTGCCCACATCCATCATGCAGCAAACCTACCATAATGAGATGGAATATAACACTATGTATTATATGTGCCTGCCTGCCTGCCTGTATGTGTGATTGAATGAAGTGTGCCCGATAGGCTTTAGGCTGTCATTTCACTAACCCTGAATCAGTCATGACCGCCCATCCCAGGAACCATCAACTAGATTCTGGGACCATCATTCTAGTCAGTGGGGGCTGCATTCCATTCCACTGCATCCAGAAGCCTGGTGCCCACATGCCAGCCTGCCCCCCCTCAACAGGCTACAGCATAGTCCTCCACACCCACCTGTGGATGCCCACTGAAGCTGCTTGAAATAAAAGGCCCTTCGACCACCAGCTCCCACTGCCTGCTGCCCAGCCTGCCGCCAAGGAGCCTGTCTCTCTTTCTCTCTGTCACACCCACCCACAAAAACACAAGCCCTGCACCTCCTGGGGGGGACTGTCTGCAAGTTGAGACCCTGCTTCTGGCACAGCACATCTTTGGGTTAATAACTACGCTACATGGGGTGGCAGGTGCTGCTGGTAGGGATCGACAAGCTGTATGAGATTCTGCCACCTGCCAGCCAGAACTTCAGCACATAGGGATAAAAGATTGGACAGGTATAATGAAGCTTGTAACAAGAAATACAACAACTTTTATTAAACCTATTTAAATAACAACAACAAGAACAAAGCAACAACAACATTTTGAAACCAAAAGCAAACATTCAAAGGAAACGTATAAATTAAACTATGAGTCTCTGGGCCCGTCCCCTCGGACATGGGGGAAAGGCAACAGCCATTGGGGCACAGCACAGTGTTGAGGGCTGGCCACCCTGGACTCTGAAAGCTCATAGCCGTGGGAGACGGCAAACTCCACGGCCCCTTGCATGCCACCTGAAGAGTGCCTGGTGGTACATTTCCAGGCGTTCCATCTTGGCAGAGACATACTGGCCGTATGCCTCCACCTTCTTCCTCTCCACCTGGACTGCCTGGAACTGCTCCACCAGGTGGTTCTCCATGGTGGCTGCTGTCTCCTGTAGGCTGGCCATGAAGTCCTGGGAGGGCCTCTCCAACTCAGCCCAAAAGGCCTTGGCCTCAGTATTCTCCCGTGGCCCGGGGGTCTGCACATTGGGGCTGGAGGGGGGGGGGGAAGGGCTTACATGCCGGCGCTTGCAGGTTGCCTTCCCCTCCTTCTTGTGGTGCTGTTGTTCGGGCAACGGGAGATGGTGACCCTGACTGGCACGTGCCAATCCTGCCCTCCCTGGGGTACTGCTAGGCAGGGATGGCAATGAAGAGACCCTGGCTGGCACGTGCCAATCCTTCCCTCCTTGGGGTGCTGCTACAGAGGGATGGCAATGGAGAGACCCTGGCTGGCATGTGCAAATCCTGCCCTTATTTGGGGGTGCTATGAAGGAATGGCAACTGGAGAGTGGGGATGGCTGACAGGCACATGTTTAGGTGGGGGTGCTGCTCGTGCTCGTGTTTGACTGCTGGAAGAGCCTCCCACACTACAGTACCCTCTCTCTCTGTGGCAGACATCCGCAGCTACCCACTGATGCTCACTGTTTGTGCCTGACTGATGCCCATGCACCCACGCACTCACCTGCACGCCAGTGAGATCACTCTAATGGATAGGGCCTTAGGTTTCTTGTCCTCAAAGTAAAAAAAAAGTTTACAAACCTGGCAGCAGTGGCAGCAGCACCGCCTGTGCCCGCAGGCTCTGGCTCCTCCTCCACCACCGAAGGTCCAGCAACAACTGGAGGAACCTCTTCCTCCACCACCAGCTCCGCAACCTTGGCATGGAAAATTAAATTATCTGGACAGTAACTTGCTGTCAATTTGCTCCTTCAAAATACGATTGTAATAACTGTGTTGTACTTTTCCCTCCACAGAAACTGCTGTTTGATGACACAGAGTATGTGTGTTTGAAGTTGGAGCGGGCATTTCTGGCTGAAAAAACATCACCCCTGTGTGCTCTGCTTGACAGGTTCTAGTCACAAGTACCAGTTGCTATGGAGGTGGTGGACACTTTGGAAGCTCTGCAAATACAGCTGCAGACACATGCACAGCTTACAAAAGAAAGCTGTGGGAATCTGATGGACGTGGAAGATGAAGACAATGTTCCACTGTCGTTTTGGCCTGAGAGGATGACCAAATTTAAGGCAGCCTTTGTGGGAGCAACAGAGAAGTTGGACAAGTACATGTCAACTGATGGACAACCAGGCTACACCTTTTTGAAAGTCGTAAGAATTCTTGATCCTACCAAAGTCACCTTTTTATCATCCAGGATGGAAGACTTCGCTGAGATCCCTGGATGGAACTCGGTTTCATCGGACCAGTTTCAACTTTACATTAACATCCTTGCTCCAAATTATGTGGACAGATACCGACAAGATTCTTCAGGGGAAACGACTTGGGCAATTTCTGGAAAAATGCACGGGACAGAGTGCCCAAGCTGGCAGAAGTGGCACTAGCTTCTATAAACTCTGTGGGTATTTTCAGACGTTACGAGATCACAGCGAACCACGGTCAATTCCGTGGCAGGCCCAAAGTGCCCTGAACGTCTGTTACGCGGGCGCCAGATATTCACCACAGTCAATACTCACCTGGGGTCAATATCAACCATGCTTCCAGATCTCCAGCCTGGACCATCGCTGAAAGCATGGTCAAAGTGATTCACAACGGGAAACAAAAAAAACTAACGTCTGAATGGCAACCACTGGCCAGAATCAACCAAAATGATTCTCAGCCAGGGACAAAACACGCAGCATCACTGCCAGGCAACCAGCAACAAAACAGGCCAGGGAGGGAGATTTAAAGGGGTCACAGCAGCAGGGAAATGTGGTGGGATGGAGTGAGGTGGAAGGGAGAAGAGAGCGGTGGGAGAGAGAGCAAGGCAGGAGGAGGCACAGGCAGAGGAGGTGGTCGTGCTGCACATGGAGGGAGTGGAGGGACAGCAGCAGCAGCAGCAGGAACAGTCGGGACAGGCCGACCCGAGGGCAATGACCGCGCAAGGGGAGGAGGCACCCCGGAAATGGGAAAGGGGACTGAAGGGGAGTGGACCCAGTGGCACAGGGGCACAATGGGGGGTGGCCGGCCGGACAGCAGGAGGGGAGGGAAGGGAGCGGGCTGTGGGACTGGGGCAGAACAGCAACCAACCCCCGCCTCTGTCCCGCAGACTCGGAAGCGGGTCCAGGAACCCGAGCCCCCAGAGGAGATAGGCGCACACCAGGCAGAGGAGGAGGAGGGGGAGCAGAAGGAGGAGGAAGAGGAACCGGAGAGTCCATGGGGGAGAAGTCCCTACCACAGAGGGGGGCAATGGGGACACAGGGNCTGGCACAGCACATCTTTGGGTTAATAACTACGCTACATGGGGTGGCAGGTGCTGCTGGTAGGGATCGACAAGCTGTATGAGATTCTGCCACCTGCCAGCCAGAACTTCAGCACATAGGGATAAAAGATTGGACAGGTATAATGAAGCTTGTAACAAGAAATACAACAACTTTTATTAAACCTATTTAAATAACAACAACAAGAACAAAGCAACAACAACATTTTGAAACCAAAAGCAAACATTCAAAGGAAACGTATAAATTAAACTATGAGTCTCTGGGCCCGTCCCCTCGGACATGGGGGAAAGGCAACAGCCATTGGGGCACAGCACAGTGTTGAGGGCTGGCCACCCTGGACTCTGAAAGCTCATAGCCGTGGGAGACGGCAAACTCCACGGCCCCTTGCATGCCACCTGAAGAGTGCCTGGTGGTACATTTCCAGGCGTTCCATCTTGGCAGAGACATACTGGCCGTATGCCTCCACCTTCTTCCTCTCCACCTGGACTGCCTGGAACTGCTCCACCAGGTGGTTCTCCATGGTGGCTGCTGTCTCCTGTAGGCTGGCCATGAAGTCCTGGGAGGGCCTCTCCAACTCAGCCCAAAAGGCCTTGGCCTCAGTATTCTCCCGTGGCCCGGGGGTCTGCACATTGGGGCTGGAGGGGGGGGGGGAAGGGCTTACATGCCGGCGCTTGCAGGTTGCCTTCCCCTCCTTCTTGTGGTGCTGTTGTTCGGGCAACGGGAGATGGTGACCCTGACTGGCACGTGCCAATCCTGCCCTCCCTGGGGTACTGCTAGGCAGGGATGGCAATGAAGAGACCCTGGCTGGCACGTGCCAATCCTTCCCTCCTTGGGGTGCTGCTACAGAGGGATGGCAATGGAGAGACCCTGGCTGGCATGTGCAAATCCTGCCCTTATTTGGGGGTGCTATGAAGGAATGGCAACTGGAGAGTGGGGATGGCTGACAGGCACATGTTTAGGTGGGGGTGCTGCTCGTGCTCGTGTTTGACTGCTGGAAGAGCCTCCCACACTACAGTACCCTCTCTCTCTGTGGCAGACATCCGCAGCTACCCACTGATGCTCACTGTTTGTGCCTGACTGATGCCCATGCACCCACGCACTCACCTGCACGCCAGTGAGATCACTCTAATGGATAGGGCCTTAGGTTTCTTGTCCTCAAAGTAAAAAAAAAGTTTACAAACCTGGCAGCAGTGGCAGCAGCACCGCCTGTGCCCGCAGGCTCTGGCTCCTCCTCCACCACCGAAGGTCCAGCAACAACTGGAGGAACCTCTTCCTCCACCACCAGCTCCGCAACCTTGGCATGGAAAATTAAATTATCTGGACAGTAACTTGCTGTCAATTTGCTCCTTCAAAATACGATTGTAATAACTGTGTTGTACTTTTCCCTCCACAGAAACTGCTGTTTGATGACACAGAGTATGTGTGTTTGAAGTTGGAGCGGGCATTTCTGGCTGAAAAAACATCACCCCTGTGTGCTCTGCTTGACAGGTTCTAGTCTCAAGTATCAGTTGCTATGGAGGTGGTGGACACTTTGGAAGCTCTGCAAATACAGCTGCAGACACATGCACAGCTTACAAAAGAAAGCTGTGGGAATCTGATGGACGTGGAAGATGAAGACAATGTTCCACTGTCGTTTTGGCCTGAGAGGATGACCAAATTTAAGGCAGCCTTTGTGGGAGCAACAGAGAAGTTGGACAAGTACATGTCAACTGATGGACAACCAGGCTACACCTTTTTGAAAGTCGTAAGAATTCTTGATCCTACCAAAGTCACCTTTTTATCATCCAGGATGGAAGACTTCGCTGAGATCCCTGGATGGAACTCGGTTTCATCGGACCAGTTTCAACTTTACATTAACATCCTTGCTCCAAATTATGTGGACAGATACCGACAAGATTCTTCAGGGGAAACGACTTGGGCAATTTCTGGAAAAATGCACGGGACAGAGTGCCCAAGCTGGCAGAAGTGGCACTAGCTTCTATAAACTCTGTGGGTATTTTCAGACGTTACGAGATCACAGCGAACCACGGTCAATTCCGTGGCAGGCCCAAAGTGCCCTGAACGTCTGTTACGCGGGCGCCAGATATTCACCACAGTCAATACTCACCTGGGGTCAATATCAACCATGCTTCCAGATCTCCAGCCTGGACCATCGCTGAAAGCATGGTCAAAGTGATTCACAACGGGAAACAAAAAAAACTAACGTCTGAATGGCAACCACTGGCCAGAATCAACCAAAATGATTCTCAGCCAGGGACAAAACACGCAGCATCACTGCCAGGCAACCAGCAACAAAACAGGCCAGGGAGGGAGATTTAAAGGGGTCACAGCAGCAGGGAAATGTGGTGGGATGGAGTGAGGTGGAAGGGAGAAGAGAGCGGTGGGAGAGAGAGCAAGGCAGGAGGAGGCACAGGCAGAGGAGGTGGTCGTGCTGCACATGGAGGGAGTGGAGGGACAGCAGCAGCAGCAGCAGGAACAGTCGGGACAGGCCGACCCGAGGGCAATGACCGCGCAAGGGGAGGAGGCACCCCGGAAATGGGAAAGGGGACTGAAGGGGAGTGGACCCAGTGGCACAGGGGCACAATGGGGGGTGGCCGGCCGGACAGCAGGAGGGGAGGGAAGGGAGCGGGCTGTGGGACTGGGGCAGAACAGCAACCAACCCCCGCCTCTGTCCCGCAGACTCGGAAGCGGGTCCAGGAACCCGAGCCCCCAGAGGAGATAGGCGCACACCAGGCAGAGGAGGAGGAGGGGGAGCAGAAGGAGGAGGAAGAGGAACCGGAGAGTCCATGGGGGAGAAGTCCCTACCACAGAGGGGGGCAATGGGGACACAGGGAGACCCAGGACTTCATCCACATCTGGGGGACCCTGGAGCATCAACTGGAGCTCGCGCTCAATCAGCGCAATGAGCATGTGTTCCGGGAGATCGTGCGGTAAATTGAGGTGGCGGGGCATCACAGGTCCATGGCACAGTGCCGGTCGAAGGCCAAGGAACTCAAGAGGGGGTACAAGACCATATGGGACAACAACCGGTGGTCCGGGCATGGAGCCTGGACCATCCCCTACTATGATGCCCTGGACCGCATACTCCACATGAAGGGCTCCATAGTCGCCCCGCACCTCGTGGGGAGTGCTGTGATCCAGGGCAGGGAATGGGCTGAGGTACCCCCACCCCTCACCGCCCTCCAAGAAGGCACCAGCTCTAGGGCTCCAGGCCCCCAGGAGGAGTGCACTGGGACCTTGGGGACCAGCCGGTCCCCCCCGACAGCATCCCGGAGAGCCTCACCTCCTGTCCAGATGGGGAGACTCTGAGGACGGCACACTGGTCACCCTCAGCCAGTGGTCACAGGGTGACCCCAGCAACATGGAGGGGTCAGCCTCGGAGACAGACATTGAGGGTAAGCAGGCAGATGGGAGGGGCGATGGACCAGGGGTGAGGGGGGAAAGGGGGAAGGGGGCTCCGGCCAGGGGGAAGCCCCCCCCCACACCCTGGACCACGGAACGCGGGCCTGGGGGGGCATGTGGCCAAGCCTACATCCCTCTGCCAACACCCCCCACCCCCACAGGGCATGGCACAACCCAGAGGCAGAGATAGGCGGGAGAGGAGGCTGGCGGAGGACAGCCCCAGCAGCTGGTGGATGGCCCAGGTGAGGCACACCGGTGAGGAGGGGGGCCCCTGGGGAGACCTGCAGGGGGACTCGGGTCATGGGGGGGCAGCTGCCAACCCAGGGGGGTGCGACTCCCCATGCATGCCCCATGCCAGGGGAATGCCGGAATGGGCGCCTAACCACCAACCTCACTGTACCCTACAGGGCAGCCAGAGGGGCTGCAGCAACCCAGGTCCGTACCTCCAGCACAACAGATGAAAGAGCACCGGGCATGGGTACGGCTCCAGAAGGAGGACAGGCGAAGGACATAGTCCGGACCACCAATGAACAGGGGGAGCAGATGTTAGCGGCTCTGGACCGCATGGAGGCGGCCATAGAGTGCTCCCTGCAACAGGCAGAGGGAAGGGACCAGAGGCTCCAGGTGGAGGTGTGCCTGGAATGGAGGCAGGAATGCCGAGACCACAGCAGGCAGGTAGAGGAGTTTGGACAGCTGGAACAGGCCATTGAGGGGATGGTGTGGGAGCATTCTCCAAAAATGAATAGGTCCCACGACATTGGGATCTCCCTACTGCTGCACACTGGCACCATGAGTGCATATGTGATGGCAGCCGCCCCGCCAGGCACCCTGCCTGCCCAGTCCCCCATGTCGGCCCCTCGGTGCCCCCACCACCTCCCCAACCACCCCATCTGCCCCCACGCCAGCTGGGGTCATGCATCCGCCTCCCGGTCCCTGTAGGCCTCTGGAGGGAGCAGCCGCCCAGGGGGCCCCCTCCGGTCCCAGTTCCTCCCTCCCATCACCGCCAGCCCCCTCAGGACACTGAGGCCTCCCAGGACACCATTGGGGACATGGAGAGTGGGGGGGGAGGGGAGCTCCCAGAGCTCTGTGGTGCCCTCAGGCTGGCCAAGAGGGTGGCCCCAGAGACGCGGGGGATGGGAAGGATGGGGGGATGGGGGGATGGGGGTTGGTGGTCTGAGGGTGGGGGGAACTGCACCAGCATGGTGAGGTGTGTGTGGGGGGGCACATATACTTGGGTGGATGAATAAATGGGTGGGCAACACTACTGCCTGCTGTGGTCCGTTCATGGGCCCTGGGGTGGGGGCTGGTCGTTGGCCACAGAGGGGACTGCCCAGGGAGCATACAGGGGCCCCAGGGTGGTGGGGTCAGGGTTGACCACCCTCACGCCTCGGCCTCCCGGCTGATATGCCTGGCCAGGGGGGCACAGATGTGCTTGGTATAACAGTACTCCCAGGGGTTGTCTGCGTTCACGTACAGAGGCACTGGTCCGGGAGGGTAAGGAGGAACGGGGTATTCCAGGGTTGCCCCATCGGTCTCGCACACGTTGTGCAGCATACATCAGGCACCTATCACCAGGCCCAAGGTCTCCACTGTGTAGTCCAGCTGGCCAGCGAGACTCCTCCAGCGCTGCTTGAGAACTCTGAAGGCCCGCTTGACCATGATCCTGATTGCACACAGGCGGGAATTGTACAGCGCTTGCACCAGGGTCCTGGCGACTGGGAACACCTTTATCAGCCACCAGGTGAGGATATAGGCCAGGTCCCCCAGGATACAGGATGGCATGAGCACCCCCTCGATCTGGGTCATCCCCTTGTCCGCAAAGTCCCCGCGGCACATCCGGGCATAGAAGGGGGAGATGGTCATGATCTGGGTATCGTGGCTGCGCCCAGAGTTGTACCCCGGCCGTGCAATTGCTCCTGAGCTGCCCGGACAGCCTGTCAGATGCCTTTGCGAGCCTGAGCTCTGGCCTTCATTACTTTGACTATGAGGTGAGCACCCGGGATTGCCGGCTGCATGCTGAGACACTGGGGCTGCTTCCCTTTCCTGATGGGCGCATTCCAGAGATGAGGTGCTCGCATGTGGGTTGATCTGCAGCGGAGACCGTGTCTGCCCTGTCTGTGTGCAGCCTGGCCACCTACACAGTCTGCCTGGCAGAGGGGGGCCCTGCCCTGGCCATGTCCTACTTTGGCTGCGTTCACGGGGCCCATGGGTACCAGTGCTCTCGTGGGGCGGTGTATCACCAGCTGTTGGAGCTGGGTCACTTTCTGTGGCTCCCTGCTGCTGACTTCTGCTTATCTGAGCCAACAGCGGCAGAGCTGGCGGCGCTGTCTGGTGTGTGGTCCCGTTCTGATGTGCAGTTGGGGCTCTCCATGCAGGATCCATTTGAGGCATACCACTTCGTCACCCACCACATGTCCATGCTGGAGAACTGCCGGGGCATGCTCCATTGGCCGCACTTCATTCACCTGGTGGACCACCCTGGCCCCTTAGTGGCCCCCTCCAGCTGGCTGTAAGTCCCTCAGTGTCTTCCAGTCTCAGATTGCCAGCCCCACTGTGAGCTTCCGCCTCTGCCCTGGTGCTATAGTCTGCTTCCTGTTCCCTCCTTGATGTCCTGGCTATGCTGCTGTGCTGCCTGCATCCCGGGGTACTGATGTCCCTCCAGGGGCTCCCCTGCCTACCCCTGCAACCGGTGCTCCCATCCGTGGCTGCCATCTCCAGTGTCTGAGTCCGGCTCCCCGACCCACACCCCAGCTCCCCTAGGTGCTGCTGACCATCCTCGGATGCCTGCACTCCCTCCTGTGCCCCTGCCCCCCCTTGGGTGCGTGTGTGACCTCGGGTGTCTGGGGTCCCCGGACTGCACCTCCTGGCTTCCTCCGGGGAGGGGGTGGGGTTTGTGACATTGGACCGACTGCACAGCCCCAGCTCTCCTGCCTCCCCTCCATCACACGCTTGCTGGCGCTTGGGGTGCGTTTGTGCCTCCTGGACCATTCCTGGACTGCTCCCTGTTCCGTGTGGCCTCCTGCTGTGCCTGTGCCCTGACCTTCCGGGTTCCCCCCATTCTGGGACTGCCTGTGTTGATGGGGACTGCCTGTGTTGACGGGGGGTCACTCATGTGTACTGTGCTGTTGTTGGGGTTCCACCTGCCATTGCCTGTGTTCTGCCCTGCCCCTGGGCCGTTTCCCCCCCTCTGCCCTGTCCTATGCCCCCTCCCTGCCCCACTGTGCCCATGGTGCCATGTGTGTTGTCTGTCCCCCTGTGTCTCCCCTTCCCTTCCTTTCCCATGTGGGTGTGTGTGCTCCCAGGCATGTGTTTGTGCTGTGTGTTCCACTGTGCCCTCGTTGTCTCTGTGCCTATTGTGTGCGGTACCTCGACGGCTCTTCTCCCTCCTCCCCCTCCCTTCCTGTTTCCCTTGTGTGGACATTCCCTTTTGTCCCTTCTGCCTTCATTTGCCCTCAGCTGGCCATGCCTGTGTCTCGCCCGTCCCCAGTGCCTTCTGGGTGTTTTGACCACGGCCGGGAATCGGCGTCACATCTGTTGCACTGCCCCGGACCGTGGTCTGGCAGCCCGATTCCCTGCCATGGTCCCGCTCCCATCACATCTGTTTGGGGCTTTTGTTGACCATGGGGGGTGGTTGCTTGGTTCACCACCGCTGGGAATCCACTGTGGTGACTCAGGACCGCGTAACATCTGAAATCACCCTGTAACAACTTCTGTCGATGCGGAGCGCAGTTTCAGCACTCACAACCTTATATATATGGTATATATAAGGTATATATACCTTATATACCTTGGTGCTGGGGGACTTCAACGCCCATGCTGATGCCGGCCTTGCAGGAGCGGAGCGAGAGTTCATGGTCACCATGGCAACCATGGACTTGCCCCAAATTATCAACTGCCTGACCCATGTGGAGCGGCATACCCTCGACCTGGTCTTCTGTTCAGGCCTTGAGGTGGGTGATCTGCTAGTGGGGGATGTCAGGATGACACCATTGTCATGGATGGATCATTATCTCCTACAGGCCTGCCTCCTGGCACACCACCTCCAGAAGGGGATGGAACCAGTTAGGTTGGTCCACCCTCAGAGGCTGATGGAACCGTAGAGGTTCCAGGAGACCCAGGGGGAGTTATCCCTAGACCCTGATGGCCACACTGTCGATGAGCTGGTCTAGTTATGGAACACCTTGATGGAGGCGGCTATTGACAGGGTGGCTCCAAAACATCCCCTGCCTCTGCTTCCTCACCGTAGGGCCCCATGGTTTACCATGGGGCTGCGGGGTATGAAGCAGGTAGGTAGGAGACTAGAGTGACGCTGGCATTGGACTCACTCTGAATCTGACCGTCTTCTCCATAGGGTCCATTTGAGGTCCTATGCTGAGGCTGTGAGGAAAGCAAAGAAGGAATTCTTTGCTGTCCTCATAGCATCTGCGAAGTCACATGCGGTGGAGCTATTTTGGGTGGTTTGGGGGCTGGTTAGTCCGGCCTCCCTCCGCCTGGATGGGGACTTGTCCGAGGCCCGCTGTGAGCAATTTGCCATCTACTTCACAGACAAGATTGCTCAGATCCAGAGCGACTTCAACACCGGATTGAAGGCAGTAAGTGAGGAGCGTGAGGTTGCGGAGGCCCCATCTGGTCCATCTTCTTGGGTTGAGTTTCAGGAAGTGATGCCAGCCGATGCGGCGGATGTCCTGGGGTTTGTTAGGGTCACCAGTTGTCAACTCGATCCGTGCCCATCCTGGTTGGTGAAAGCCTCCAGGGAGACTCTAGGGACGGTGCTGGCGAGGGTTATCAATGCATCCCTTCGGCAGGGTAGATTGGCGCCCAGCCTTAAGCAGGCTGTGGTGCATTCCCTGCTGAAAAAGTCATCTTTAGACATGGATGCGCTTGCCAGCTACCACCCTGTCTCTAACCTTCCCTTTTTAGGGAAGGTTATTGAACGGACGGTGGCACTGCAGCTCCAGCGGCATCTTGATAGCATCGGTTTCCTTGACCCTTTTCAATCTGGGTTCC
>QEPC01007252.1:966354-1003554 GCA_003113815.1 Sphenodon punctatus
GGCCAAGGCTATAGGGGACTCCTTTCTCTGGGGGAAAAGGAGGACTTGGTTGCTTTGGCAACTTTTGTAAGGCTGGCCTCACAGAAAAGGATTGGAATATTAGATTCTTGAGTTGGTTAGGGTTTTGCCTACTAGTTTGGAGTAAGAAGGGGGTATGGGAGTTGTTAAGTTAGTGATGTATAAGAAGGGATGATTATGATATGATTTGCCAATTATATTCCTGGAAAGAGATTTTGGGTACTGGAAGAGGTATTGATGTTAGCCAATATATATGTATTTTTGGTAGTGTCTGCTGTATTATGATATTTTATGTTGTGTATTACTTTGACATGGGCAAATGGCGAAAGCTATGCCAAATTAAACAAACAATGGACCCAGGTCCTGCCGTCTCGATAATTTCCCAGTGTTTGGAGGCCGTGGTGGATTGGATGAGGCAGAGCAGACTTAAGCTGAACCCAGATAAGACGGAGGTGATGGTAGTAGGGAGGGCAAAGGAGGTGTCGGCTCCTCCTATTGGGGGGGGGGGGGGTCTGCCCTTCGATTGCCCAGCAGGTACGGAGTCTGGGGGTGATTTTGGATGCTGACCTCCACCTGGATCAGTAGGTGGAGGCAGTGGCTGAAGCTGCCTTCCTCCAGCTGTATCTGGTGCAGAGGCTGCGCCCATACATCTCCAGACCCGACCTGGCCACTCTCATCCATGCCTTTGTTACTACTGCAAACACGCTCTATGTGGGGCTTCCCTTGATATTGGTTCAGAGTCTGCAGCTGGTGCAGAATGCGATGGCCTGTCTCCTTACGGGGATGGGTCACCGTGAGCACATTACACCAGTGCTCCGTTCTCTGCACTGGCTGCCTATAGAGTATTGAGCCAAGTTCAAGGTGCTAGTATTGGTATACAAAGCCCTATACGGTCTCGGCCCCTCTTATCTCGGGGACCGCCTCGCCTTCCGTGACTCAGGACGAACCCTCCGATCCACTGGGGGCACCTATCTGGAGGTCCCCCATGTAAGGTGGGGGGTCACCATGGAGAAGGCGTTCTCGGCAGTCGGGCCATGGTTGTGGAACTCCCTTCCAAAGGAAGCCCACCTGGCCCCGGGTCTGCTCGCCTTTCGGCGGGCATGCAAGACTTGGCTGTTTGCCCAGGCCTTTGGAGGGGAGGGGGGGAGGGAGTGGTAAATGGGGGAGATTGGTGAGGTGGGGAATTTGGGGAATTAGAGGGTAGGGTTAGGGTTGGGGTTTTTAAAATTATTTTAAAAGTGATGTTGGTTTTAATGTATTTTATTGTTTTATCGTATTGTTAGCCACCCCGAGATGCCATGGGCATGAGGGGGCGGCATAAAAATGCCATGAAATAAAATAAATAAATAAATAAATAAATATGGACACATGCAGAGGCTTTGGGGAAGACAATCTCAGGCAATCTGTTTTCGTGTGTTTTAATGCAAATAAATAAATGTCTTATTTTAACTTGCTGGACTGTAAAATGTGTTAATGAAAATATGTAAATAAATGTTTTGTTTTGTTTATAAGCATGTCAGTACTGCAAATAAATAAAGAACTCATTTTTAATTTTACTAGACTAGTTTTGTAACTTTATTGGGTGCAGAATTTTTAATTTCAGGTCGCAGAATTTTCAATTTTGGGTCGCAGAATTTGGGAAAATTTTGCAGAAGAACTCGGGGGCCCTGAGCATGTCATCCATTTTTGCCCGGTTCCTTATCCCCTCTCCTTGCTGAACCTCACTATTTTGAGGGCCTACTCTTACCTCTGCTCATCTGCCAGCCGCTTGGTTTCCGCCAGCAGTTCCCTCCCCAGATCATCCCTCCTCCTCCGCTTGTGAGCCCGCATCTCCAGGTTCCTCTCTGCACTTGTAGTAGTGGCACCCCTAGTTGAACTGGGCCGCTCATCTGATAATGACAAGGGGTCTTTTGTTTAGCATGGGGCTGGGGATCTGCTATAGTCTACCTATTCTGCTTCCTTGGCCTGCACTGGGATCTCCCCTCACACCCCCAGTTACTTCTTGGTGAGCCTGGACACTGCTGGAGGTCTCCCTTTGTGCTTCCCTGTCCACATTGACATGTGGAGGACTGGAGCAGGCCCCATCCTTACTCCTGTTATCCCTGCGAGTGCATGCCTCCCATCCCCTTCAGGTCCCGTCCCTTTTCCGCAGCCGGGTGTCCCCCCCCCCAGCCCCTGTGATATCTTCATCCATCTTCTCATGGTGTTCCTGGCCTCCCTCCTTTTTGACAGGCTCCAGCATGGCCTCTGGATCCTCCACGTCCTCCTCCTGGGTCTCCACCTCCTCCTCCTGCACCTCCAGGTCCCCTTGAACTGTGTGGGCAATAGCAGTCTGTCAGGTCACCTTTGCTTCCCCACTGGGGTCCTGGATGTCCTGTACCATGCCCCCCCCCCCCAATTCCTTGGAATTATTATTTTACCTGGGTCGTAGTCTTCCTCCTCCTGGGAGGGTGTCCCTGGTGTCCATCCGCTCCCCATGTTCCCCCTGTCCCTATGGGTCTGGTCTTGTGGGTTTCAGGGGTGCACGAGGAGGAGGATGTTTCCTGTGATGTCTTCCAGGGATGCCCCCTCCACCTCTAGACAGGGCTGTGTCCTCCTGCTTCCTTGCTGGCCTCACCAGGGGCAGTGGGCTCCCCTTGCTCTGGGGGTTTGGGCAGGGTGTGTGTGTTGTCTTCACCCTCTTTCTGCCCCTGGTGAAGGCCAAGCCATATATGCAGGAGGACACGATATCCCCATCCACGCAGAGGAAGCAACTCAGCTCCTCTGCAAACTCATGTTTGTGCACATGGCGTGGCCGAACTTGAGATTGTTGTCCTGGATATGTTTGTATCCTGACCTCAAGTCCTTTGCCTGCTACATGCATTGGGCCCCATTCCTATTGTACTCCATGCGCTGTATCTCCTGGGTGATGACTTCATAGACATGTTTTGTCTTGAAGTGAATGAGGTCTGCCCTGACCTTTTCAGCCCCCCACAGACGTATGAAGTCTGTGGGTTTCATCCCTGGTCCAGGGTTTCCCCTTCTGGGGTTCGCCTGTGAGGGGCCATCCAGCCTGGCTGCTTGGGGCCCACCTGCTGGCTGTGGTGGCAGTGGAGCAGATGCTCTCCTGTTGGAGGAATGCATCTGAGTGAGCTGTTGCCTATTCTACCCCGTTGTTTCTATGGGATGTTCCTTGTCCTCCCCCTCCCCCAGGGGTTCCTGCTGTTTTACCTGATGTCACGGAGGTCCTCCTTGGCTGTCTCCCCGGTGGTGCTCCTGGGTGTGGGTGTTCTCCTGTGTGTGTGTGTGTGCTGGTGTGTGTGTGTGTGTGGAGCTGTTAGTGGTCTGGCCAACGTAACCCTGGCATGTGCTCGGGGTTGTCTGTGCCCTCCCCATCCCCCCCCTTCCCTGTGTGGTTAGGGTTCCCCTGTCTTACCTTGCTGTCGAAGGCACTCTTCTGCCTGGGCTGCATTGCTATTGCTGGGAGTGGGGGTGCAGTCAATGCTGCATTGTGCCCTCTCCCCTATGTCAGAAGGGGAGAGCTGTCAGTAGGCTCTGCCCCAGGCGGTCCGGAATCCCGTGGCTTACCCTGCCCCTTCTTGCGCATGGCATGGCACTAGCTCCCTTGGTCTTGTCTGTGGCTTTTCTGCCTGACATGTTGAGAGCCAGCGCACCCATGTCCTCACTTGTTTCTCTTTTAAGGGTTTCCGGCTGGGCATTCAGCATCTCTCCTAGTGGGTATGTCTGCTTGCGGTCTCCTGCGGTGCCTCTCTAGTCATCTCTTGCTGGTTTCAACGGACCCTTCCCGTGGGTGTGCTTCGCCGTTCACACAGATGGCTGGGTGTTCAACACCCACCTCCACCCACAGAGCATGCCAGCTTCTTCCTGGTTGCTCTGTGAGTGTAGATGGGTGTTGATGGGTGGGTTACGGGAGCGCACACACCCACCCGGCCCTGTTCACATGGATGTTCTCCCACCCATCCTATGGGTGGGTGGCCTGACCGCCGTATAAAAATGGCCATTGACAGAACTGTGATATTAAAGAGTTTGCTGGTTTGTACCAAGTGCTTTCATGTCTTTCTACTTCCACAACCTGCCACCTGAATCATTATCACTAAAACCACTGGTTGTTGGCTACATGATATTTTTGCTCATGGAATGTTATATTTACAAATGCCTCCCCTTCCATAATTTCTCATGCACTTCGTTTCAAGCAAACATCATAAATCACATACAAACACAAATAGGTGCTTTTAAAACTTAACAGTTGCTGCTTTTATCATTATTTACAGTACCTGCAACACTGCCTAGACTTTTAATGATGAATGATCACAAAGGATGTTGAGGTGGTGGTTATAGGAAAGTGGCAAGATTTATAGGGCTTCTCTGAACTCCCTATAAAATTTCCTGGACCTAACTAGAGTGCTTAAACTATTTACATCCTTGTGTTTTAGCCAAAGTCTGTTTATTCCTCACACAGGAGCATCTTTCTTGAAAATAGACAGGTATTTATTTTTTAACTCCATTGCTGGGATACATTTTGAAGTCGTTATCTCCACAATATTGACAGCTGCTGGTGTTCATATGAGTTTTAAACAGTAGGTGGTCTAATTCATATGCTGGCATGGCATGCTTTGTTATAGCATTATTCTGAATTAAAGCTAATACAAAAGAGCCTGAGAAATCTATGTGAATGGCCTCATTCATCTCAACCTGTCCAGGCTGAAGGATGGAAAATGTGGGGAACAAGATCAGTGGCAGGGAAGCAATGATGAGGGGATACCTCTCTTTTAATTCTCTTAAAATATTTTTCTGACCTAATTCAGCATCTGTGATGATCTAAACAAGTTATAACACCATGATATGAAGAATAATGGAGGCAATGCCAGCCTAACAAAGGGTGCAAGTAAACCAAGCATTTTCCATGTACATTTTACACTTCCGTTCTTCTGTCCTGTCAAATGAAATTTGCTGCCTTCTTTCTTACTTCCCTTAAATTTTTCTCAGTGATATAATCAAATATGACTTGGGCTCTGATTTTGTCTCTGTAAGGCCACTTGCCAACATGCCAATTTTTTGGTGTGTGTTTATGGGTAAAAACAGACGTGACAGCAGTCTTCTCTGGCCTGCACCTCACTGACACATCTGTGCAGACGCCACCAGATGTTGGCCCAGGATTGCCCCAGGCCATGTCGGCAATTAGTCCAGGCTCTGACCTTCAAAAACCTCTGAGGTCACAGCTCAGGCTAAAGCCTGCCAGGCCGGGCCATAGTGAGCTACCATGTCTATTCGGGCTGGCAGAAGTGACCTGGGTCAGGGACAATCATGGCCAGTTACCATGCCTGGCTATCAATGGCCATGACTGCCTGCCATGGCGGTGGTGGTGGTGGGGCTGGGTGTAGCACAGGGTCAGGGATGGCCACACGTTCCTGATTCTCCCCACCCTCCCCAGGCCTTGGCCATAGGCACATTTGCTCTACAGCCTTACCTGGTCTGGAATGTGTCCACCATGACTTCCCGCCCTGGGATGAGTTGCCACCACACTGTAGTCAACTTATTTTTTTTACTCTGTTTCCTGCAGGTTTACTGCACGTGTATACATGCTTTTCCGTGTTCCTAACTAAAGTTCCTGTCACTGTAATAATGCATAATGGCATTGTAAAATCCCACCTTTGCGCTGCTGTGGTCATTTACTTATGTGAATTGTGAATGTGGGATTGTATGTAATTATCATGTCACTTGCAATCACGCAAGATATGGAACGTGGGCACGGATTGGTTAGTGAAGAACACAAGATTTTCAGCGTGTGTATAGACCTGTTGAAAGCCAAACCCAGAATGTGTGACATCACCCAAAGTTGTGGGGGACAACAGAACATGATAAGCAGGTAACATTGAAAAGGGTACCTAAAAATTTCTCCTGCAAACTGTGATTTGTGGGAGAAATGCCATCACGGGAGCACACGTTGCACGCACAAGCGGCCTATGATAACTCAGGGCATTTGATACTTTGGTTGGTCTTAACAATCTGTTAGTGATGTAAAAGAGTTAGCTATTCCAAATTGGTTGGGCTATATGTGCATTGATTAGCAATAATAAGAAAGCACCAAATTCAAAATACCCATCAAACTACTTGAATTTATTTTTAAAAAAATGTTATTTTCCTCGCCCTCCATGGACGTCCACTTGGACCTATGATGCTAACACAACTTAGATGGATAGGAAACACTGTGTCACTGTAAAAGGAATTCTCCAAATATTTCCAAATTATTATGTTTTTTACAATATGTGGTCGAAACAAAAACAAAACCTCTGTTAGTGGTCTGCCTTCTGCCACAGGCATGTCATCGGGAGCACATTGGATCGGTTCTTACACTGGATTTCAAAAGCTTTCCAGACACAGTTCAAGGTGCTGGTATTAACCAATAAAGGCCGAAAAGGCTTGGACCCTAAAAGACCACCTGCTCCCTTATGCTTCATTGCAATCCCTTGGTTATTCTATCCCAATAACCTCTTAGTAATTCTAACTGTACTCCAGGTCCATATACTGAAGGCATTCCCAGTGACTGCTCCACATCTTTGAAACTCCCTTCCCCTGGAGTTCAGAGTCCAAGCCTGAGTATCATTCAGAAAAAATGTAAAACTTTTTTATTTGGTCAGCCATTTAGCAGGTGAGGCTAGGTTTTTATGTAAGTTTTTATATAGGCGTTACTTCATATATTTTTGCTTCTATTCATTTTTATATTGTTGTCTGTTTAATTATGTTAGCCATTCTAAGCCCTCGGTAGGGTGGTATATAAAGCTTACAGAGGGGTTCATCCTAAAGTCATGCACTCCTGAGCACCTCCAGCATGAGGAATATGACATGCACATGTGACGTTAGGATCGCCCCAAAGTAAACAAATAACTTTTGATTTCATCTGACATGAAAACTCATGCCAATAAAGCCTTTACATCCATATTACAATGTTAAACATAGGAATACAGCATAGCTTGACATGTAGCATGCCACTCATGAAAAAGTATGCTACATGTGACATTAACTAGGTACTATTCTTCCTACTAATATCTAGCATATGACACTTCACTAATGTGCAAGTACGGGATTTTAAAATTCTGCAACTTTTTTTCATATACTGCCAGCAGAAATTCCATTCAGTTTAGTTGTCTCTTGCAGCATATTGTCAAATACTGTGTAAATATTGTAATCTATGAGGAAAACATTTCTTTTGTGTAATCAATCATTGGTTTTGAGTATCCAAACCATGTCACAACTTCACACAGCTGCCCGTCACCAAAAGGTTTTACATTTAGCTATAGGTAATTGTATGGATTTCTCAGCTAAGCACGATATTCAGACAGTTCTCTGCTTACTATACATCTGAGGGGGCTTTATAAAATAGATAAATCCTTCCAATGCTAACTGTCCCAAATTGACTCTGGAACCACTTGTTCCAAAGAGTAACATGTGACTAATTTGAGCGTTTTCCTCCACACTCCCTTTCTTTGCTGCTTTGTATCCCCTTTTTGGAGATTTGCCATCACAAATGGGAAGGACACGTGAATCTGAAAAACGGCACTTTTGGGAGGATGGCAGAATACCAGCAGATTGTGCCTGAAGCCCAAGAGCTGCTGTCAAACCTTCAAACATTTCACTTACTACAGTGTTTGGAGCTCTGCAGTGCAGATGTAAAGACATAATTTTGCCCACAGTGTTTGGATTAGCAGTAAATCTACTAATCCAACACAATTTCCAAGGGGCTATTGCTAGATCTATGGGGTCATAAATTCACACCACTCTTTCATTATTCTGGGCCCCAGATGGTTTCGAATGGGCATAAACATAATGAGATCTAGGAAGACATTATTATATTCTTAGGTCAAAATTTTCAGTCCAATCTCTTTTATCAGGCACAGAGCCTTTGTGTCCCTGAAGTGCTAATACTTTATGCTGATTGAGTATACAGGCGGCTATGGGAGATTGCATTATTTTTTTTTATATGAGCATTATTATTATTATTGACAGGATTTTTTTTTTTTTTTTGCAACAAAGCTCTCTGTTGATATAACTCCTTACTCCACTATGCCTGGCTTGAAAATAATATGCCTCAACCCTTTCTTTGGTGTTTTTGCAACAAAAAAGTATCAGGGTGGGGAGAGAGAAAGGAAAAAAGAAATGTTGTATTATTTTAGAAAGGGGAAGATAAAGTGGGAGCTTTATCATAGAGACAAGCTAGTTAAATAAATGCAACTTTGAACTAAGTTTTTTTTTAAAATGGTTCTTTTGAACTTGGCAGTTGTAAGGAAGTGAAACAAGAACAAACTTTGAAAATTGTACTTGTCTGAGACTCCTTACACCCTATCTGGCTGAGAATACAGGTGGCCAAGCACACAAGGTTCCTGCCAATTTCTAAAGTTACACTTTTATCCACTAAACAAGCATCCTGATCCGGGTTACCAAACAGGGCACTCAACGGGAGCCCCAGAGTCTGCATATTAAATATCACTTATTCCACAGCCTGGGCCTTCCAGCTTGGTAAAACCTTCATCTAATACCGTTTCGCCCCTTTCCTGTACTCACTGGCTCTGGGTAATGGGCTTTCCCAGGAGACTTCAGTCAGAAAGTATCTTCTTGTAGAACAGTGGATGCACATGCTTCTATTTTAAAAAGCACATGTTCAGCACATTTTGCTTTTGTGAAACGGAATATGGTTTAAGTTTGTTTCAATCAGAAAAAAGGGATTCTGCTGGAAGGACTTATGTCAAAGTGCAAAAGGTTTTATACACAATGAAGAGATTTTTTTCCCCCTCTGGAGGGCCAAAGAGGAAGAACTAAAGCTGGGCTGGGGTGGTTGTTTTTTTTTTGGTTTTTTTGCCACAATAGCAGTTGCTGTTGCACAGTGAAGAATTTACAAGACCATTTGTTATGAAAATCTCCCTCTTTTTATTTATTTTGGATTAGAATGATTTATTGTAAGAGTCACATCAAGAAAGCCAGACCTTGCCCCTAATGAGAAACTTAATATGTATTCACAGTAAACACCCAAAATGTCAAAGTTTAATGGACAGCGTGCGTAGGTCATTATTATAGTAACTGTACATTTGCAGCAGAATGGCTGGCGAAGGGTAATTCTTTTAAATACACTCTTCATAAAATCAATATCGGTGTTAAATACAAAATACAGACTTAGCTAGAACACCCAATTGCACAGCCAGGAAATTCAAAATAGTGGCCATCATACGTATGGAGCCACTATCATAGATGAAAAGCTACAAGAAAGTGAATAAAAGAATAGTAATCTAATTACTTTAAAACCTTTTAGTGTTTCATCTATAAACCAGGGCCATTCACATTGTTTCTTTTCTGTATTTGCACATAGAGGGCCCAATCCCTGGTACATGCATTCACTGTGTGCAGGTTGCATATGCATCCTACGCAGAGCATGCACACACTGCCTGCGTACCACACCCAACACATTTATAACAGGCGTACAGTGGGCATGTTGCACACACATGTTCTGAGCTTGGTGTGCATATATATGACATGTGTGTGCATACTTTGGATTGACACCATAGTTTCTATGCTGGAACATGTAAGATGCTGGTAAGCACACTGACCAACCTGAATTCCCACACCTTTCTCAACAGAATGCACAACCCTGAGTTATTTGTCTCTCTAGAACTCACTACTTCCAGCAGATAGAACTTTATAAAATCATGAATGGGGCACAGAAACTAAATAGGGACTTGTCGTTTACTCTTTCTCATAATACTCAAATGCAGATATACCTTGTAAATGATCAGGCAACAGGTTCATAACAAACAAAATGAAGTACCTTTCACCACAGTGCCCAATTACTCTGTGGAACTCATTGCCATGGAAAACTGTGAAGGCCAATAGAATAATTGAGCTCCAAAAAGGATTAGATAAATTCATGGAGGATAGGTGCATCATTGACTGTTAGTCCTATTGGTCTGGGGAGGCTGGGAATGGATGACTGGCAAATAGATCATGCCATAAATGACCTGTTTTTGTACATTTCCTTCCATTGAAGCACCCAATGATGGTCACTATTGGAGCCAGCATACTAGGCTGAATTGCTTCTATATGCAAGGACCCGTGGCCACTGTGATTTCTCCATTGACTCCAAAGGGGGAAATGCAGCAAATGTGGGTCCCTGTTTATATGACAGTTCTTATGTTCTTAAGGTATAAATAACCACCAGAGAATCAAAGGAAAGTCATGATGCCAAAAAATGTTAATTATCTTTAGTTTGATAAGATAATTGATTCACGATATTTGGGAGAACTCTTTCTTCAGATGTTACTCTTAGACAAATGACAGGTGAGGTGTGTCCATCATTTTTTAGATTGTGGCATAAGACCAATAGGGATTGGTCTGTACAGCTACTCAGATACTATTGTTAGGAACATGGTTTAAATACTTGTGGAAACGCTTTTGCATCCCAGCATGGAGATTAGAACCTTAATATTGATGATATTTCTACATCCGAGCAATCACTTTAGAAGATAAATAAGACACTTTTAAAGCTGCTTAATCTAAAAGAAACGCAGTTGTGCTGTTTTCATTTGTGCACATATTATTTTTGTACATTATTTTAAATAATTTTAAGTATAGTTTGGGACCAGTGTATTTATAAATGAACAAAGATATTTAAATTATATGGTATTGCATAGACATGACTGGTCAAAAACTGTTTTTCTTACTCAGGGTAAAATCTTCAAAAACACATAACTGGATACAGCGACGTCCCATTAGAACAAGCTCCATGGCCCACAAAGAAGTTGCGGGTGGGTGTATGTATGGGGTACACTCAGGAAGAGGAGGGCCCAGATCAGTGATCTGTGACATGGATCTGTCCACTATTCTTGTGACTGTACCTTCATCTCTGCTTCCTTACCTAAGCTCAGCTTTTCAGTTCTTGGGGATTGGAACTGGATCCAGGTTCCAGATTCAGGAACTGGAAAGAGGCCTGAGGTTCCTTACCCTGGGTCCTGATTTATAGGTTGCATGTGAGGAGGACTGTAGTATTTAACCTCAAAAGCAAAGAAACACTGGTAAATACCTAGCAACCCTGGTGGCAGCAGGGGGGGCATTGGGAGGGTTATTGGAGGTGGGGGGAGGGTGCCCAACCCCTGTGAGAGAGGGAAGCCGGGCGGGGGGGGGTTATGTCTCCCACCAGCCCCTGGTGGCAGCAGGATGGCTGGGGGGAATTGGGGGGTGAATCTGGGAGGGGGAGGGAGGGAGGTCACAGGGCGAGCAGCCAGGTTTGGGAAGCCAGGATTCGATGGACGCGGGGGGAGGTGCAGCTATAGGGGTGGTTCTTGGGCATGGACGGTATGGTCCATGGGGTTGGATGACTTGCGCCCCTAGGGAACCTAAATGCCTGAGGGAGGTGCGGCCAGACATCCCCCCGCTGGGGTGGAGGGAGGAGCCAGATCCAAGGTTCACACGTGGGGGACTGTTGTTGCTAAATGCGAGGTCCATTGTCAACAAGGCCCCAATTGTCCAGGATGTAACCTTGGATGGGACTGTGGACATCGCATGTATTACGGAGATCTGGCTGGACGAGGTGGCCAGACCAACTTTGGCCAACCTTGTTCTATCCAGGTATGCCGTGCAGCACCAGCCCCACATGGGTGGCCAGGGAGGTGGTGTAGGGACTATTTTTAGAGAGGACTGGCCTGTTAGGAGGTATCCAGTTCAGGAGATTGCAGGTATTGAGGCCCTCCATGTGGTGTTTGATTTGGCTGGGTGCAAACAGAGGGTGCTGCTGGTATACCGGTCCCCTTCCTGTCAGGCAGCATCCCTTACCGCTCTAGCAGAGTTGGCTTCAGAGGTGGTGCTGGGCTCCTCCAGGACTTTGGTCCTGGGGGACTTTAACATCCACACAATGCCGGCCTTGTAGGAACGGAGTGAGAATTCATGGCAACCATGGATTTGTCCTAGGAGGTCATCTGTCCGACCCACGTGGGGGGGGCATACCCTCAACCTGATCTTTGGTTCTGACCTTGAGGCGGGGGGTCCGGTAGTGGGGGAGGTTAGGGCTGTGCCCTTGTCATGGACGGACCATTATCTCCTTTAGGCCAGTCTCTCAGCACACCCCCTCCAGAAGGGAAATGGGTCAGTTAGGATGGTCTGCCCTCGGAGGCTGATGGAACCTCAGCGGTTCCAAGAGGTCCTGAGGGAGTTAACTTGGACCTGGACAGTCACTTGGTCGATGAGCTGGTCCAGCATTGGAAAAGCTTGCTGGAGGAGACAATTGACAGGGTGGCTCCAAGATGCCCTCTGCCTCGGTCTCGTCACCACAGGGCCCCTTGGTTTACTAAGGGGCTGCGGTGTATGAAACGAGTAGGCAGAAGACTGGAGCGACGCTGGCATCGGACTTGATCTGGCTCTGACTGACTTCTCCATAGGGCCCATTTGTGGTCCTATGTTGAGGCTGTGAGGACAGCAAGAAAGAAGTTCCTTGCAGCCATCATAGCGTCTGCGAAGTCACACCCGGCAGAGCTATTTCTGGTGGTGTGGGGGCTGGTCAGTCTGGCTTCCCTCCACCTGGATGGGGACTTGTCCCAGGCCCGCTGTGAGGAGTTTGTCACCTACTTCTCAGACAAGATCGCTCAGATTCAGAGTGACTTTGCCACTGGTTTAGGGGCAGTAGGGGGAGAGCGTGAGGTGACGGAGGCCCCGTCTGGTCCAACTTTGTGGGGGGAGTTTCAGGAAGTGACGCCAGCCGATGCAGTGGATGTCTTGAGGTCTGTGATAGACACCTGTTGTGATCTTGATCCATACCTGTCCTGGCTGGTGAAAGCCTCCAGGGAGACGTTGGGGACGGTGCTGGCGAGGGTGGTTAATGCGTCCCTGCAGCAGGGGAGGTTGTCACCTAGCCTCAAGGAGGCTGTGGTGCACCCCCTGCTGAAGAAACCATCTTTGGACGTGGACGCACTCGCAGCTACTGACCTGTCTCTAACCTTCCCTTTTTAGGGAAGGTTATTGAGCGGGCGGTGGCAATCCAGCTCCAGGCACATCTAGATGGCATTGGTTTCCTGGACCCTTTTCAATCTGGGTTCTGCCCCGGCTATGGCACTGAGACGGCCTTGGTGGCCTTGGTCGACGATCTCCGCTGGGAGATGGACACAGGACGTTCAACATTTCTCATCCTGCTAGATCTCTCGTCCGCTTTTGACACCATGGACCATGGGCTGCTGTTGAGATGGCTGTGTGACCTGGGGGTTCTGAACGGGACTGTTCTTGAATGGTTCCGCTCATTCCTCTCGGGGAGAAGCCAGCGGATGCTGTTGGGGGCTGAAACATTTTGCCCCCGCACTTTATCCTGCGGCATTCCACAGGGTTCCATTCTGTCTCCACTGTTATTTAATGTATATATGCAGCCCGTGGGGGAGGTCGTGAGAGGGTTCGGGGTGCAATGTCACCAATATGCTGATGATACTCAACTGTACCTCTCTTTTTCAGCTGACCCAGACCCTGCTGTCTCAGTGCTATCCCAGTGTCTGGAGGCCATGGCAGAATGGATGTGGCAGAGCAGACTGAAGCTCAACCCTGATAAGACAGAGGTGATGTTGGTGGGGAGAGTGAGGGAGATGTCGACCCCCCTGATTAGGGGGGTCGCCCTCCTATAGATCAGAAGGTTTGGCGTCTGGGGGTGATATTGGATGCAGATCTCCGCCTGGAGTGACAGGTGGAGGTAGTGGTGAAGGCCGCTTTCCACCAGTTGTATCTGGTGCGGAGGCTGTGTTTGTATGTCTCTGGCTTGGACCTGGCCTCTCTCATCCATACCTTCGTCATCTCAAGGCTTCGTCTACTGCAATGCGCTCTACGTGGGGCTGCCCTTGTTCCTGGTGCAGAGGCTGCAGTTAATGCAGAATGCGGTGGCCCGACTCCTTTCGGGGACGGGCCATCGGGAGCACATAACACCTGTGCTTCGGACTCTGCACTGGTTGCCAATAGCGAGCCGAGCCAGGTTCAAGGTTTTGGTATTGACCTTTAAGGTCCTTCATGGTCCGGGCCCCTCATACCTCAGGGACCACCTCACCCTCCGTATCCCCAGAGCGGCTCCTTCAGTCTGCCGGGGGTGCCTTCTTGGAGGTCTCCTGTGTTAAGCGGGGGGCCACAATGGAGAGGGCATTCTCGGTGGCCGGACCACTCCTTTGGAACTCCCTCCCAGAGGAAGCTCTCCTGGCCCCAAGCCTTTTAACATTCTGGCAAATTTGCAAAACCTGACTGTTCGCCCAGGCCTTTGGGGAGGGGGGGAGGGGGGTTAGTTTATTTTATCCCCCTCCACCTTTATTTATTTTATTATTTATTTTTATGTTCCCTGGTCCTGTTTTAAATGTTGTAATTTTATGAGTGTTTTAAAAATATTTTATAGTTGTATTTCTATATATATATATTTTGAGACTGTAAGCCGCCCCGAGCTGTTTCAGGAGGGGTCCTCCTAAATGTGAACAAATAAATAAATAAAATATATAAATACATGTATCTCTAGGAAGATAGCACAAGAACACCATTTCAAACTGATTCAGTATACCTAAAGATTATAGCTTGGGTAGCTTCTAGTCTGATATTGAGAAATAGCTAAAAATAAAGTCTTCACATAGGCAGAAAGAGACAACAAAATTGAGGAGAGAAAAATGAAGTTTCAGTTATTCTAGTCCTTTAAAATATGGTATGGACTCTTCCAGGAAAAAATATAGTTTCTAGAGCTGAAACCACTTCCTGGAAAGCAGTAAACTTGTCAAATATACGACACCCAAACAAAAATGGTGATTTGGATAATTTATTTTATTTTATTTATTTATTTCAGTGCACTTTATCCCACACCCGCCTGCACAATAGTAGCTCGGGGCGGCGTACAACAATCATAATAAAACCAACAATACAAAATACCAGCTAAAATTTACTAAAACCATAAAATACTAAAAAGAGCAGAAATCAAAATCAAAATCCCTCCCCCCACCCACCCGTCTCCCTCCCCAAAGGCCTGGTGGAACAACCAGGTCTTACATTGTCTCTGAAAGGAAGGGAGGTCCAGGGCCCAGCGGGCCTCTGTCGGGAGGGAATTCCACAGCCTAGGTGTGGCCACTGTGAACGCCCTCCCCATCGTCGCCGCCCGGGAAACCCAGGGGACTTCAAGTCAGGCATCCCCGGCTGACCGCAGGGGTCGTACCACAGCCTGGGGCATGAGGTGGTCCTGCACGTAGGCGGGGCCCAGACCATTTAGGGCTTTGAAGGTCATTACCAACACCTTGAATTGAGCCTGGAAGGCAATAGGCAGCCAGTGTAGAGAACGGAGCACTGGCAAAATGTGCTCGCGATGACTTTTCCTCGTTAAAAGTTGGGCCGCCACATTCTGCACCAGCTACAGTCTCTGAACTGTCACCATGGGTAGCCCCATGTAGAGTGCATTACAGTAGTCCAATCTTGAGGTGATGAAGGCATGGATGATGGTGGCCAGATCGGAGTCTGAAACATACAGTCGTAGCCATGGTACCAGGTGTAATTGGCGAAAGGCGCTCCGCACCAGAGCCGCCACCTGGGAATCCAAGCGGAGCTGTGAGTCGAGAAGCACCCCCAGACTATGAACCTGGGTGGCTAAATGGGGGTAGACCCCATCAATGACAGGAGCCACCACCCCCTCAGCCTTCCCCACCAGCATCACCTCCATCTAGTTAGGATTCAACTTCAGACAGCTCGCCCTCATCCAATCCCCCACAGCCGCTAGACACCGGGTAAGCACCAAAACTGCCGGGTCTGGCTCTGCATAAAAGAAGTAAAGCTGTGTATAGTCAGTGTACTGGTGACAACGTACGTCAAACCCTCTCATGACCTTGCCTAATGGCTGCATATACACGTTGAACAGGAGAGGGGACAGAATAGAACCCTGCGGGACTCCACACGTAAGGTCCCGGTAATAATCAATATCCACTGATGCGCCATCAGGTATCCATTTTGGTTGTTCCATTTATTTATTTATTTTGTAGGTGTGTGTGTGTGTTTTGAGTATTTCAGTTGTTTGGCCGTTTTGGTATTTCGGTTAATTGCTAGTTCGGTCATATCAGTAATATTAGCACTATTGCACATGTACAAATGCCAAAATGACATAACCAAAAAACCCAAATGACCAAACAACTGAAACAACAACAAACCACAAACCACTACCACCCCCAACCCACCCCACCCCCCACCACCAAAATGGAGTACCTAAAAACCTGAATACACAAGTACCCTTTTCGGTCATGGATATGATTTGAGTACTTGAAAGACTATCAAAATTGTGAATAATACCTGTGAATGCTAAGCCATTGCCCATTTCAGCTGTAACAGTTACTCTTTGTATTTTGTTTGGTGACTGTATTGTGTGTTGTTAATCTTCTATTAAATTTCATTAATTCAGTAACAGTCAAACTGTTTATATTCAATAAGGAGAACACAGTAAATAACAACCTACTGCTGTGGCACTTTCAAAGTTATGAATCATGACTGGTACAAATATTAATTAAGGGTGGATATATTTTTGTCTCATAAAAAGGTTTTTCACTTTGGTTGACAATCAGTTCTAAAAGGCCATTGTTCTTGACTATAAATAGTAACAGTTGCTAAAGTGGCATGAAACTATGATAGGAACATAGAATCCACTTCCCTACAGCATAAATCAAGGCCAACACCAGTTTACACAAAATGCAAAGACAGTGTAAGTAAGAAGAGATTAGGCCCATCGTCTTCATGTGTAAATGAAGTGAGTCAACTGTTATTGATGGCTATCAGCAATAGCAGCTACATGAGGGGCTATGGCATTGATTATATGTCGGATCTGTTCTGGGTCACTTGACTGAAATTGTGCAGATAATCGCTGAAATAAACATTGTTTTCACTGAAATGAGTGACTGACTATTGGGACAGAGAAATGGTAACTGCCTACTAATGATACAGATTGCTGCTAGCTTTGATCCTGTGTAGAGAACTGGTGCCTGTTCCTTTGGGCTGCACTACTCAGCTCTCAGGAGCGAAAGATGCTCTCAACACCCTTCAGGGTTTATACCTTATGTGCTAAGCATCATCATTACTTTAGAAAAGAAAATGGGGGGAAAAATGATATTGATCACATATAACCAGGAAGTAAGTGGGTACTGTTCTTATCAGAACTTAGAAAGAATTGTAATATATTAATATTAGTCATCAAATGCAAATAAAAATAATTGAAACAAAACATGTTCTTACCTAATAAAGCCCTATTCAGCTTGGGCCCCATATATCTGCGGGATTGACTCACTTCCAGTGCTCTGGATCAGCCCCTGTGGTTGACCGGGAGCGCCCTTCTTAAAGTCCCCCAGGTATCCCGGAGGGTGACTATGGAGAGGGCGTTCTTAGTGGCCACGCTGAACCTGTGGAACTCCCTCCTGACAGAGGCCCAGATGAACCCGGACCTCTCCTCTTTTCAACATCAATGCAAGACCTGGCTGTTCCGCTAGGCCTTTGGCGAGGGAGATGGGTAAGGGTGGGTTTTTATTTTTATGGGGGTGGTAAGGGTGGGGTATTTTTTTCCCTCTCCCTCATCTTTTCCCGGGGGGATGTTTCCTCCATTTTTTCCTCTTCCCCCTATTTTAGATGTTTTATGTTGCTGTTTGTGTATTTTATGTGTGTTTTATACTTTTAAATATTGTAAGCCACCCTGAGCTGCCTTTAGTGGGGGGAAATCAAATGTTTTAATAAATAAATAAATAGAATGCAAAAGAAGCATTCAAATTTTTGTATTTCTCAAAGCTGAAGGCATTCTCATTGATCCTGTTCATGCTCCCCTGTCTAGACATCAGTATTCTGGTGCCAGGGCAAGCTCCAGACTGCTAGGAATCAGAGGAGTCAGTTTTCCCAGGGCTTCCTGTGAGATGCCTGTCTATACGCAGTTCCTGGGGTAAAACCTTGTTGGCAGCCTTAAGACTTGGATCCCCAACTCTTTCCATCAATGGAGACATACTGATACCTTGGACTGGGACCAGAAACAGACCCTTTGCTCACTTTTGGTGTTTTTAAATGAGCAGGGTGATTAATGTGTATGTCCTTGGCCACTCAGTGACACTGCTGTGAAGCACCCACACAGGTGGCATGACAGAGGAGCGCTTCAAACGGGCAGCTCCCAGCATGGCTGGCTACCCTGGCCATGGAAGCAGCCACCATACATTTGGCTGGCCCTGCATGGAGCACTCTGGATTTTCTAGCAGTGCTCCATGCATGGCCACAAGTGGGTGGTCGGTGGTCCATGGGAGCTTGCATCTGGCAACTCCACCTTTAGACGGGTGGTCAGCTCTGTGGCTCCTGGGTGGTCACACACAGTATCTCGTCTGAAAATACCCTTCCTTGCCTTAACTCTTCTTCTGTGTGGTACCCCCCTTTCCCAAATGCTGAACAGACCTTTGGGTGTGGCTGAGCAGTGAACTATCCATTTAGGTTCTCTGCTCACCCCTACCATCTGCCACTTCCGATCCTGCTGTTGAGCTGCCAAGTGCCTCTGGCAGAAGTCTCATGAGTTTGCTGACTTCCTCCACTTTAAATTTGCTCTTTCTGCGTTTAGCAATGCCCTTTCCCTGGCTAAATGTGGCTATTACTCCACATTACTTGAATCTCACTCCTGCAACCACTGTTGTCTCTTCTCAACATTTGCTTCCCTTCCGAAGCCTCCCTTTCCTCCCCGCCTTCCTTTCTCTCTGCACAAGATCTTCACTCCTTCTTCAACAACAAGATTGATAATCTTCACCTTGATATTGCTTCTTAACCCACTAGCCAGCCATGCATCCATCTAAAAGTACTCAGTCTCTACTTTTGGAATAGTCCTAACTTACATGAGGCAAAAACCTGTTTTGTTATGATATTTTACTCCTCTGTGTTTTGTTGGGATACTTTACTCTTCACCCTTTGCACTCTTTCTCTAAGTAAACTCATTGAATCTCATGGCTTCCAGTACCACCTGTATGCTGATGACATGCACTGATCTCTGGGTAATTTCAGACCTTACAAAATCACAGGGTAAAAACACATGATGCTAACCACCCTTTAACCACCCTTTGTGGTTATTTATGCATGTTGCAGGGCTGTATTGGTGGCAGCCCTGCAACATGCATAAATAACCACCAAGGGTGGTTAGCGTCATGTCTGTTTTCACCCAAGGTCAACCAGATTGAACCACGGTCAACTCCGCAGCATGGCTAAAGAGCCCTGAATGTCTGATCAGTGGTATCCAGATGTTCACCACAGTCAATCACTCGTAGGGGTCAGGCCCAACCATGGTTCTGGAGGTCAGGACGGGACCATCCCCAGAATCATGGTCAAAGAAATTCCCACTGGGAAACTGCCAAAAGTAATGACTGAACGCCAACCACCAGGCGGGACCAAACAAAATGCTCCCCAGTTGTAGCGAAAGCAGGCAGCGTCGCTGCCAGGCAATGAGCAACACACAGACCGGGGAGGGAGATTTAAAGGGCACAGAGCATCATGGGAATGTGGTGGAATGGAGCAAGGCGGAAGGGCGAGGAGAGCAGAGGGCGAGCAAGGAAGGGAGGAGGGGGAGGAGGTGGTGGTGGGGCTGGAGGCGGTGGCGGAGGAGCAGCAGCTGGGGAAAGCTGCCCCAGGGAGGACTACCGGCCAGTGGACAGAGGCACCCCAGAAACTGGTAAGGAGAGCAATTGGCAGGGGGGCACAAAGGGGGGATGGCTGGAGGGATGGGGACAGGGAGGCGGGTTGAAAGGACAGAGTCACCTGACCCCTCCCCCCCTTTGCGACCCACAGACCTGGAAACGGGCCTGGGGACCAGAGCCCCCGGAGGAGACCAGCAGAGGGGCAGTGGATGAGGAGGCAGAGCAGGTGGAGGAGGAGGGCACATGCAGGAGATGCCAGTACCAGCGAGGGGGGCAATGGGGGCACAAGGAGACCCAGGAATTTATATAGATCTGGGGGTCCCTGGAGCACCAGGTGGAGCTAGCCATGAACAAACAGAATGAGCATGTGTTCACGGAGATAGTGCGGGACATGGAGGTGGCGGGGCACCACAGGACCATGACCCAATGCCACTCCAAGGTCAAGGAGCTCAAGAGGGGGTACAAGGCCATCAAGGACAATCATTGGTGGTCCGGACACGGTGCATGGACCACACCCTATTATGGTGCCCTGGGCCACATCCTGCACATGAAGGGCTCAATAGTCACCCCACAGCTCGTGGGGAGTGCTGTGGTCCAGGGCAGGGAACGGGTGGACGTGCCCCCACCCCTGGCAGCCCCACATGCAGGCACCAACCCCGGGGACCCAATCCCCCAGAGGAATGCCCCGGGACCTCGGGGAGCAGCAGGCCCCCCCTCACGAACCAGTGCCGGGAACCCACATGCGCAGTCCAACTCGGGCAGATCCGAGGCCAGCACACTGGTCACCCTCAGCCAGTGGACGCAGGGGAAGCACACCCCCATGGAGGGGCCAGCCTCAGAGGGCTCCGAGATGGACATAGCGGGTAGGCAAGTGGGTGGGATGGGAAACAGACCATAGGGGGTGGGCCCAGGGGTGGGGGCCACCACAGGACACAGGCTGGTCCTGCAGATCCCTGGAACCAGGGAATGTGGGAAGGGGATCAGGGTTCATTGGGTCCCGCCCAGGCACAGAACAGGGGGGTCAGGCACTGCTGGACGGCCCCTGGTACCAGCGAGTGGGGCGGACGGTGGGATGGGAACCAGGCCCATGCAAGGGTAATGTAACCCCCCAACATCTGTTCCCCAACAGGTGCACATGCTCTCTGGCACATGGGACCTCCAGGCAAGGGGGACAGCTGGGACCGTCTGCTGCAGCAGCCAGTGGAACAAGGTGAGGTACCGTGGTGGTGGGGGCAATGGGGGTGAACCGAGGGCATGAAGGGGCATAAGAGGCATGCCCCTCCGGCCCCTGGGTGGCACGCCTGGAGGCTCAGGGCAGAAGGTGCTGGGGGCACAGCCAGGGCACAGGGGGGCACTGAGGGGAAGGACCGTGGCAACCTTCCTTCTGGAGGGGCCCCACTACCACCCCCAGCACCACTCTGGGACAGGTGGCAGGTGACAGAGCCCAAAACAGGCTCCAATCGGCTCCCCAACAGGGCAACCAGCAGCACCCCCACCAGCCGACCCCGTGCCCCCTGCACAGCAGATGCAGGAGCACAGGGCATGGATACAGCACCGGAGGGAGGACCTTGTGGAGGAGATAGTCCAGACCAGCACAGAGCAGGGAGAGCAGATGATTGTGGCCATTGACCGCATGGAGGCAGCCACCAAGAGGGCCTTGCAGCAGGCAGAAGCCAGGGACCAGTGGCTGGAGGTGGAAATGTGCCAGGAAAGGAGGCGGGAGCGCTGGAAGCACACCAGGCAGATGGAGACATTGGGGAAGGATGCTCCATCAAGCCATCGATTGACTGGGGCAGAGCACACAAGGAAGGTGGACCCGTCCCTGGATATTGGCACCTCACTGCTCCTCCATGCTGGGACCATGAGTGTGTACATCATGGCAGCTGCTCCGCCTGGCCCCAAACCGGTCCCAGTGCCTCTGTTGCCCCCCGCGGGGCCCCCACCATCCCTACCACCGCCCAAGCCACTGGCACTCCCACAGGGCCTGTGCATCCACCTCCCGGTCCCACCCGGCCTCCGGAGGCAGCAGCCACCCAGGGGGAACCCTCCGGCACCACCCCGCCCCCCATCCCCACCCCACAGGCTGTTCTGGACTCAGAGGCCTCCCAGGACACGGTCAGGGATACTGTCAGCAGGAGCTCCCAGAGTTTCATGGTGCCTGCAGGGCAGCCAAGGGGATGGCCCAGGAAGCAGCAGGGTCAGGGGGGAAGGGGATGGGGGAGGGGGCGGTAGGGAGGGGCAGGGAGCAGCAGTGGGGAAATGGGGCACAGGATGTTAAATAAATGCACGTGTGTACCTAACCTAACTCTTTATTGTGAGTCACTCTGCAGTGGGAAGGGACTGGGGGTTTGCCTCAGGCGAGGCTCGATGACAGGTGCAGTCTGCTGAGGGAAGGCCCAGCACACTCAGGCCCCGGCATCACTGGTGATACGCCTTGCCAGGGCAGCGCAGATCCACTTGGCATAGCAGTACTCCCTCGGGTTCTCTGCATTCACATAGAGCAGCATGGGTCCTGGTGGGCACTGGGGCACTGGGAACGGCAAGGTGGCCCCATCGCTCTCATATATGTTGTGCAAGACACAGCAGGTACCAATCACGAGGGCCGAGGTCTCCACTGTTCATTTTAGTTTATTGCATGGTCGATGACCATTCAAACAAATACAATACAAAGCCCTGAAATGGGCAAACACAGAATGCAAATATAACAATAATAGTAAAAGATAAAAAAATTAGCTCATCCCACCTGATGGTGAATAAAACTAAAACAAAACAAGGGTATAAAACTGAATGAATAGCTATAACCTAAGGCAAAAAGGGTTACAGCCTGTCCATTCCTAACCCCCTTGTTTCCAGGATATCCAGGCCAATCACCATCTCCTCGGCCCGAGATCTCAAGAATAGGATAAGAGATACAGATTTAAGTTTGACAGAACCTAAACTCCAAGAAATCCTTACGACTATGGAAAGCTTGCAGCAGAAAAGAAGCGATGTTCGAAATTACCTGCAGCTCCGAGCTATCCAGAAGGAAACTTAGAAGAGCAGGCTCAGACCTACCAGGTAATTTCCCCAGCAGGGGTTTCAAAAGCTTCTCTCTGGGACTGTCATACAAATGACAGAACAAAATAATATGCCCTACTGATTCTGTGAAGGAGTAGTCAAATGGGCATACTCGCTCAGAAAAGGGAATACCCTGAAGACGCCCCTCCAGAACCTGAGATGGGAGGGCGTTAACATGGGCTCAAAAAATAAGTTGTTTAGCCCTCATTGAAATAGGGGCTAACAAATACTTAGCCATCTGTCCCATACTGGGGACCCATAAAAGGTACATCGCTAAGTGGGGGGAGGCACCGATTCTACTTAATTCGGTTTGCCGGTCTATGTCACTAATTCTGGTAAGAACCTCCTTAGCTATCATATCCAGAACCTTGTGGGCCAGGTAAGCCTTTGACACCCTCATTTTATTCAGAAAAATATCCATATTCTCAGTCCAATGGTTCACAAATGCATCCCCCTCCACCTCCCTCAGTAAAGGTGAGCACCGATTGAGAAGCAATTTGCATCAAAACTTGGCGGCCAACTCCATGGCTGATGCTTACCAAGATTTTTGGCCTAGCTCAGTCCTGGCTACGACGTGTGGAACACTTTTTGGATTCCCCAGCAGGCTCATCAAGAATTTAGATTGGATTGAGTTGACCCTGTGTGTTAAGTTCCTCCACGTTCCTCCGCGTACAACAATTGGGCTCTCACCTTACTATTGAATACCTGGATGGCCAGATCAACTACTCTTTGACCTTGTCGTTTGAACAGGCTATAAATAGCTTGGGAGGGACCTTTGGCTGCAATAATTGCTCTAGTGACATGTTCACTCCAATTGCTGGATTTATGGCAGAGGAGACCAAGATAATGAAAAGATGGAATCTGTTCTACTAGATGACTCTCTATATGCCACTGGTGGATTTTGCGTCTGTTAGAAAAGACCATCACCTTAGATTTCCCATAATTAATAGATAGTTTGTTAATGGAGCAAAAGGTGGCAAAGGAATTTAGTTGCCTGATAAGCCCTATCCTAGTCTGTGATAACAGAGCAACATCGTCTGTATAGCCCAGACAGCCCACTGCCCTAGAGGTAAGCTTAGGTGGGAAAAACTTGGGATCAGCCATTAAGGAGAACACATCATTGATGTAAAAATTAAAGAGCAGGGGGGCAAGGACACAACCCTGTCTTACCCCCTATGAATATTTACTGGGGGAGTAACATGGCCAGTTCCATCAACCCATGCAAGGAGCAAATCAGGCTGGCTAGTCTTCTATCTACAGAGGATTCCTTAAACCAGCAAGTCTATATTCCCCCCTGTAATGCCAGATCTTTTAGAAGAGATATGTGGTTAAGGTTGGAGAAGCTAATAGGTGAGCTGTGCTCTGATTACCCATAGTGGTTAGTCCTGGTTACTGGGGATTTTAATGCCAGATTGGGCCCGGACGATCATGCTATAGAACCTTATTGCGACATGTGTCTAAAGGTTCAGCCTGAGAGCCTCAACTCCAGGACATCTAAAGATGCGTATATTAACTCCTCTGTGATCAGATTGACTAATATGGCTGTCAGGCATAATCTCTGTATCCTTAACGGGTCAGGATTTAGTGACCCAGATGGAGAATATACATACCTGGGCTCTCATGGGTCGAATGTAGTGGACTACATCTTGGTTTTCCCACCGATGCTCACCTACGCCAGTGACTTTGCAGTAGGGACAGCATTAGTTGGGGACCACCTCCCTTTAACCCTCGAGTTGATCATGTCTTGTTCAAGTCCTGAGTATGGCACCTCTTCAGGCATCAAGGAATTACATCTGGGAATTTGTAGGACCCCTCCCTGGAGCCAAGGCTTGGCCGACTCTTTAGCTGAGTTTATATCTCAGCCCAACATTTTCCAGCTGCGGGCCCAATTGCTGCACTCTGAGGGGAGTGAGGTTACGGTGAGCATTTTTCATCAGCTTGGTATGGAGCTCTCCCGATATACTCAGGCATCGGTCAGGGGACAGAACAATCCAAATGCTAACAACGGGAACATTCGGTTTGATAGGGAGTGCCAGTCTACTCACGCTAGACTGAATGCTCTTTACCTAGCCTATAGGAGAGGAACCTTGAGCAAACTACCCCCTGAATACCCAGCCCTGAGATTGGAGTATAAGAATCTGATCAAGGATAAAAAGAAGATATATTTGGAGGCTAGATGGATTGGATTATTGCGGGCTGCAGATCAAAAGGATGTAAGGAAGTTTTGGCAGTTGGTTAATGGTTCTACAAGTAGAGAACTGAGGGTTTCAATTTTTCCAGTTCCTCCACACACATGGATGTAATACTTGGGTAATTTGTTTGATGCAGGTGATGGAACTCAGCCCCGGGACAATCTGTTCCCTGAATTGGATGAGCTCCCTCTATGGCCCCCAGTGTTGGAGGCCAAGGTAGAAGCCCTGGTGGATTCCTTTAAAAAATCATAAGGCCCCTGGACCAGATTCCATCCATATAGAGTTCATTAAGTCCTGTAAAGATTGGTGGATTCCCCTCCTATCTGCATTGTTTACTGCTATAAATAATTCTGGTAGAATTACCACAGTTTGGGCAAAGACTGTGGTTATCCCTGTATTCAAGAAGGGTCTTAGATCCATTCCATCAAACTATAGGCAGGGCCCCGATTCTTCCGCGGAATTTTTTTAAAAATTCCGCGGGAGTCAGGGGCCAATTCTGCGCCTCGGCGCGATTTACCATGCGGGGGGGGGTTGTTTTGCCTCCTCCTCCCCCCGCACTGGTAAAACCTCAGGGCCTCCCCTCCCCAGCTGCCGGGGCTTGCCCTCCCCAGCTGCTGGGGCGTGCTTGACTCCCACCCCCCCAAAAAAAACCCAAAAGGAATTGTTTTACCAGGGACGGCAGCAGCAGCTGCTCCGTCCAGCGCGCTCGTAGTTCCTGGCTCGTACTTCCTGGCCCCTCCCGACGGGGCCTCTCAGGGCGATGCAGCCGGATGACATCATCTGGCTGCGTCGCCCTGAGAGGCCCCGTCGGGAGGGGCCAGGAAGTACGAGCCAGGAACTACGAGCGCGCTGGACGGAGCAGCTGCTGCTGCCNCCCTGGCAACTGGGGAGGCTGGGGAGGGGAAGCCCCGAGGGTTTTTTCATTCCCCTCCCCTCATGGAATCTCCTGCCCCGCGTCCCCGCAGCGCAGGCTGGAAATTCTGCGCTGGGGTAAGCGGGGCAGGAGATTCCGCGGGGGGAGGGGAATTCCGTGGGAAATCTGCGAATCGCAGACCCGCGTTTCCCTCGGGGCCCTGACTATAGGCCTATCAGCCTATTGTGTGTGGTGAGGAAAATCTATGCCAAACGTTTGCTAGGCAAGCTTTTGGACTGGATGTATGAGGCCAAAATATTAGCTTGGGATCAGGCTGGCTTTTAGAAGGGTTGCTCCACCATTGAGCAGTGTTACATCTTATTCCATCTAATATCCAAATGTAGAACTCTCAACGGTTCTTTTTTTGTGGCCTTTTTGGATCTTAAGGCCGTATTTGATTCTGTGGACAGGGATATTTTGTGGAGGTCTCTATTGTGAAGTCCAGACGACCTGCTAGATACCTCCAGTGCTACTTGAGGGTACCAAAGGCCCTCTCGACCATGGTCCTTGAGGCATAGAGCCGGAAGTTGAACAGCGCCTCCAAAGGGTTCCTGGGGCAAAGAGGGTTGAGATGGTAAGGATCCAGGCATCGTGGCTGTGGCTGGAGTGGTCGGTGAAGATGTCAGTGAACAGGCCCCAGTGGTCCATGACCTCCTGGAGCTGCAGGGAATGGTACCCATGCCGGTTGATGTATTCTGCTGCTTCCCCATTGGAGGGGTGGAGGATTGCAATGTGGGTGCCACTCCAGCGCCCAGGAAGTTGGGGAAGCCGCCAGCCTCAAAGCCGGCCATCACGGTCCCCTGGTTGACAAACTGGATCATGTGGTCCAGGAGCATGCCCTCCACAGCCTCGCAGAAGTCACGGAGGATGCCCATGACAGTGCTCACTCCCACACTGAAATGCTGCACCATGGACGAGCAGGAATCAGGTGTTTCCAGTGCCCAGACAGCTATGGCCATGTGCTGGACCACGGGTATGGGGTGCACATAGGGGTGCGTAGCCGCTCCATCCAGGTAGCCAACAGCTCAGAAAGGCGCAGGAGGCACCGCCTGTCCATGCAGAAGTGTGCCCTCCACGCTGCATCATCCCACCAACCCAGGGCCCCGGCCCACCATTCCTGTGCCTGGTCCATGACCCAGAGTCGCCTTTGTGTGGGCATAGTGAGCATGGCAGCGCATCCCATGGCTGCCCGGTGCCAGTGGTGTCACTCAGCTGCCTCCCAGAGAGCAGCTGCGTGCCCTCAGATGAGGTGCAGGGGCCGTTGGTATGCCCCGCCCACCCGCAGGGCCCTAAGCCTAGCCTGGGAGCACCGGCATCCATGGTGGGTGCACTGGGTGGCCATTGCGCCCCTGGCAAGGCACTCCCGGATGCGAGCAACCAGGTGGAGCAGGTCAGTGGAGAGCCTCATGCAGTTGGTGTGAGCCCGGTGCCACTCCGCACATAGGTCCAGGTGCATCCAATATGCGCCCCTCTAGCCCATGTCCATGGCTGAGCATGCCCATGGTGTGGGCCGGCGCGCAGCTCTCTTGCCTGTGTCCCAGGCCCACCCCTGCTCCATAACCCACACTTGCACCTGTGGGGGGCCCCTGCACACCTGTGTTGGTCACCCTCACCCGCCCCGCCGCCAGCTGGCCGGTGGCTGTTGTGTGGGTGATGGGGCACCCCCACGGGTGCACCCGTGCTCTCAGCATGGGGACTCATGCCCCAGGCCTGCATGCGCCCGTCCATGCAGTCCGCAGCTGGTTACCTCTTCTCATCACCTTCCTGTTATCAGTGCTAGCTGTACTGTCTGTGTGCTCGGGTCCTGCAGCTGTGCTGGGTCCACTCCCCACGCATCACTTGTTAGCCGTCCCATGTTGTGGCCTGTGGGCTTATCACGTGTCCTTGGAGTTCCCCTGTTTCCCTGCCCAGCCCCCATGAGAACATGGGGCCCCTCACTCCTTGCTGTTCAGACCCTCTGCCAGCTGGACCATGGCCTACTGTGCTACCCCAGGGATCCCACGTCCTGGCTTGCCCGGCGCCCCCCAAAGCTGGACCTTCCAGGAGACCATGGCCCTAGCTGACCTGTGGCATTCCCCAGCCGTGCAAATGTTCCTGTGCTGCCCGGACACCCTCTCTGGTGCCTATGCGAGTCTGAGCTCTGGGCTTTGCTACTTTGGCTATGAGGTCAGCGCTCACAAGTGCCGGATCCATGTGGAGGCACTAGACCTCCATCCCTTTCCCGATGGGCGTGTTCCGGAGGTGCGGTGCTCACATGTGGCATGGTCCCCAGCAGAGTGTCTGTCCTCTCTGTGTGTTGCCTGGCCGGGTTTGCGACCTGTCTGGAGGAGGGGGGCCCTGCCTTGACTGAGCCCATTTCCTTCTTTGGCTGCATTCATGGGGCATGTGGCTACCAGCGGTAGCGTGGGGCAGTGTATCACCACCTGTTGGAGCTTGGGCACCTGCCATGGACCCCTGCTGCTGACTATGCCTTGCTGGAGCCCACCGGACTGGAGCTGGTGGTGCTGGCTGCTATGTGGTTCTGTGCTGATGTTCAGGTGGGGCTCACTGTGGAGGATCCATTTGAGGCCTACTACCTCATTGCCCACCACATGACGGGGCTGGGATACTGCCGGGGCATGCTCCAGTGGCTGCACTCCATGTATCTGGTGGGCCAACCCATCCTGGGCCCCTTCATGACCCCCTGCAGCTGGCTGTGAGGCCCCCTGTGTCTTCGGTGCCATGGATGTGTGCCCCACCGTGTGTTCCCTGCACCTCCCTGCCGGCTCAGGGCACTGGCCACTCGCTCTGTGCTGTTTTGGCCTTGCGGCTGTTCTGGCTGGTTCTCTTGCTTCCATTCCACTTGCTTGTGTCACTGTGCCCCCTCCATGGGCAACCCCTGGCCTTCTCTGCCTGTGGTGTTCCCCTCCATGCCCAGGCCCCACCCTTTGGCTGGTTCCTGCTGCCCAACCCTGCTACCGGCTCTCCTCGTGGTGTTTTCATCTCTTCCCTGGCTGCCCGATCTCCTGTGTCCGTGACCTGCCCCCCCTCTCTCCCTGGGTGCCTCCGTTACTGTGCGGGTCTGGGACCCCTGGACAGTGCCTCCCAGTCTCCTCCGGGGGGGCTGCTTGTGCTGCATGCCATTTTCAACTCACCTCCATCCCAGGCTGTGCCTTTTCATCAGCGTGAGGGACTGCGGTGCCTTCCTTGGCTTGGTTGCCCTCCCCTTCTGAGTGTGCTCAGTCCCTGTGGGAGCCCCTGTGACTTGGGGTGTCTGTGTAGCTGTTGGGTGTCCTGTGCTGTTGGTTGGGGTCTGGGTGCCTGTCACCATGTCCTGATCTGTTCTCGGCCCGATCCCCTCCGCTTCCTTGTCCCGGGGCTCCACACCCCCCTGTGTCCATGGTGGTGTGTGTGTTGCCCTTCCTGGTGTGCTCCCCCCTTCCTTCCTCTTCCTTTTGGGTGTGTTTGTGCCTGGTGTGTGTTTGTGTTTGGTGTTCTGCCTTGTCCGCGGCTTCCCTGTGTCTCTTGTGTCTGCCGCCTCAGCCGCTCCTCTCCCTCTTCCCCATCCCTTCCCATTTCCCTTGTGTGTGCATTGCCTTTTGGTTCTTTTGGCTTCCTTTGCCCTCAGTTGTCCATGTTTGCCTCCTGCCCCACCCCGGTGTCTTCTGGGTGTTCCAACCACAGTTCTTCAAAAATGGCGTATTGTCTGTTGTGCTGTCCGTCTATTTCCTTGCCAGGGTTCCGCTCCCGTCACATCTGTTCAGGGCTTTCCTGGACCATGGGAGGGGGTTAGCCTGCTCGCCATGGTTGAGAATCCACTGTGGTGACCCGGGGGCGTGTAACGTCTGAAATTACCCTCTATCTCTCCACTTCCATGCTCTCCTCCTCCATCCAGTCTCATATTTTTTACTCTCTCTGTGACATCTCTGTTTGGATGTCTCACCACCAACTCAAGCTTAATATGGCCAAGACCAAACTCCTCATCTCCCCCCCCAAAAAATGTCCACCTCCTAATTCCCTTGCAGTTTCTATGTGTCAATAACCAGCCTGTTCCTCAGGCGCAAACCCTGGGATTCACCTTTGACTACTCCCTCTCTCTTACACCTCAGATCCAGGCTGTTGCCAAATCTTGCCGCTTTGCTCTGTATAATATTGCTAAAATCTGACCCTGCCTTATTGTTGCCACTGCAAAATTCCTAGTCCATACTCGAGTAATCTCTCACCTTCACTACTGTAACTTTCTCCTTACTGTTCTCCCCTGCTCTGATCTCACCCCCCTTATCTCCATTCAATGCCCCGTTGCCAAGTCATCCACTTTGCCCATCACTTTGACCACATTCAGCTCCTCCTCTCTGCCCTACTGTGAGAGAAATCCCACTTGTTTAAAAAGGCCCTATGTTAAGCACATGCATCTACATTTTCTCAGCCTCATGAATGTATCCTTGTCTCTCCTGATGTTCACCTCTCCCTTGTCTCCCCCTTCCTTTTCTCTCTTAGATTGTAAGCTCCTTGGGGTAGGGGCCTGTCTGTAGGTACTGATTAGTGCCAGCTACACCACTTGCACTATATAAATATAATAATAATAATAATAATAATAATAATAATAATAAATAGACAAACAAAAAACCTATGGTTTAAAAAACCTAGTTAAGGCAGATTCACACCAAGCAAACTTTAACAAACCAGGAAATTGTATTTTAAGGCTCCCGCCTTAACTTGCACACCTTGTAAGCAGTGAAGTTGTATGGTCTCACATACTGTGCTCGCTTACAACTTAGGCTCCATGCACCCATACTAAGCCTTGGTCTTTCATTCCCAATCCTCTTCCTTTGCAGGTTGGGGGCAACACTAGAGCTGGGGAGAATAGGGCTGTAGCAGAATGTTGCAGCGGTAGCTATTTCTGCCGTTAGCGGTATGGCATGGCAGAGGCTTTCATTCCGTTAGTTTCATTCTGCTACTTCCGCAGTCCCGCTAATTTCATTCAACTACTTCCACAGGCTTTGCAAAATAGCAGAAACATTACATTTCTGCTAATTCCGCCATTCCACCAGTGCTACAAAATAGTGGAATAGCGGTTTTCTGACAGTTTCCAAAAATTCTGCAATTTTTCCGATAGTTTCCAAATTTGCAGAATGCCGGCGGAATTAGCGGAATGTCAGAAGTAAAGCCGTGGTGTGGCGCGGACAATTCCAAAATGGCGGAATGGAATTGCGACGTGGTAACAGCTGCTGCCACATCAGCCCTAGGGGAGAATGCTATTTAAGTGTTTATTTAGAATGTGGGTAAACATTGACATGAAATCCATGGAATGGTTACTAAACCTTCTGGATCAAACCGAACTCATCTCCGACTGAACCGGCTGAACTGAGTTCAGGTTCCAAACTTGGTTTGGGCGGGGGGTGACCCGGTTTTCCCTCCCCCTTCCAGGCTGCATGGGTGGAAGGGGTGCCGGGGAGCAGTCTGGTTTTTTTTTGTTTTTTTAAAAATGTTTAAACCCCCCCCCTCCCCGGGGATCACCCGCAGACCTGGTGCCGGGGCTCTGGACCTGGCTCCAGCAGTGGGTGGGTCCAGCGGTCAGTGGGTCCAGCAGCAGCGGTGCTCTGGAGCACATCAGGCTGCTACTAGGTTCTGTGTTCAAATCCCCTGTACTACTGCTGTCATTAAGTGGGAAATAAAAAACTATACCTTTAAGGAATTTTTATTTTTTTGCTGTTGCTGGCCATCAAAGGTTCACATCCAGTCTTGGTCATGGGGCCCTGATCCTGGAATCCAATCAACCTCTGCATCCACAGAGTGGCGTAGCATCATGCCAGGCCTGTAACCCAGAGGTCAATGGATAAAACCATTCTCAGCTAGATGACTTTTTTGAGAACAGTGAACTGCAAGGGCATGTTGGTCTACAGATGCGAACCTTGCTTGGGGTGCAAACATTCCTGGGTTGAAATCTTCTACGGCACTGCTATCAAGTGAGAAGAAAAAAAGCTGCCTTCCAGAGTTTGCAAGAGTCCTATCAATAAACTGTGTATAATATCAACGTGTCTGGTATGAATACAGTATACTGTTGTTGAGAAAGAAAAGGGCTGTTTCATGGGGCTTGAGAGAATGCATATGCTATTCAAGTTCCCAGTATGCTCCGTGTACTGTCATAGAGGGAAAATGAAAAGGGGCCACGTGACGGGGCTTGTGCAAATAGAATTGATAAAATGCATATAGTATCAAAGTTCCCAGTATGCTCCATGTGCTACTGTCACAGACGAATGAAAAGGTCCTTGGGCGGGCATTGTGAGAACAGCATCAATAGAACGCATATGATGAATGTTTGTACATGTGGAGAGTATAATGGGAGAAACTTGAAATGAAATGGTGATGCCCCAAAATTCCAGTCTATGCGTTTGGATTAGACAATTCTTTTGTAGGGGGCCAGGCTGCTGGTTTGCAAACCATGCCTCAGCACCGAACCCCGAATGGGCCAAACCCGAACCCTTGGGTGTTCGCACATCCCTAGAAATTGGTTCATTTAAATTTTGAATGTCTCTTCCTATGTGGTAGAATCTTTGGAGAGAAATCAGCCAAGGTCCTAAGCTTATGTAAAGTCTGTCATTGCAGCCACTGAATAAGGAAATGAACTAGACATGATCTGATCACCAACTTCCCAAAAGACTGAATATGAAACATATGTAGATTACAACAGGAAGGATGAGAAAAGCCCGTCAATCATAACTGTGACCAATTCCATGCTGAAGGTTCCTAATCCCACCCTAACTCCTGCTCTTTTCACTCCGCAGCAGCGATTCAGTTTCATGTCTCATCTAAATGGGACTTGTCATTTTGGAGAGTTGTCACTTGGTGAACTTAAAGAGGCTGGGGCATAGATTGGAGAAGAGATGCTTGAGGAGATGCCTGGAGGTTGATCTTCAGCTGTATGAAGAGTTTATGTGGGCGTAAAGAAAGGCTATTACTGAGACCAAGCGCTTATATTTGTCCTCAGGCATAGATGCTGCAGGGAAGATTGTCACAACTGTTTCAGGGGTGCACGGTCTGCTGACTCCAAACTGTCTCAATCTGTCTATACTTTCTGCAATAGAGCACTGTGAGAAATGTTTTATGTTCTTTGCTGAGAAGATAGAGGGACTCCAGGTGGGAGTTATTGGGCCTTTTGATGCAGAGAGCCATGGAGTTCCTAGGGACTGTATTGCCCTGGTTGACATCAATGTGGTTGATGATGAGGAAGTCTGTTTGCTGTTGTAGACCTACCACGTGTGCCTCAGACCTCTGCACATCTTGGTTGTTGAAGGTGAACACCGAGACAGTGATACCTTTATTGACAGGCAGTGTTAATGCCTCCTTTAGGGAGGGGAGGATGCTGGCCACCCTCAAATGCTTGGAGGTTCACCACCTCTTCAAGAAACCATCTCTTGATGTTGGAGTGCTTACCAGTTATCACCCAGTCTACAATCTGCCTTTCTTAGGGAAGGCTGTGGCTGTGTGGCTACAGAAACACCTGTACTTTCACAATATTTTGGGGAAATTCCAATCAGGGTTCAGACCTTTTCACAGGGTAGAGACTGCACTTATCAGGGTGATGAATAATCTGCTGATGACTTCAGATCGAGGACAGCTGGTCATTTTGGTCATGTTGGACCTTACAGCAGCATTTGTTACAAATGACAATGGGTTGCTGCTTCGGTGGCTCAGGGATGTTGCTGGTGTGACTGGAGCTGCTGGTAAGTGGTTTCAGTCATGCCTGGAAGAGAAGAGTCATCAATCAGTGCTGGTGGTGGATGGATATGCATCATCCCTGAGAGGACTGAATTGCAGCTTCTTCAAGGTTATATTCTTTCACCCATGTTCTTCAACTTGTACATGTAGCCCTTTAGGGATGTTATGATCAAGCACGGGGTTGAGTATCATCAGTATACTGATGCTAAACAACTGTATATCTCTTGTCCTGTGAGCCCTGCCGGTGCCAACGTGACCTCTGCCTTGGAAGAATGCCTGAATGACATAGCCACCTGAATCCTTCGAAGCTACTTCATGCTCAATCAAAGGAAGATTCAGATGATGTTGATGGGAAGGGGCAGCCGATTTGAGGATGCCCTTGCCTCCCTTCAGCCCCTGAATGTGGTTGGAGTCTGGGTAGAGGTAGTGGGCCAGGTAAAGAACTTGGGCATAATTTTCGACCACACTCTGTCCATGGCAGCCCAGGTGGCGGACATGGCTTGGAAATGCTTTTTTCAACTATGCAATTTGCTCAAGTTATGTCCTTATTTGTCCCAGGCTGACCTTCCCACAGTAACCATGATTCCCTGGTGACTATGAGGCTTGTCTTTTGTAACTCCCTCTTCTACAGGCTGCCAGCAGTGCTTATCCCTAGTGCTGAAATGTCGTACCGCTGCGGCAGCATTTACCAGCGGAAAGTGCTCTTCCAAACCAAGCAGCATGGTTAGGAAGGAAGCCTTGCACTCGTGGCTTTCCGCAGTTGCTGCCGTGGTATTTTTGCCACTGTAGATTTCACGTGGAAGTGGCAAATTTGCCACAGTTTCCCCTTTCCCTTAAGCGTGGCAGCTTTGTGATTCTCACAGCATTGCAGCCAGGGGCATAGCCACGGTGGCGCGGGGGAAGTTGCTGCCTTGTAAACAAAGTTCTTCTTCGAGGGGCTCCTTCCATTCTCACTTGCGTGCCCTTCTCTTACCGGCATATACGAGGCTCACTAGCTTAAAAAAAACACCATGTGACGTTCACACGCCCCCATCCTATATAAGGTACCTAAACCCAACACAGTTCCTTCCAACCTTAAGCAATTAGGAAGAAAATTCCATGCGGGGTCGGAAGGGTGGGTGCTTGTGAGAATGTTGAAGCCATCTCAAAGAACCTTGTTTACAAGGCAGCAACCTTCTCTTCTCCTTCGAGTGGCTCCTCCCATTCTCACAAATGGGAGCATACCAAGTCTAGAAAGAGGCAGTGGGGGAATTTTCTAACAAAATGACACTCCATGCAGGTTGGATCTACAGCCTGGGAGGGGGGCAGCAGGCAGGGGGCAGCTTGCTCTGGGGGGTCCATTCAGCTGGGGAAGGGTTGGTTGTTCAGTGCTGTCTCTGTTAGCAGGATGGACAGATCCTCCCTCTTCCTTTGTGATTGCCTCATGGAGAGAAATGGGGGTGCAGAGCAGCTACAATGAGGCAGACAGCCATCCCAGCAAAGGGAAAGAATTTGTCCTTGGCACCCTAATGCACAAGAGAATTCACAGAAGAGCAGGGACTCCCCCCACCCCCTCCATCCCCTGGATCAGCGTCAAGAGCCAGGCACACTAGTCTCTATCCTGCTTAGAGTCCAGGGATCCCAAGTCGCAGTAAGCGAGTGCCTGGATCCCTGCACTCAAAGCAGGACTTGCATTATTATTATTATTATTATTATTATTATTATTATTATTATCCATTTTAATGTATTTTAAACTTTCAAAAGCCTGAGATTTGTTATTTGTTATATGTTACAAGAGAAACAAAAGCAACTTTTGACATACAGCAGCTTTTGTCTTTCTCCATTGATGATAAATACAAGTATAACTGTCTTTGAAAAAATTACCTAGCCACTATATTTGTGTCTTTTGATGTAAGAAGAAGGCTAGTTTGCCAGGATTGTTTATTGGCAAATGTAACATTACTCCAGATATGATTTTATATCTATTTTTAACTTGCTAAAAGATATAGGAGCATTATCTACTAATAGCAAGACGATTCAGAAAAGAAAAGGTCAAATTAGTTGGAACTACTATTTCCTGGAGTTTAAAAGGAAAATGTTAAAGCTAAGATGACATTGACAAATTGCTACTATTTATTTAAATGGTGTAATGCAATCTACCAGTAGTTCTATAATCTGCATGTTTGAAGCAGTTGACCCATCCAACTAACACAAACAAATTAGCCTCCTGGGTACTAGGTATATCCTATAAGCAATTAAATGTCATAATCAAATGTTATTTAATACATAAGCTCTTTTAGCTCAAATATTCTAGTGAATATGGGTGGTAAAAACTGCAATAGGTAGGTTTATTTAAACTCAGGGAATGCCATGTCAGTAAATTATGTGCTTCTCTGTAATGTAAAGAACATACACTTAAGTAACCAAATTAACAGAAATACGGGGGGGGGGGGCGCCACAGTAGACAAAACCAAAATGAGCATTGACATATCTGCTATCAAAGCAGGAAATGAATAGTGCTTTGTATTTTAAAATGGATATAAATTCACCAGATTTGTTGAATTTGGTCTTTCATAAATCAAAAGACACAAATTTACAGCATGGGCAAGCACTGCACGAATGTATTTCTCACGTGCACCAAGCACAGAGCATGCACACATACCATGCATGCACTAAGTGCATGGTAGTCATACTTTGCGCTTGGTGCATTTACAGTGCACACATGTTCTCCATTTATGCACACATGCAACCCGTGCACAATGCATGCATGCAACTTGGGTTAGGCCCTTAGCTCTAAACAATAGTGTCATATATAGTTGATTAAATTATAGCTAGATATGGCTCCAGATGCCATTACTTGGCTAAAGCACTTCCACCTCATCCCTCAGCATGTGTGTGCCTCCAACAGACAATAATAGTCTGTCTCTATAACTCTCCCAATCATTTTAATAATCACAGATACATTTATTTCTATCAAATGTTTTAATACAAATTATAATTATTTCATCATCTGGAAAAAATGTTAAATTGGGCAGGACTTGTAATAACCAATCAGTCACACACACAAAAATCTACATGCAGTACAACTAAGGATCGCTTCCCATGTATCCAAACCTCAAGAAGAATAGAAATATACTGAAGTCCTGAAACCTCTTGCCAGGGCCAGCTTTAGAATTTGTGGGGCACAGGGCAAAGATAAAATGCAGGGCCCCTGGTCACCCCACCCTCTTGTGTCTGGGGCCCTGCTGGAAGAGAATGGGGCCCCTACATGCTTCCCTAGTGAAAATGGGAGTCACTGCGGGGGCCCCAGAAGTGCAAGGCCCAGGCCCTGGGTCACCCTGTGCTAAGGCCTGCCTCTTGCATTGTGACACAAGTTTTCTCACTTGCATAAAGTGCAGCAAGTCATTGTGAACCTCTTGCATTTGCACATCCTTGTGTTCCATGTTTCCACCCACACATGGTCATCAATTCTTCTGGTAAAGGCATAAGACACTTAGATGGTCGCAAAACATTGTCCACTTCTTCCCAGCTGCTCTCCAGTGGATTCAGCAAGCATAGTGTAGTCATGGTCCGGGTGGGCGAGTGACTCTCTGATACTAAGGAATGCTCTTTGGATGTGTCCTGTGATGGAGCTGGTTGGTGGCAGATCACCATGTGTTTGTTCAAGTTTCTGTATATCACAAACCTCTAGGGATGG
>QEPC01007252.1:1003654-1018490 GCA_003113815.1 Sphenodon punctatus
GCGTGAACCACCCAAACACCGAACGACCGAACACGAACGCACAACCCGATGGCGAACGAACCGGATGGGCGAACACGAACGCGAGGTACGACTGAACGACCGAACACGAACACACGAACCGAACGCGGCCGAACCGAACGGCCGAACACGAATACACGAACTGATCGCGGCCGAACCGAACGGCCGAACACGAACCGCGATCTGTTCGCCCATGCCTACAAACCTCAGCTTATCAAAAGTGTTCAGTTTTGCAGATACTGTCCACACTCTGACCAGATATGTTTCAGCATTTTCAGTGTCTTTTTCTGATAGGGCATCTGTCTCTCCAAATTGTAACTGGAAGTTTTCTGGTTGTACAATCAGTGCTGCGTGTTTAGTTCCATCCAGTCTTGCTCAAAGCATCATTTCCAGTTGCTGCTCAGTTCAGGTTCAAACTTTTTCAGAAGGGTATGCAAAGGGATAAAGCGTCTTTTTATCCCAGTCCCAAGCTGTGAACCCAGAGCTCTGTTAGGATTTTGATGTTGAGCATTGGCATGTACCTCAGCAGCAGTGATCTTATGTCTGTATTGTGGGAAAAAATTATAACATGCTGGGCACCATGCTGAACCGTCAAGTTCAGATGTGGCATAATGCATTGATTAGCCTCCTCAATCTTGCTATTGAGCTCTTGAACTTCCTGTTCATCAACATTTCTGTACATTTCTGCAGCAACAACCTCATAATTGATGACCATACCACTTTGAATGATCAGGAAGTCAACCCAAAATGATTCAGCACTTAATTTCTTTCAGACTATTTATTGTTAGTTCACTTTATTAGTTGAAGTCCAGAACTTGTCTATTTGGATGGGAACTGGTGTATCAGGATTTATTCATTCTAAATCTACAGTGCCAGTGCTGGATTATCTATGAAGCCGCTCTGATTCCTTGACTGAAAGTTCTATGTAGCTATCAAAGACAATGTCCATCTTTTGGGGTTCACACACTGACTGAGAGCTTCTGGCTGCTGTGATGATTACTGCTTGAATGACCAAAGCTTTTTTGAGAGCTCACATGCAACATTTGTGACATGAAATCGATGATGACCACAGTTTTCACTTGAGACACTGGTTCAAGTAAGGCATCTGTAGCATTGAGATGTTTCTCCAGTTGTGCAATCAGAGTGTGTTTCACCAACTTTTTTTGCAGCTTCACCTTCGAACAAAGGGCATGATGATAACAGATCATGAGCCAAAATGTCCTGAAGACACTCTCCCCTTTCATGTGCAATTTCAATAGGTTTCTGTGCCTTGCACAGCATCCTTGCTATTAGTACTGGTGTGGTAGACTGCATGTGTTGAGTTTTTGAATAATCGAACCATGGGAGGTTAACTTTGCATATTCTCTCTGAAAGCTTCTTCTCTTTCAGAATGAATCTTTCAGTTCAGACACAGTTGAAGAATTCACGTCCGTGAACAATGGGGCTGATCCCAAGCCCTGCAGATTCCCTGTGCGTGTGTGCATGACTTCCATGCAGCACTATGTGCCAGCAATGGTGGTGCATGCAGTTTCCACGTGCGCACACAGCTACGCGTGGGATCTGTGGGGCTTGGGATCAGCCCCACCGACATTGAGTAACCATTCTGTGACACTTAGATCAACATACTGTTTTGTTACCAAACTGGGAAGTTGCATTTGACCAACAACTTCGAAAGGATTTCCTTTCTCCAGCATGAACTGGAGACATGTGATATTGGCATTAAACAGCTCTGCTTTCCTCCCTGTCAGCTCATGATGAGATGTTTCCGTGTGATCCATCACTTTTGCATTTGTTAGCTCTCTGAAGATGTTATTGATTGCCAGGACCTCATGGTACACAAGCTGCCATTCCGACACATAGTTACTCTTTTGTGTTTGACCAATTATGCCTTTTGACGTTTTCTGAGACCTTTGGATTGTCTGCTCCAGCTTCATGTCTCCAGACACAGCATTAAACTTACCCTATCTTGAACAACAAAGTGACTGTGGATGAACTTACGGTAGAGAAATGGGTATTGCAGTTCAAGCTTCTTAACTCTTTACAAGTACCATGAACCATAATGCACATAATTTACACAAACTCGCAAAACACAGAGATCAGTGACTGAACTGTTTGCATATGCAGCTCCCAATTCCCTTCACGGTCAGATGTCACAAAGTTTTTCACAAGACCCACAATATGCAGAAAAACAGAAAAATACTTGCACATTTCAGATCTGTCACTTCAATGAACTCTTCAATTTTTTCCCCCAGTCTTCCACTTTTCTGCAGTAATTGTTGAAACAATACTTGACAGATTTTTTCATTTTTTTGCTTCTCTGAACTCTGTGATTCCTGAAATCATATGATTGAACTTATTGGATTTGTTCTTTTCTTGAATGCCTTCCATATCATTGCTTCAGTGACTTCAGCGATGATAAGCAGCCTTTCATTGAATGGACATAGTGTGTTCCATTCATGACAGAATGTATGGTTTTAACTCCAAATATTTCTGTCTCAATTAGGACATCGTCAATTCCACTCCCACTTAAGTACTTTCCCACATAGCAGAGAGCAACTTTGGCAAAATTAAACATTCTCATAATTGGGAACAGGTGCTTAAAGGTTGCAGAGTTGCTCATGATGATGTCACAGTATTCGCAAAGTTTTCCATGACTAAGTAAACTGTAGCCCAATCTATGATTGGGAATGGAATTACTACAAGGAATCCTACTTGCTTCAGAGGAACTTTGCTGTCAGATATTAATGCATGTAACCCTCCCCATGGAGATACTTGTCCTCTGCCCCCTTCTGGCAGTCCACATCTTGCCAGAGTTATGAGAAACTCTGTGTGAGTGGCCTGCATAATGTAGTGTCAGATGACTGCAGGCCAATATCTTCAGATACTTGGAATGTCTCCAGCAGTCCTGGCTGAGTCACTGTCTTGCGATACTGCCCCACACATTGACATGGAAGCACTGATGTCAACTTGCAACTTTGCATCTTGACATAAGATGCAGAAATGTTTGGTTTCCCTAATGTAGCATCACCTGAGCAATTTTGAAATAATGACATTGCTGTACGGTGTGTGCCAGCAGTACCAGATTACGACGAACCATTCTCAAAGTCAAAGTTATTGAGAACATCTGATTCTAAACTCTGTGCGGCTGAAATGACATATTTGCACTGCATAAGCAGCCAGTAGGCTCAGACTTCTTACCACATCAGCACAGCTGGAGGATACACCAATCCGATTCATAGATGTGATGAGCTCTTTACATTTACACTTGTCATAAATGCTATGAGCAGTCATCATGTGCAGCGGAGTTTTCTTTGTGCCCTTGTGCAGTTAGAACATTATTTGGAAAAGACATGATAGCTGCACAGCCTGACGTTTCATTCCATTATTTGTATCACAGCCAGTTTCATCATCCCAGTCACTTTATTCATTTTGTACATCTTCGTGCTGTACCGATCCTATTTGCAGCAAACATGACTTGTTGATGTTGAAGAAATATGAAAAAAAATGTCAGGAGCATATCAGGAATAACCCTAACCCTTCTGTCCCCTTGCAGGCAATGAGGCTTCTAATGCTGGAGAGTGAGGATGGGGCAAGCCCAGGTGTAACAGTCTCTCCACTCCCCCAAGCAATACACTTCCATTTGGTTGACTATTAACCTCCAAGAAAAAGGCATGACAGCCAAAATATATACATAGATGGAAAAGTACGAGTTACTGTATTTCCAGTTTTTTTTCTTGTCCACCATTTGCAATGTTATAAGAACTGTTCTTAGCAAAATGGTAGTAGTTGTTTTAGTCTTCTTGACTCAAAAAACATATTTTGCTACCAAAATGAGCTTTTTACAAGCACTATTTCTCAAGTTAACACATATCCACATTTGCATGTCTGCCATTTTGGAAAATGGTAGCTACAGAATTCATGCTACAGAATGAACATGTCTACCCAAGTCAATTTTGTATTTAACTGATTCTGAAAACGTAAACAAATAAAGCACTATTTCTCAAGTTAACACATATCCACACATCCACATAGCCACATTTGCATGTCCGCCATTTTGGAAAATGGTAGCTACAGAATTCATGCTACAAAATGAACATGCCTACCCAAGTCAATTTTGTATTTAACTGGTCCTGAAAACGTAAACAAATAAAAACATTCAAATTCTCTGTGCAACTACTTTTTTATGGGGCTCTACTGTGGATCAAGGACTATCAATAGTCTGTGTAAGAATTTTACATCCGTATCCTCTGCCCACTTTCAGTTTCCAACACTGTTTACACTACACTACACTCATGTCACTTTAAGTGTGCCTGTGAAAAGATGTATCAAGAAGATGGCAGAGTTCAGAGACCAGTAATACCCTCCCACCTGATGCATCTCAGTACTCAGAAGTGATGGCAAATGTTGGGAGGTTGGGGAATCCTCCTGGTCTCTGTGTGCATGTGAAAACACCAGATTTGTTAGCACACTACTGAAGTCCCAAAGCAACAGCACCCTTTGCAAAGTAAATGCTGACCGTGACTCCCTTGCCCCCTGATGCCTGCCACCACTCCTCTGGTGCTGGTAAGGGCAGTGACAAGGAAACTGTTGGTTTCCTTGTCAGGAGCTGTCAGGAGCATCATGGAAACTAATACATTTTGTCAGTTTCCTTAGAAAGAAAGAAAAGGAGGTTGTGGTGCCCCAGAAAAAGCAAGGCAGTGGGAAACACCTGGCTTCTCTGGAGAAAGTTTCTCCCAAGTAGCTCACTAAAATTTTGAACAATAGGACTAAAGAGGGATGTGTGTGAACATTACACAAAATGGTTGTATGCAAAGGGCTGAAATTTCTTGGAAAGTGATATTTTTAAAGGTAAGCTGCAGCGACGGCCTTAGCCTAAGGGGGGCCCAGGGTGGGGAAGAAATGTGGGGCCCCATATCTTCTGCTGGTGGCTTTTTATTCTGTAAAAACTTACAAAGAAAATTCAAGCTTTCTTTAAGCTTTGTAATGCCATTTCCCTTTTTCTCTCTAGGTATTAACATTTCTGACTTGCAAATAATATACCCACTGATTTTGATGGCTGCTCTGCCGATGGCCTTGTCAAACGGTGGAATGGTGCATTGATCAAGGCCATCAACACAATTGCATCCATGTGTCCGCTCCCCTGTGCATGAACGAAGTCCTTCTGGTAAAAGAGGGTAGGACTGAAATGCTGTACCGCTGTGGCAGCATTTACCGGCGTAAAGTGCTCTTCCACACCAAGCAGCACAGGTAGGAAGGGAGTGATTTTCACACCTTGCACTCGCAGCTTTCCCGCGGTTACTGCCGCGGTATTTTCGGCACTATAGATTTCACACAGAAACGGCAGGTTTGCCACAGTTTCCCCTTTCCCTTAAGCATGGCAGCTTTGTGATTCTCATAGCATTGCAGTCAGGGGCATAGCCACCATGGCGGGGGGGAAGTTTCTACTTTGTAAACAAAGTTCTTCTTCGAGGGACTCCTTCCATTCTCACTTGTGCACCCTTCTCTTACCGGCATATACCAAGCTCACTAGCTTAAAAAAAACAAAACACGTGCCATTCACACGCCCCCACCCTATATAAAGTACCTAAACCCAACACAGTTCCTCCCAACCCTAAGCAATTAGGAAGAAAATTCCATGCAGGGTCGGAAGGGTGGTACTTGTGAGAATGTTAAGACCCATCTCGAAGAACCTTTTTTTACAAGGCAGCAACCTTCTGTTCTCCTTCGAGTGGCTCCTCCCATTCTCACAAATGGGAGAAGACCAAGCCTAGAAAGAGGCGGTGGGGGAATTTTCTAGCAAAATGACACTCCATGCAGGTTGGATCTACAGTCTGGGAGGGGGGCAGCCTGCTCTTGGGGGTCCATTCATCTGTGGGAGGGTTGGTTGTGCAGTGCTGTCTCTGTTAGAAGGATGGACATATCCTCCTTCTTCCCTTTGTGATTGCCCCATAGAGAGAAATGGGGGTGCGGAGCAGCTACAATGAGCCAGAGAGCCATCCCAGCAAAGGGGAAGAATTTGTCCTTGGCACCCTAACGCACAAGAGAATTCACACAAAAGCAGGGGCTCCCCCCTCCTCCATCCCCTGGATGAGCATCAGGAGTCAGGCGCTTGCTCACTGCTGCTGGGAAATCCCTGAACTCTAAGCGGGACAGAGACAGTGACTAGTGTGCAAGGAGGGATAACAAAGATCCCTCCCTCAAAGCTCAACTCTGGGTGCTGCCCTGTTTATTGTCCCTCCTTGTGCACTAATCTCTGTCCCATTTAGAGTGCAGGGATCCCCGGGCCCAGCAGCAGTGAGTCAGCACCTGGCTCCTGATGCTGATCCAGGGGATGGGGGGGGTCCCTGCTCTTCTGTGAATTCTCTTGTGCATTAGGGTGCCAAGGACAAATTCTTCCCCTTTGTTGGGATGGCTCTCTGCCTCATTGTAGCTGTTCTGCGCCCCCAGTTCTCTCTATGCGGTGATTACAAAGGGAAGAGCTTGCTATATGCCGGTAAGAGAAGGGCACGCAAGTGAGAATGGAAGGATCCCCTTGAAGAAGAACTTTGTTTACAAGGCAGCAACTTTCACTGCGAAGGAGGGGACAAGGGACTCTACCCCCACCCGTGTAGCAGCGCTGCAGGGCTACAACTGAGCTGTTTAAAAAGGCGGTGCTGGTGGTGCAAGAGAGACTCCTCTGGGACTTGGGAGCGGGGCTCTTGCCTCCCGTGGATGCTGCATATGCTTGGGGCTGGCTTTGATCGCTGCCGGCCCCCTCCCAGGGCAGGGCATGGGCACAAATGCGCCCCCCCACCCCGCCCCAGGGTGGCTACGTCCCTGCAGTGGACTCTGAGGCAGGTAGTCAGAGTCACCCTAAGTTCATTCATTCAGTGATCTATTATTCAGCATCACGGTGCATCAGGGACTCGCGCTCAGTGGCAGAAGGCGGCATAAAATAGTTTGTGTTCACAAACTGCAGATATGCTGCATCTGCAGATGCTGGCAGCAGGTAATGCGGAATCATGGAAATATCAAAGGGAAGTCGGTGGCAAGACATTAAGTGCTGAATTCACGGAATGGAATGGAGGCGCGGTAACAGTTGCTGCCGCTTCAGCCCTATACGAGCATCCTGAGGCTGATGAAGTGGGCATCAAGGTAGTTATAAAGCAGGTGATTCTTGACTTGTGCTAAAGTTGAAGGATTATGGCGTGGCTAGAGTGGAGTGAGGAAAGCTCTCCTCTCCGCATAGCATCTTTGAAGTCCTGTCATGCAGAGTTGTTCCAGGCGGTGAATAGCCTGGTAAATCCAAGCTGTCTCTGTCCAAAGGTTGAGTCATCTTTTGCTCATTGTGAGGAATTTAACACCTACTTTGCAGACAAATTTGCTTATATTCACCACAACTGGGCTGCCAGTTTGTTGGCAGAGACAAAGTTTGGGGATGGGGAGCTTCAGTTTTGTCCTATTTGGATCAGTCTGTTGGTGTCACTGTAGTGAAAGATTGCAGAAGACCCATTGTACACCGGTTGAGCCAGTTAAGGGGCACTTATATATCTTATTCAACCTGCTCTTGCTTTTGAATCCATCTTGTTTGTCATGAGCTGTATGCATGCCTTTTTGGCAGCCTATGATGTATCCCATAATAGTTGTTGTGCATGATACCAAGGCCGGGCAGAGATGCAATGTTTTGAGAAGCTTAAAAATCAATACTACTACTACTTCTACTACTTATCAGTAGCCGAGCCTGATACCAAGAGGAAGGTTTCTTAATTGGGAGTTGAATGACTCAGGCCAGGGGGAGGCACATCTGCAATGATTAGAACATGTGCAGTGTTTGCATAGTGGGTTTGTGAAGTTAGAATACTATAAAGACAGAGAAACTGGAAACCCACATTGGAACTTCACTGATGGCCACTTCGCAGATGTGCTGAGGGGCACGACAGAACCTGGGGCCCACCTGGGGATCATCTCGCAGCCGTTGTTGGGGTTCCCCAGCCTGAAGAAAGGGATGTGAGATGTGTCCTTTTATCTTTATGCTTTGTATTTATCTTTATAAAATAGCTTTTTTGGCCACATTCGTCTGTATCATCACTGAACTGATCCAAAAGAACATACGATTTAAAGACAGTCACCCACCAATGTGGGGAATGTCCTTGGGGCAATGCAGGTGACCAGTTGTAAATTAGATCCATGCCCATTCTGGTTGGTGAAAGCCAACTGGGAGAGACTGGGGCCTTTACTGGCAGGGATTGTCAGTGCTTCCCTTTTGGGAAGGCCGGGTACTGGTGATTGTCTGGCCCCTGCTCAAAAAACCATCATTTGATGCTGACTCCTTGGACAGCTATGGCTTTGTCTGGGTGGCTGACAGACAACTTCAGGGGCATCTTGACACTATTGGATTCCTGGATCCATGTAAGTCTGACTTTAGCCCTGGGTATAGCAGTGAGACGCTGTGCTTACAGCGCTGGACAACAATCGTTGCTGAGAGACTGACAGGGGAAATTATACCCTGCTGATCCTTTTAGATCTTTCAGGGGCCTTTGATATAGTTTATCATGAGGTGCTGATAACATGACTGTGGGACCTGGCAGGGGTTCATGGTACTGCTCTTGAGTATTTCCATGCATTCCTGTCAGAGAGGTCTCAGCAGGTGGTGATGGCAATCGTTCATTGTCTTCCCATCCCCTCTCTTGTGGAGCCCCACAGGGTTCCATCTTTTCTCCCTTCTTGTTCAACATGCTCCCCAGGCCTCTGAGCAAGATCATCCATAGAACTGGAGTGAGTTGCCATTAATACTCAGACAACACCCAAATCTATTTATCTTTTTAATCTGACCATTGCCTGACGGCCATTGGTGACTGGATGCAGATGAGCCAACTGAAGTTGAATCCAGACAAGACTGAAGTGATGATGGTTGGCCAACCCTGTGAACTGGAGGGGGTGGGGATTGAAACTCCATCATTGATGAGATCTGGTTTCCCCTGGTTACTCAGATTTGTTCCTGTATTCTGAGTAGCATCTGAAATACCAGACTGTGGCCATGGCTAGGAGTGCCTTTCACCAACTACATCTGGTGGGAAGACTGCATCCCTTTCTTTCAGATATGGATTCGGTCACCATTATCCATGCCTTCATTACCTCGAGACTGGACTACTGCAATGAGTTTTACATGGGGCTGCTGTTGAAGATTTTTCAGGGGTTACAGCTTGCTCAGAACACAGCAGTCTCCCTCTTGATGTGGGTGGGTTGCTGGAAGCACATGACACCAGTGCTTAGGAGTCTTCACTGGCTGCCAAAAGTGTTCTGAGCACAATTCAAGGTGCTGGTTTTGACCTATAAAAGTCTAAACAGCCTGGGCCCTACATATCTAAAGGACTGCCTTCCTCCATATGTCCCTTCATGACCCCTATGATCAACCAAGAGTGCGCTCCTGGAATTTCCATCATTGACCCAGGTATGTATGACCAGGGCATACAGAGAGGTGTACTTGGTGTCTGCTCCATAGCTTTGGAACTTCCTTCTCTTGGAGGTTCATTTAATAGGGATGGGTGAACAGAACACTGTTTGGATGTTTGGATGTTCGGTCCTTCGGTTCAAAACCCGAGTTTGGTTTCGAATGTTCGGTTTGGCGGAGTTCAGTTTGGCCGAACTCGGCCGAACATCCGAAAATAGCGCTATTGATTCTGATACCGAAATTGATTTATTTTTTTTGTATCAGTATCATTTGGCCCTGAAACCACCGCAGGAAGTCTGCTCCTCAGCTGCCTCCCCCTTCCAGTCATATTTTTCCTGCCCAAAGTCATGTTTTTCCTGCCCCCGAACTCATCCGAACTCATCCGATTTTTTCCAAACTGTTCAGCTGTTTGAACTTTCGGTTTGGTCATCTGAACAGGCTGAGTTCGGGCCAAACTCCGAACTTCCGAACTGCATTCACCCATCCCTATCATTGACGCACTAACTTGTGCATCTTCTGAAGGCAGTTTAAGACGTATTTATTCACCGAGACTTTCAACAGGCAAGGGTAGATTTTTGGTTTGGGGTGGAGTTGGGTGGGTGAGTGTTTTTTATTGTTTTATGGGTAGGTGTCTTTTATGGGTTTTACTTTTATGCAGTGTTTTTATGTAAGCTGCCCTGAGCCTTTAGGGATAGGGTGGGGTAGAAATTCAAGCAAACAAATAAATATATGGAGCATTATCTATTCCCATCATGGGGACCTCTAGCTCATGGGCCAAACATGACTCATATCCAGTTTTCATTTGGCCCCATTCCAACTCCAGAATCTATCTGGCCCATGGATCCAGCCCCTACCCTGAATCACTTAAGTAATACACTCAGGAGGGAGTACAGAGGGAGGGGTGCACTTGAGAATAGGGAATGGTTCTGTGGATCAGATCCATGAACTGGAAGAATCCTTCCTCCATTCTGAGCCTGCCTCTTGAGCTCCTCTGACTCAACTCTTATCAAGCCCATGGAGTTTTTACTCATTTTCAAAGTGGCCTTCAAAGGGGAAGAGGCTCCCTACCCCTGATCTAATGAAATTGTTTGAGAAATTCTGCATCAGCCTTGAGAATACTTCTGCCTGAATTTGAGAGGAGGTATGTTTGATTTGGGGGCAAGCCAGGTGCTCCATTGTCTTTGAAAGATAATTTCATGCCCTAGATGATATCTGAAATGTTAGTTTTTCCCCCTGATGTGCTGCTCCATTCAATGAAATCAGGAAAACACTGTGTGGAAGTTGACTGAGATTTATTAATTCACATTTCATTGTGGTAGCCTCAGTGAAGAACTTAAAGGCACTGGCAAACCAGATCTTTTAATACAGAGCAATTATAAGGAGTAACTAAATGGTTTCACCTTTGAACAGTTGTCCACAAATAATGCAGTCATGGAGAACCCACAGTCACCTCAGGGGTTAACTTGTTTATGGGTGCAGCTATAATAGAGACAGGTATTCCAGCTGCACTGTGGCCCTGGCCCATGAGCTGGGGGTAGAGGAGTGGGTGCTCCCTGCTGCAGGGGCATCACCGACTGCATTCCATTTTCTGCACCAGGAATCATTTCAGTCTAGCTACACCTGCACATGTCTGGTTTAGGTCAGGTGTCACTTTTACCTAAGTTATTCAGGCAATTTGTAATAGATAAGACTTTGGCTGTTTTTACATGGACACTAAATCCGAAATAACACCTCTCAACTTGGCTTTAAATGTCCATGTGAAATTCTAATCCTGGCTTAAAATATCCAGGTTAAGGTTGAAACCAGGTTTATTTCATCCTCATTTTCAAGGATTTATTTAACTCAGGCCCAAATAAGCTCGGGTTAACATCCGTGTAAACTGTAAATCTGAATTGAGCATAGAGATTAGTAGATAGAGCAAATATCATCTCTACCCATGAGCATTTCTATGGTCATCAGTGTTTTCTGGGGCTCTGGCCAGGAAATCGTGTTTTGATTTCTCTTCCCCCAAACCTGGTGCATAGATTAGCTGTGGGATTGTTCAAAGATATCTCTAAAGGGGAACAAAAATCATAATGGAAGAACCCAGTCGTCCCATCCCAAGGGTATGGCCAGGTGGTTTGATAAAGAATGCAGGCTAGCCTGTGGGAAAATGAACCAGTGTTACCGTTCATATAGGAAGGACCCCAGCCATGGACCCCCTATAGAGTATTTGGCAACTAGGAGAGCTTATAAATCACTGCTGAAGAGTAAAAAGAGGCAACATGGAAAAGACCAATGGCTGGCCCTCATCCAGGCAGCAGAAGGGAAGGACTCTAGGCAATTTTGGTGCCTAGTAAATTCCTCCACATGTAGGGTAGGGAAGTCGATAGTAAGTACCATTTCACCTTCTATTTGGGTCGAACATTTTCGTTCTCTGTTTGCAGGTCAAACGGAAGAGCACTGTTTTTCAGCTATTGATGTCTTCCATCCATGGTTCCCTGTTTTGGCGTCAGAAATAGAGGTGGCATTGGAGTCTTTCCATAATCACAAAGCCCCCAGTCCCAATCTAGTTCATGTAGAATTCATTAAAGCTAATAGGGCATGGTGGCTCCCTCTTCTAGCAAAGCTATTCACGGCAATTAACAGCTCAGGGAAAATCCCTATTCTATGGTCCATAGACGGTCTGATCCGTCCAATTACCGCTCAATAAGTCTACTTTGTATGATAGGGACGGTGTATGATAAGCTCCTACTAGCCAGGTTTACATCTTGCACTAGGCAGGGAAATGTCATTTATGTTGAACAAGCAGGCTTCCAGGCCAGTTGCTCCACGATAGAGCAATGCTGTTTATTAAACCATGTGGTCAGCAAGTATCAGGTGCAGAACCATTCTTTTTTTGCGGCCTTTTTGGATTTGAGAACAGCATTTGATTCTGTAGATAGAAGCATTCTGTGGGACAAGTTAAGGAGGTGTACACTGGATGGGAGGCTTTTAAGGTTAATTCAGGCCCTATATTCAGGCTCTACCCTGGTGGTCAAGGTAAACTTCTAGGGTCATATAACTGAGCCAGTTGATATCCAGCGGGGGGTAAGACAGGGCTGCATCCTGGCCCCCTCCCTCTTCAATTATTTTATAAATGACATCATCTCAGTAATGCATGAATCAAGATTTTTTTCCCCTAAGATAGCTGACAGGTCAGTCGGCTGCCTCTTGTTTGCTGATGGTGTTGTCCTCTTATCCCAGACCCAAGTAGGCCTTCAAAGGCAGATGGCTGTCTTTGTGGAGTTTTGTAAAGTAAACAAATTGGAAATCAACCATGCTAAATCCAAAGTGCTGGTTTTCACCAACAGGAGGAAGTGGTATAGTTGGGGGATCGGGGGGCACCCTATACAGCAAGTTGCCTCCTACCGATACCTGGGAGTATTGTTCCACAAACCCGGCAAGTGGAAGGATCATGTCTTGGGGGCTATTGAGGCAGCCAAGGGACCACTCCATGCCCTACTCTCCTTTTTCACTCACCAGGAGTGAGATGGCATTTTCTTGGCTCTCCAGGCTTTTAATAGTAAGATTGGTGGTCAAATACTATATGGGGCAGAATTGTGGGCTATCTCAGAAGCCCGCAAACTGGATACAATTCAGGCCAAGTTTCTTACCGCCTTGTTTGGGAATTCACCAGGTATCCCCCATGCCATGATTAGGCTGGAACTGGGCCAGAAGAGATGGTCCCAAAGGGCAGTTGAATTGGCTCTAAAGTATTGGTGGAAATCTTGTTATACCCGTCCCTTGGAACTGGTCAATGAGATGTTGAAAGACTCTTGGGTAAATCCCTGGTCCCAGGGAATTGACTCTTATCTTAACAATATAGGGTTGTCAGTCAAGTATCTGAGCCGCAAACCCATAGGGGCAATTTGGAGGGAGATACAGATACAAGCTGGCGATATTGATCGACAAGAAGAAATAGGTACTGTCAACGCCTCCCCTCATGTTAGATCTTATCTAGCTTGTTTGCCCAAACAAGGACAGATTGCTGACTATTTGGACTTCCCTATTACTATAAGGGCCAAGAGGTTAATCTTCAGAGCTCGAGCAAACTCCCTCCCTTCAAAAGGTCCTGGAAGGGCGCATGCAAGGGATTCCCTTCTTGGAAAGGCTCTGTCCATTTGATGGTCTTGCAGTGGAGACGGTGGCCCACTTTTTCTTCTCTTGCCTCCTTTATGATGGGCTAAGGGAGCAATACCTGTCACCATTTATGCAAGAATTCCCGGAAGCCTCAGTCGATTTACTTTTATCCCTGCTGTTATCTAGTACCTCCCCCCAGGTAATAAAGAACCTGGCTTCCTTTATTGTCCAAGCAGTGCAAGCTAGGCAGAATTTTTTAGACAATAAAGTCAAAACAGGTAGCTTTAATCTTTCACCACAAAATACTATACCTTAGATCTACTTGAGACACGTGTGGATCAGGGTTATTAGTGATTTACAGCCATATAGGCTAGTGTGGGCCTCGTATTTTTGTAATTTAATTGTACTTTTTCTTTGTTGTGTATAGCTTTTAGACTGGCCCCATGGTAGGGCGTTTTACTATGTCTTATCGTACTTTGTGTCACGCTATTATGTATTGGCAATGACCTTGTGTTACGCCGCGAATAACTAACTAACTAACTAATGGAAGAAGGCAATGGAAGTCAGCAGTGAAGCACCATGGGATATTTCAGTCATCCGTGTTAGTCTAATCCCATATTAACCATGTACACTGTGATCCTGGATTTATGATTAGTCTGAGTTGTAAATGTCCGTGTAATCAGAAACCCAGGATTAAGAATGCAAGATTTTAAATACAGGTTATTTTTCCATATTTTAGTGATAGTGTAATAACAGTCATTGTTGGAAGTGAAAGAGTGCACTGGAACATCAAGCCACATGGCATGTCCATTACTCCCCTCCCCTTCTAACATACCTTACTCCTTGTGGAGCTCTTGTTGGTTTTACACATTACTCCCAGTACATGTTGACGATTGAGGCTCTTGGGGTTGGAGAAAGTTTGCTATAGTTTGCTATAGGCTTGCTATAGCAGTCTTTGATGATATTTAGGGATGGGCGAATGCGGTTCAGAAGTTCAGAGTTTGGCCCGAACTCGGTCTGTCGGATGACTGAACACGAACATGAACCCAAAAGCGAACATATCGAACAAACCGAACACCGAATGGCAAAATGGCTGAACAGTTCGGTCAGTTTGGATTGCGTTCGGGTGTGTTCGGGTGGCAAAAAAAGGTTCACTGGAAGGTCAAACATGACAGGGAGGTGTAGTCAGTCACTGAGGAGCAGACTTCCAGGCACCAGGGGTGGAGAGGCTTGCAAGAAATGAAACTAATTATCTGCCTCCCCCCTTCCCAACACCTTCTGAGCTAG
>QEPC01007252.1:1028049-1070655 GCA_003113815.1 Sphenodon punctatus
GCGAAAGGAGATGGTGATTTGGCAGGCTGGCTGCTACTCCAAGCCACTCTCCATCCTCCACCCCTGGTGCCTGGAAGTCTGCTCCTAGCTGAGTCAGATGACTTCCCCCTCCCTGCTACATTTGGCCTTCCAGTGACCTGAATGATAGAGTGACAGTAGCACGTTTTAGCCACCAGAACATAACCAAACGCGATCCAAACTGACCGAACTGTTCGGCCATTTTGCCGTTTGGTGTTTGGTTTGTTCGGCCATTTCGACGTTCAGTGTTCAGTTCTGTTCGGTGTGTTCATGTTCGGGTTTGTGTTCGAGTTCGGTCGTCCGAACAGGCCGAGTTCGGGCTGAACACCGAACTTCCGAACCACGTTCGCCCATCCCTAGAAAATTAAATGGGAGATGTAGTTCTCAAATGGACCTTTGGAGGTGTTGTTCTTTTGGCACCTATTTGGTAGATCAAGATCAACAACAATGTTCCAGGAAATGGAAAAGGGAATGAAGCAACAGGGTGAGAAAGGTAGGGATAAATGATACAGGAAAGCCACTTTGTGATATTATTATGAAGATCACAATACCTTATGATTCTCCTCCCAATCTCTCAAAGTCCATGTTTCATGCACTTTGTGATTACATAATTTGATGTTGTTGATATTTTAAGTACAATGCTAGCCTTCATGGTTCAGAATCAGGAGTAAATCTTGAAAATGTGAATAATAAATTAGAAGATATCCCTCCTCCCACCCATCCCCACTCACTCAAATTATTTAAAAATTATCTTCTTACGCCAATCTCAGTGTATGGGAACTTAACTCGTGATTTAAAAAATACAGTCTCAAAATAGCATCCCTCAGGCAAAACCCTGAGAATGACTGACCTAAGGCCATCTTGAAGACAGAAGGCAAGATTCACCAGTTTGCTTCAACAACTTTGTGTTGCCCTGCTGATTCAAAGCAGCCCTAAATCCAACTTAACTGGCCAGTCAAGTTAGGTTTACTAATATTTTGTGTTACCACAAAACAACCATAGAATATTAGCAAATCTGACTCAGCATTCATGAACATCAGAATGGTTTTTTGGCGGGATGGGAGGGTGGGGCCATGTTGAGATGGGGCAGGTCAAAGAGGGTCTCCCACTCCCTTTCTAATGTGGTTCCATCTTCTGCAGAGCATCATGATGTCATGACACTCCAAGGGAGCGTGGCCACATCATAAAGGGAGTGGAGCAAAGGGGCTTCCCTCCCCCTTTCTAACTTGGCCATGACCCCTTCAGAGTGTCATGATGCTCCAAAAGGGTGGAGGCACATGAAAACTGAAGGGGGCAAATGCGCCCTCTTGCTTGTCCTGCTGACTGGCACCTATATCAGCATTAGCTCAGAGATATACAAGAATAGTGATACTCAAGCTACAGCTCATGAGCCACAAGTGGCTTGACAGTTTATATGACTTACAGCACCTCTTACAAACCACATCCATTTAGCCCATAGCAGCATCAACCTTAGTTAGAGCTGGAACAGGTAGCAGGTTAATTTTTGGGTATTCTTCACATTTTCAAGTAGCTCTTCAGATATCCAAAAAACACAATGCAGCCACCACAACATCTGTTTACACACCCTTTTTATTTCAGGTATTCCATTTCATTTTTATTTTATTTTACGTTTTCGGTTCAGTTATTTCAGTTGTTTGGTTATTTCAGTGTTTCGGTTCCATCATTTTTGGCAATTGTAAACGCACAATAGTGGCAACCAAAATACTGAACAAACAAAATAACTGGACTGAAAAATCGCCTAAATAGGGTAACAAATGCAGATACCCCATGGAGGACAAATGGATATCAGTTATTACCTGAAGTGCCATTTGCAGTTTGGGCAGAGTATATTTGACAGGTTTGCCCATTTTTCCTGACTCTGGTCACACTTCAGCTCCAAATGCCAATCACCTGTGTAGTGCTGGCAGTTGATGCACAATGACGGCACATCAGCTATTTAACACTAACAACCAATCAGTATTCAGAGCTGCATCACATCCCTAGCCAAGCCCGGCATCTAACTTTATCGCCTGCAGCTCTTTGGTTAATAATGATTGGCTGATGTGGCTTTTGAGCTAATCAGAACTGAGGGTCACTCTGCAAAACCCTCTGACAAACAAAAACAGGTGGTTTTGTGCACCCAAACTAATGAAGCCTTGTATCCTAATATTCAATGACACATCAAGGACAATACTCAATGTAAGTCAGCGGAATTTTTGTAGCCATATCATTCCTTCAGGCACGTACCTTTTGTTCTGAAATGACCAAATTTGTCTGAAATTGGCCTGTGAGATCAAATGTTATTAAGGGAGACATAGATACCCTGCAGGGGTGATCCCATAAGATTTCTTTCCATAGAGAACCAGGCTAAAATGTACAGTGTGGACTGTTGGTTTCTGAGGCCCAAATGTGTTACTATGCACATATATTATCCCACTACAGAATGGGATTTCCCTGCCATATGTGAACTTCTTACAGGTTTTTAAAAAATGAATAAAAATTCTTTTTTTGAAAAAAGCATAGAGTTGCATTTGGAAGAGAGAGAAAAGGGAATGTGCAGAAGGCATTCCTCCCAACTCAAAGGTGTGCTTCCATTTGAAGTGTCAGTTTTGGTTTCTATCACCATTTTATTCCTGCTAAGGGAGAGCGCTCTGTAGAATACAGAGCACCATTTATATTCAATAACATTTTAGAAGCAGCCTTCTCGGTGTGGAGATGGGAACAAACAAGGGGAGAGGTAGAGGTGGATGATTAAATGGAGTGAAAATGCAGGCTGACACACTAGTGCTGATCACATCAAAATGGGGTCAAAATACCTGCCTAAATTCTCAACGTCTGCAACAAACCCGGGGCGAGGGAATTTTAGCTGCATTGCTTTTGTTTCATGGGCGGAGTTTGACTTGGACTGAAGGGGAAGTTAGCATCCCTAAACGAGCAAGGTGATGCAGGGGGTGTCTGCAGCTACAGTGTGGCTCTGCCATGGAGCACCCACGCATGTGGAGTGTGTGGGGAGGGATTCAAACGGGCGGATCCCAAAGTCACTACTGCACCCAGAGAGACAACCACCATGCACCCCCCCCCCCTTTCATGGACCATGGAGGAGGGGGAATGTGCCAGGCTGGCCTTTGCAAGTGACATGTCCCTGGTGTGAATTCAGGGGAACCTGGGCTCCCCAGTGCTCCCAGCCAGTTGTTGTGACTTTCAAAGGCTGCTTCCCCTGCCCACAATGCCTTCAAGCAGTGACTTGTTTTCTGGTGTGGTTGGCTGCTGTCATTCATATGGGCAGGGACTCTGTGGCTGCCCATTGCCATGGAGCTATTTGGTTTGCATACCCTCCAACATTTCACAGATGAAAATATGGATATTTGGTTTTATGTCCCACCGGCGGACCTAGGGGTGCAGCCCGGCTGGCCTGGGGACACTGCTCGGCTCGTATGCATGTGGATTAACTTTAAAGGCGCTTTTGCCCTTCATCAAAATGGAGGTTGTCTGTGCTCACTACACCCTCAATGATGGTTTACAACAGGGTGTTCCCCCCATTCCAACTACAGGCATTTCACATGCAGAAAGCAAGTAATAAAGCATGTATGCCGAGAAATAAATTCCAACTGTCCAAGCCACAAACACACAAGACACTCCAAAATTCAGCCTGCTAAGCACATTATCCCCACTGCCCCATACAGACAGATCCCCCCCAGTGCAAAGCCCAGTACACTGTAGATTATGGCAAGGGATATGATCCATCCCCATGGCCATGGTCGCCGAGAATCTGCGCCAAATGAAGCAAGATGGATGGCGGTTGGAGCAACAGTGGCACTGAACTCGTACTGAAGCTGACCGATTGCAGCATTAAGTTAGTTTAAGATTTTATGCTGTTGCAGTATGGGCAGCAAAGAAAGCGTTCTTTGCTGCCTTCATTGCATCTGCAAAGTCACATCCAGCTGAGCTTTTCTGGGTGGTGCAGAGGCTGGTCAATCCGGTCTCTCTCTACCTCAAACTGGAATTCTCCATTGCCCACTGTGACATGTTTGCTGACTTTTTTGCAGATAAAATTGCCCAGATTCACCACAACCTCAATGCTGCACTTATGAGAGTGGGAGAATCAGAGGTACGGGAAGCCCCGCCATGTCTGTTGTTGTGGGATCAGTGTAAGTGGGTATCACCCGTTGACGCAACAGATGTCCTTGGGATCATTTGGGCCACCTGTTGTAAATTAGATCTGTGCCCATTCTGGCTGGTGAAGACCAGCCAGGAGACATTAGGGCCATTGCTGGCGGGGGTGGTCAATGCCTCCCTTAGGGAGGGCAGGTGCCGAGCCGACTCAAAGAGGCAGTGGTGAAGACTCTGCTCAAGAAGCCATCTTTGGATGTTGACTCACTGGCCAGCTATCAGTCAGTCTCTAACCTTCCCTTTTTAGGGAGGGTTATTGAACGGGTGGTGGCCCGGCAGTTACAGGGTCATCTGGATCAGGTCAGTTTTCTTGATCCATTGCAGTCTGGTTTTTGCCCTGGGTTTGACATGGAGACTGCACTTGTGGCCTTGGTCGATGACCTATGCTGTGAATTGGATCAGGGAAGATCCTCAATTTTGCTCTTACTGGATCTGTCGGTGGTGTTTGATACCGTGGATCATGAGATGTTGGTGGCAAGGCTGCAGGACTGGGCCGGGGTGAGTGGGATTATTCTTGAATGGTTCTGCTCATTTCCTAGAAGGGAGAACTCAGTAGGTGGTTCTCGGGGAATGTTCGTCATCTCCATGGAATCTCACGGGTGGAGTCCCACAGGGTTCTATTTTCTCCCCTCTCCTGTTCAACGTGTATATGCAACCCTTGGATGAGGTCATGAAAGGGTTCAGCCTGCAATGTCATCAGTACGCCGATGATACTGTCGTTTTCTGGAGACCCAGGCCCGGCAGTCTCGGTGCTTACCCAGTGCCTGGCAGCTGTGAGGGACTGGATGAGAACAAGCTATCTGAGGCTGAATCCTGACAATACAGAGGTGATGTTGGTGGGTAGGGCTGAAGGGGTGGTGGCTCCCATCATTGGCAGGGTCTGCCCCCCCGACCACTCAGGTTCGTAGTCTGGGGGTGCTCCTCGACCTGAAGCTCCACCTGGATTGTCAGATGGAAGCTGTGGTGAGGGGAGCATTTAGCCAATTACATCTGGTGCGACGGCTGCAGCCGTATGTCTCAGGCTAAGATCTGGCCACCATCATCCATGCTTTCGTTACCTCTTGACTGAACTATTGTAATGCACTCTACATGGGGCTACCCTTGACGGCGGTCTGGAGGTTGCAGCTGGTGCAGAATGCGGCAGCTCATCTCCTAACGGGGACAGGCCACCGCGAGCACATCACACCTGTGCTCCGTATTTTGCACTGGCTGCCTATTGTCTACTGGGCTCAATTGAAGGTGTTGGTTATGACTTATAAAGCCCTAAATGGCTGGGGTCCTTCTTACCTGCGAGACCGCCTCAGGCCCTGGGTCATTTTGCAGTCCTTACGGTCAGCCGGGGGCACCCGACTCGAAGTCCCCCAGGTATGTCAGGTGGTGACAGCGGAGAGTGCGTTCTCGGTGGCTGCACCTCGGCTGTGGAACTCCCTCCCATTGGAGGCCCGTCTGTCCCTGGACCTCCCCTCTTTCCATAGATGTTGTAAGACCTGGTTGTTCTGCCGGGCCTTTGGGGAGGGGGTGGGGAGGATGGGGGGAGGGGTTTTGTTTTTGCTTTAGCTACTGCAAAGATTTTTTTTTAATGATGTATATTTTATGTATTTTTATTTTAGATGGTTTTATTGTTGTTTTTATGTTGTGTGCCGCTCCGAGCTGCCAGTGTGCAGGACGATGCAGGATACAATTTTTTTGTATGTATGTATAAATAAATAAATAAATAAAATAAATAAAATGGCACTGTCCCATAGAGAGATAGATCCCTACTGCCTGCCACCCATAGAGACAGACCCCCCCCCAACAGCCCTGCAGATATCCCCGCTGCCCCATAGAGAATCCATCCCCCCAAGTGCACATCCCTGTAGTGCCTTCTTCAGGAGGAAAACAAATCCCAAGTTTTTGTTTTTGTGATTTATTTTTAAAGCAGAACTTACTTGTTACACCCTAGTGCCGGTAAGCTGGGTCTCAGCAAGAAGCAGCCAAATTTATTTTCCCCCCAAATACAATTTCTGTTGGTACTAGTCAAGCAATTTAAATACTGTTAATAACATTAATCAGTATTTAAATTGCTTGACTAGTACCGACAGAAATGGTATTTGTGGGGGAAATGTTCAGTTATGCAAATTTCCTATCATTAAAATTGAAATTACTGTATAACTCATCATAGTGGAGGAAGATTGTGCGCCTGCTCAGTCCACTGTCCATTATATGATGCTGTGGAAAGGAGCCAACAAGACAGCCCCAGGGGAAGAGTTGGGGGCACAGGGGGAGAGTGGGAAGATGGCCATGTGAGGGAGAAGGGGGCATGAGGAGGGGAGGGAGCAACTCTCTCTCACACACACACTCTCTCTCTCACACACACACATAAACACACTCACACAAAAACACTTTATCTCATGTAGAAACACATACATAGACAGACACACACTTTGACACACACTCTCACTCACAGACAGACAGACAGAGAGACAGACAGACAGACAGACAGACAGACACACACAGTCTTACACTCTGATCTCTCTCACACACAGACAGACACACATACATAGACACACACTTTGACACACACACACTCACATACAGACACACACATACTCTGTCTTACACACTCTCTCTAATCTCTCTATCTCTCTCTCTCACACACACACATGCACACATAGACACACAATCCTTCTCACATAGACTTACATACATAGACAGACACATACTCACTCATGTACAAACACTCTAATCTTTCTCACACATACATAGACACACACTCACACACATACCTCTCTCTGTCTCTCTCTCTCAGACACACACACACACAGGCACAAATTCTCAGACACACAGACTCTATCTCAAACACACATACAGACACTCTCTACACAGAGATTATCTCACACAGAGCCACTCTCTCTCTCTCTCTCTCTCTCTCTCTCTCTCTCTCTCTCTCTCATACACACACTCACACACAGACACACATAGATTCTCACACAAAAACTCCCTCTCTCTCCCTCTCTCTCTCTCACACACAGATTCTCTCTCACACAGAAACTCTTTCTCACACACATGCTTAGACTCTCTCTCTCTCTCTCTCTCTCTCTCTCTCTCTCTCACACACACACACACACACACACACACACACACACACTCATTCAAGCTCTCACCTCTCTCTCTTTCATTCACACTGTCACACCCACTCAGACACACACGCTGGCCCAGCCCACTTGCCTACACGCCTACTGCTCTGCTGCTGCCACCTCCAGAAGTCCTGGCTGTTGGAGGTCCTGGTGTGTGCTTTTGCATGGCGGCAGCAGCAGGTTCTTCTTCCACTGGCTCCAACCATTCTCACAACACCTAGTTGTGAGAATGGTCGGAGCCACTCAAAGAGGAACAGAAGGTTGCTACCTTGAGGTTCTTGAAGATGACTCTAAAACATTATCACCACTGGATGTTGTGAGAATGGTCAAAGCCATCCCAAAGAACCTTCTTTACAAGGCAGCAACCTTCTGATCCATGAGGTCAGGGGAGCAGTGCTGCGGCCATCCAGGAGGTTGGTAGCAGGGTCCAGGGCACCCTGGCAAGCAGGTGAAGGGGGTGGTGGAAGTTCCTCCCCCTCCGCCCCCTACCCAGGCTGCTTCTGTGGGTGGGGGCTAAGATTGCTTTTTAGTTACAGCAGCACTTAGCTGCTGTCTCAGGCTGCAGCAGCTCTGTGACTGGGGGATCAGGGTGCAAACCAAGCCAGTGACTCACCCAGGAATGTTTATTGCTACCCATAACATTCCTGGGGAAATCGGGACTGTTGGAGGGTCTGGGCTTGCCCCGCAGAAAGCTCTCTGGATTTCCTGGCAGTGCTCCATGTGTGGCTGTGAGTGGCAGGAACACGCATCTGGCCACTCCACCTTCAGACAGGTGGTCAGTTTCATGGCTTCTTGGTGGCCATGCAGGGTAGCATCTTATTTGAAAACACCCATCCTGTTTACCAGTGGCCATTCTGCTGCAAAGGGCTACCATCTCCTCTCGCTCCCTCTGCCAGGTTACATATCTTGTTTGCAGCCCTCTGCTTTTGCTTCCACTCCTCATCCCATAGCATCTGGCATCACCTGACCAGCAAGGTGCATATTTTTAGCTGTGATTCTCACTAGGGGGAAGTCACAGAGAGTGAGATGGCCTTCTCCATTAGGAGCAGAGCCTAATGGGCCCCTTAACACTGGAGCTCCTAGTGCAGGATCTGCTGCTAAATGTACACTTTGATGAGTCTGGTGTGTATATATGGAAGGTGGGTAGACAGGACTGCCATCATTGGGGGAACATGAGGCTTTTAGAGGTGCATTCAGGGGAGGGAGATATTTATTTATTTATTTATTTATTTATTTATAAATATTTGTTAATAAAAACACACAATAAAATTCATCAAAACAATGTTTTAAAAATACAATCTCCCCCTCCCCCCCCTTCCACCCTCCCCTCCAAAGGCCTGTGCAAAGAGTCAGGTCTTGCAGGCTTGCCGAAACGCCAACAGACCTGGGGCCAGATGGGCTTCCTCCGTGAGGGAATTCCAAAGCCTCGGCCTGACCACCGAGAACGCCCTCTCCATTGTGGCCCCCTGCTTTACACAGGGGGCCTCCAAAAAGGCGCCCCCGGTGGACTGCAGGGATTGCTCTGAGGCACGGAGAGTGAGGCGGTCCCCAAGGTATGAGGGGCCCAGACCATGTAGGGCTTTATAGATCAACACTAGCACCGAATAATCTCAATTCAGTTCCCCCAGCCCGCCCCATAGGAAAACCAAATTATGCCCATACTTCGTTTTTAAAGGAAATCTAGTACAAGAAAGAAAAAACCTACTATGCTTGTACCGTCTAAACTTATCTTAATTAAAATTATGTGGACTAGTATGCGGACTACTGTTTGCAAGACTGCAAACCTTAGTATGATGACAGTGTGGCTGACCGAACAGCCCATGTCAGCAGCTTTATATAAGCATCTTGGATCACTGACCCAATGGCTTGAAATGGCTTCCTATAAGAGGCTATGCTCTAGTGTGTCTAAGCCTACTTAGAGATTTTTTATTTTTTTTTCATTTGCAGATCATTGACCTGGTGCATGAAAATATTTTCTCTCCATAGGAGGCCGACCTCTTCTCTTCCCTGAGTTTTCAATGAGCCAAAGCTTTGTAGATATACTGTAGATCTTTTCCCACTATATTAAGCATGGTTGAAGGCCTGAGACTTTTTAAAGAAATGCAAATGTGTATTAAGGGCATTGAGATATTTATGTTTGTGTGTGTTTGCATAGAATATGTTCATTTCCCATCAGAAAAGAAATTTACTTTTACCCTGAATTTCATATGAAAATGACTGATCTCTTGTTTTCTTTCTTTGCTCCCCTTCAAGATTTGCTTTTTTTGTAGTTTTGACAGATATCAAACACCTGCATTTTTTCAGGTCATTGATAACAGAGGCTTTTTCTTGTTGAGTCACAGTTGTCTTCTTTTCTGTTAAATATGTGTATTCTCTAAACTTTCTGCAATTTCATCAAAAAATGCAAAACCACTGAATTTCTAGTAATTTGGCATTTTATACACCTACTTATCCCCATTGCTTAGTCAGGCCTAAACACTGGAAGTATTTGCATTAGATGTTTAAAAAACCATTGTTATATGGCTTGCCTGGGAGTAGGAAGGACCAGAGAGGACTCACTTTAATGATTTGATTGATCCTTAAAAATCAAAATGTGTAGAATTACTTTGATTTTGGCTGAAAATGTGTGTATGAAATATAGCATATAGTGACGGACTTCTCGTTAATGCTAGACCATCAGCTGCCATTGCTGTTCAGCTTTATACATTGAAACATTGTTTATAGTTACGTAATACGTTTGAGAAGTAGGACATGTCTGTTGTAAGGATAATTAAGACTGGAATCTTCAAAGAAATCTAAGTTAGGAGCCCAACCAACTCCCACTGAATTGAAGCATGCACAGAACTTATGCTCTCATGGTACTCATGTTATTTATTTATTTAATCACATTTCTATGCTGGCCCCGTCCTGCTCACTCATCTCAGGGCAGCTCACAACATCATAAAAACATTAATAAAACAGTTAAAACCATAAAACATTAAAAACCCTAACAGAACAAAAACACAAACCCCCTACCCTCACCCAAACCCACCCTACTCCTTTCCCTCACCAAAGGCCTGACAGAACAACCAGGTCTTACAACCCCAGTGAAAGGAGGCTAAGGAAGATGACACTCGGATCCCCATCGGGAGGGTATTCCACAGTCTAGGGGAGACCACCGAAAAAGTTCAATCATCGGTAGCCACCCAACGCATCCGGGGTACCTCCAAAACCACCCCCAGACAACCATAGAGGTGGATCCAAGACCTGGGGGGTGAGACGGTCTCATAGATAAGTGGGACCCAGGCTGTATAAGGCTTTATAGGTCAATACCAGCACCTTGAATCTGGCCCAGTAGACTATAGGCAGTCAGTGCAACTCCTGGAGCACTGATGTAATGTGCTCATGTTGGCCTACTCCTCTAAGCAAGCAGGCCGCAGCATTCTGCACCAGCTGCAGTCTCTGGACCATCCTCCTGGGTAACCCCATGTAGAGCATGTTGCAATAGTCATCTAACCTAGAAGTAATGAAGGCATGGATGAAGGTGGCAAGGTCAGAACTTGACACATAAGGCCGCAGCCGCCAGACAAGATGTAATTGCTGGAAAGCACTCCTCACCACAGCCACCACCTTGAGATCCAGGTGAAGCTGTGGATCGAGGAGCACACCTAGGCTACAGACCTGGGAAACCAATGGTGGATGACTCCCTTCAATAATGGGGGACTCCATCACATCCAGGTCACCCAGACCCTTACCCACCAACATCACCTTCTTATTGGTCTCAGGAACATGGACAAAGATTTAAACCTGAAAGGAAGTTGAGAACTTTACCACTCCTCTAACCTCTATTGAAAACCGAATCTGAATATCTACTTGTTTTTATAGACAGACCCTCATCTTATCTTCTGAAACCAAACAGGGATATACTGCTGTATCATATCAATAACAAACAAACAATGATACAATAAGTCTTAGTGTGTATCGTCACTTGTTAAAGTCAGTGGGGATGATCCTAAACCCCTGTGCATGCAAGATATGTGCACCTGATGCAAGTGCACACGGCTTGCGTGCAGCTTGCACTTGGGCTAACATGGCTGTGCGCTTGCCATGCAAGGGTTGCATACAAGAAGCACGCATGTAGTTTGCGCGGCACGTGGGGTTTGGGATCAAGCCCAATAGGTTCAGCATTGCAGCCATAAGCATTGATCCACAGTCTGCCCATTCATGATGCGCACATGAAACTCACACTGTGTTGTCACTGCTTGAGCCTGACCATGTCGCCACTTGAGTCTGTTGCTGCATCCCTGCCTCCTCCTCTGTCAAACCACCCAGCCACAGCCACACTAAAAGCCGTCTCCCCTGTGGGCTTAATGTCCTAATACTTCTAAGGAAAAAAAGTCAAGTTAGTGTTTTAAAAAGATGTAAAGATTTACAGCCCCGAAGAAGGAAGTTAATCTGTCTATTAATCCAAAAGCCTCACCTTCCGCACCCAAGAGCGACCCCTTCGGTCTGCCGGGGGCGCCTTCTTGGAGGTCCCCCGTGTAAAGCCACGATGGTGAGGGCATTCTCGGTGGCCGGGCTGCGACTATGGAACTCCCTCCCAGAGGAAGCCCATCTGACCCCAAATCTGTTGGACTTCTGCCAGGCCTGCAAAACTTGGCTATTCTCCCAGGCCTTCACAGGAGGGGAGGGGGGTTTAGGTGGGTTGTTAAATGTTTGAATTTTCTCTGTTCTATTGTTGTTTTAAATTGTTATTTCTATGCTGTAAGCTGCCCCGGGATCCCATGAGCATGAGGGGGTGGCTAATAAATATAAATAAATAAATAAATAAATAAATTTTAAAAAAAACACAAATGAGAGTAGATTAAGATATTCCATTGCAGACCAACCGTTAGCATAAACCTTGACCAATTGCATCCATCATTTAGGAAACAAGGATAGTCAAATTTCTATGAAACATTTAGTCCTTGGCTCATTCTCCTGAGGCCATCTGTAAGGGTGCCTACTCGGAACTAGACTGAAACCAACAACTCTGTACCAAAGAGGTCACCATTTATCCCATTAGATGATAGTCTGTTGCTCACTGTTGAACTGAACTGCTTATAACCTATTTACTCAAATAGGAAACTTACCATCTATATCCCCAAACCAGTTTTCTGAGCAACCTTGTGGTACAATCACCAAATGCAACATTTATGAATAATGGGTCCAAGAATTCGATAAGTTGATTACAGTGGATATTTACTCTTAACCTGGCAACATGCCAAAGATACTTTCTTAGGCTGGTGAATTCCCAGGGCTAATTGAGTGCAGTGGGTTTGTCTGTTACATGATTATAAAGATGGTGATTTTGCAGGTTAAGTCTCGTTGCAGTTCAGTACATTCATTTTAAAATGTACAGAGGGTCTATTTTTATCCCAACGTTGACCCTTTTTTGATCCCTGTGGGGGCCATGGAGAGAGCAGCCTCTCCTACACATCACAACAATCCTGAGAAGTAGGAAAGGACACCAGGGAAGGAACAGACATTAGAGGGTGAACAGATGATTTATAGTCCCCCTGCTGTGGGGTCTGATTTGCAGAGCAGCATGGAAGGAAAAAAGGGAACTCTCCTGTTTGTTTCCATCCAGCGTCATACTTAGGTGGGTCTGTCCTTCTCCAAGCAGCTGCAAGCTGAGTCAAATATTTTCTCTTTCTTTACCTGCATTTTATTTGATTGATTGATTGATTGATTGATTGATTGATTGATTTGGTTTATACCCCACCCCTTTCCCACAGGCTCAAGGCAGCTTACAGACATATGAAAATATAAATACCAATAAAAACAAATCATATAAAATCCCAAGAAAAACCATTCCTGTCCCCACCCTTGAAAACGCATCCCTGCCCACCAAAAGCCTACTTAAATAAATAGGTCTTACATTTAAGAATAGGTTGATAGCTGGCCAACCATAATCACTTCAGTCTTGTCTGGACTGGATTCAGCTTCAATTGGCTCACTGGCATCTATTTCCCAATGACACCTGTACTGCATAAACATCGAGACTGCACGGCCTGGGTTGGATGAAAAACAGAGAGACAGCTGATTGTCAATCATCAGCATACTGATGGAACTGCACCCCAGATCTATGCCCAACCCCTTACTATATACATAATGTCAAGATAAAAAGCAGGAAGCATATCCAACTGTTCTGGGGACCCAGAATATTATTAGGGTGAGCCTACAGGGCGGTGACTGCAGCCACTATCCCAGTACCCAAGCTTTTGGGAGAGGGAGGCAAGTAGGGCCAGCCAGCCCCATCATAACATAAAAATGTCCTGCTTTTATCTCTGCCGGAACTGTCTACATTCTTCAGTGAGTCAGTACTGTGTCTGCCAGTAGCTATCACCCCAGTCCCAGAGCATCTCTTCCCCATCCTTCACCCCAGTGCCACACTGTCACATCTGCTCCCATATGTCATCTCACTATCCCAATGCCCCCATGTCCTGGTCTGCTGCCAGCACAGCACTTCCACCCCCACCCTTCCACCCCCCAGTGTTACCTGTGCCTTGCTGTTTCCCCATGTCCCACCCCCACTCCATGCTGTCCCAGAATCACCATGCCTTGGGTGCCCCCCTGTGTCTTGACTCCCTCCCACCCCCACCCCTATCTAGGGCTGAAATTAGATTTTGCAAAAACTGGAATTCTCTTTGAAATCCTGGTTCCCATCCCTGGTATCATTTTGGCCCAATTGAGAACCTCTCAGTGCTTGGAAATGTCTTGATCGACATTTCATTTCTTGATTTACTGATAATGTGCTTTACTTAGCAGGATCCCATTTATTGTTTTGCTTTTACCTCTTTGCCATCAATTTCAAATCTCAAGAGGTAATACCAACACAATATTGCATTTCTTCTATCTTCTCTGCAATCTATTTTCCATGTACTTTCTTGTCACTCATTGACTCGTACACGGATTCCTTTACTAATCTGTGATCCAGTTGCAGATTGGTCAAAGCAAAGGGAACAACATCGAATAACAATTCTGATTGGAGGCACTGAAGTGGATGCTAAGGGGGATTGGGTTCAATCCCATAGCCTGCGGATCCCATGCGGATGCTGCATGTGCACATGCATGTGCACAGTTTCACGCGGCATAATAGGCCATCAATGGGGATGTGCATTGTTTGTGCACGCACAGATCTGCACAGGATCCTCAGGCTATGGGATTGAGCCAAATGAAGGGAGTTTAAGGGGAGGGCTATTAACACAGTGATTCACTCAGAAATTTGGTACAAAGAACAGACAGAAACCCAGAAGTAAAACAGTATCTTTGGCAATACAGTAAGCAGTATATAAATGGTATATGGTACATGGTAAATGATAAGTGGAAAGTTGGTACATTGGGATGATATCTTGTAGAGTTGCGAGAATCGAGAAATTACATCAGTATCGAGAAATGGTTGGGAAATTTATCCTGGTTCCAGAGATGGTGAAATTTCTCATGACCAGAAATTAAGCTGCTCATTTCACTCCTACCTCCATCCCATTTCAGTTGGTATGGGGCCCAGTACTTGACTTGCCCCAGAGCCCTATTAAACCTAGCATGGCTATGCCACTAGGCATTATCTCTACAGCTAAAGAAATGTTTCCCTTTTAACAACTGTGCATACCAGTTTGGGCAGTGAATTACATTTTTTTAGACTATTACTTGGTACAGGTAAAGAGAACTCAAACGTTTTTCTTTCATTTATCTGAACAACATAGAAATGGGTCCCTTCAAGCAATGGAGCAAATGTACTACTTGTGCCTGGCCTATCATAATTCAGTTCCAAAGTGAATAGGTGCAGCGGGGACCTGTAAGAATAACAAAAATGTGTTGGACTGCTTCAAGTCTATTCTGCCAGGCCGGCAGTTTCTGAAGTCAGGAGCTACGTGCATTCCAGGATGAAGGGCAAAAATGGAACTCTTAGAGGTGACTAGTAGGTGTGAAGATGGAGATTTATAACAGGGTATTGACTGCAATTCCAGTTAATGTCTAAAATCATTACTATAGTTCATGTGAAAGAACCCAACTGCACTGTATCATGTGAGTTGTCAGAGCAGGATATCTATAAGAACACATTTACTTCCCAAAGCAAATATGCTTTGAGATTTGAGGAAATTCTCTAAATTTCTTTTGGATTTTTGCATTTTTTTAAACAAGTCTTTGCAGGGAAGCAAGCAAGACTTTTGCAGTCAGCTTCTGCTATAATACTTCTTCCCGATGGCTGTTTTGACATACAAGATTACTGTGAGGCTGCTTTGAAATGGCTCTCACTGATTCATTATTTTTATTGATAACACAGTATGTTGTTAAAGATAAGCTTTTAGGACTCATTTCTCACCCTTTCTAGCACTTGTTCCCCGTGGTCTGGGCTCTGCTTCTCCTTTACAATTAAACAGCAGCTTTGCTGTCAGAGCCAGCCAGCAGCATTAGGAGGATGTGAAGATGGCAAAGTCCCAAATACTGGGTGTAAGTCAGGACCTTAGTGAAATGATTGTCTTTCTTTGTGGGCAATCTGTGGCAGGATCTAGGACACCAAAATAGTAGATTGTCAGACAGGTTACTTTAGCTTTATTTCCATGAAGATGTTTATAAAATTTGTGGCCTGTTATGTATAGAAACACTTTTATTTTACTAGTATGCCATGTACAGGTGGGAATATGGGTATTGGATAAGTCCAATACACCCGATAATCAGGTGTATTGGATTAATCCGATAATCCGATATTCACTGGTATCAGCATACTGGATTTTTAGCATTGGCTGCTTTACCGGTTTTTTTACATTGAGACCATTGAAGTAAATGACCGCAATTTTTAAAAACCGGTAAAGCGGCCAATGTTAAAAATCCGGTATGCCAATAACGGTAAATCTGATACCGGGGAGATCCGATACAAGTAAATCTGGTATCTGGTATTCTCCCCAGTGTCCCATCCCCAATGCCAAGTATATAAACCAGGAATTTGAAATAGGGTCTGATCCTCACATTAGTTTGAACAAGAAGTAAAATAGCTGAAGTTTTTGTAAATGAAAAATATTTTTTTTAAATATCACTGCACATGCACAAATGGCCACCAGGACTGTTGCTACAGTGCCTCAGTGAGACCCAGCAAAGTTTAGCGGCTCATGTGCTGGAATTAGATATGGGCAACAAGGGTTTGAATCCTGTCTTAGCCAGGTGTCCTCAGCCTCAGTTCTTCATCTATGAAATGAAATTATTAATGACCTCACATGGTTGTTGTGAAGATGAGCTAAATAAGAATTGTGATGCTGTGATATAGTCTGCAGTCTGCTTAAGTTTAATTTCTCCAGCCATGTAAAAAAGTGTGACATCAGAAATTCTGCTTAGGCTTTAAAGAAATGGGCACTGAAAAATCTGGTGATCAGATTAATTTAGCACCAGATTTCTCCATTTTCAGTCTCCTCCCTTCCCCTCAGAAGCAGAGAGTAAGAGCAGATAGCAGTAGAGGGCAGAACTCTGTGTGTGTGTGTGTGTGTGTGTGTGTGTGAGTGTGTGTGTGTGTGTGTGTTCCCGTTAGTTCTGTGGCTGTTTTTATATGAGCCACAGTGTAGCAGTGCGGGGGGTCCAGTGCACACTGTCTCACACCAATTCCCACCACAACCTCCTGCATCCCCATTCATGGAGCAACCTCCATTTTCTCAGGTGGCTCCACAAGTGGGGATGCGTGGGTCATGGTAGCGTGCATGCACCCCCACTCACCGGCTGCAGCATGTACATGGGTGGCACCCACTCATGCCCATGCAGCAGATCTGCGTGGGCATGAGTGGGACCGTCTCATGTAAAAACGGCCTGTCTCTGAAACTGCTTTTAGATGAGAGGTTAGACTTACCATCTTGAAGAACAGCTTTCCAAATACGACTTCAAAGAGACTGCGCAAGTCGTGATTCCTATGGAAACTGGTTACTTCAGGTGCATCCAAATGCACCCCATGCAGCTTTTCAGGAAGCGTGTTCTTCAAGACGGTAAGTCCAGCCACTCATCTAAAAGCTGTCTGAGAGTCTTGGATGGGCTGGAGACCAGGGGGCAGTGCAGAAGACACACCATTTGTTTTCGTGTTCATTTTAAGTTCCAAAAATCTTTTAGTTTTAGGGGGGTTTTGTAAATGACCATTTTATCTCTTTTTTTTGTTTTATTTTATTAAAAATAATGTTTTAAAAAAATTATTGCATGTGTACAAAATGGCCACAGGGACTGTTCTGTGCATACTCTGACCTTTTCAACAATGGTCCTGGCAGCATTGGTTCCATTTTGGGAAAGGGCTGCACATACACAGAACGGCCCCGACAGCATTGGTTCCATTTTGGGAAAGGGCTGCACATACACAGAATGGCCCCGGCAGCATTGGTTCCATTTTGGGAAAGGGCTGCACATACACAGAACGGCCCCGGAAGCATTGGTTCAATTTTGGGAAAGTTCTGCACATACACAGAACGGCCCCGGCAGCATTGGTTCCATTTTGGGAAAGGGCTGCATATACACAGAATGGCCCCGGAAGCATCGGTTCCATTTTGGGAAAGGGCTGCACATACACAGAACGGTCCTGGTAGCCATTTTGCACATGCGCAGTGATTTATTTATTTTTATTATTTTTAATAAATTAAATGAAAAAAACAGATTAAAGTAAACAACAATTGTTTGCTTATTCATCCATTTTTAAAGTATTAATCACGATAAATATTAATGGGGCTCTATTCATTTTTGTAACTTATTAAAGAGATACAAATTACACATCCCTTCTGGAAACAAGGAAACCTTGTGCTCACTCCACTTACAGCCTGTTTGAGACTTCCAGAGCCAGAAGTGACAGGATTCCCCCCCCTCCTCTCTCTGTCTCACACACATGCACACACGCATGCACACTCACACTGGGCTCTGCCTGGCTGTCAGTGGGAAACAGAATGAACTGATGTTCCCTAGCATCCATCTTCAGTCTGCTCAATAGGAAGACTCACCTTGACAGTATATATACTTAGGATTGCCAGAATATTTATGGGAAATTCCTGGACACAATGCTCAGCCAGTAAAGTGTCACCTATAAAGCTCTTCACAACCTTGCTCCCCCCTACCTCTCTGCACTTATTGCCCTCCATACTCCAGCCCGTGCACTTCGCTCCTCCTCTGTCCCTTCTCTCACCCTTCCACACCTTCCCTGCTCCCCTAAGCGCCTTCGTCCCTTCTCACTTGCTGCCCCCCATGCCTGGAACTCCCTCCCTGTCCACATCCGCCTTGCACCCTCCCTTCATACCTTCAAATCTCTCCTTAAAACTCACCTCTTTCGCTCTGCTCTGTCTGACTCTTTATCCTGCTGAGTCACTATTCCTATACCTACGATCTGTTTACCCTTATCCTTGCCACATGGACCTGCCTGCTGTCATTCTCATCGTAACCAAGCCAAGTACGTGCACTTGAGACCTCGCATCTTCATGAATGTTAGACCCCTTGTCTCTCCCTCTGTTCCCCTTCCTATGTCTCTCCCCCAGCTCCTGTCGCTCAGATTGTAAGCCCTAGGGGCAGGGACCGTGTCTATTTTATTACTTTGTAAAGTGCCATGTACACTGCTGGCGCTATATAAATGTTTGTTAATAATAACATAAATAGGGGTGTGCAGAAGGGACCACGTTTGTTTTTGTTTTCATTTTAAAATATCCATATGCTTTATGTGTTCCATTTAAAAACTCACTTTTTTGTAACATGATTCATATTAAAATCTATTTTAAAAAAAATTAAAAATCATTGTGCATGCACAAATGGCACAAATGGCATACCATTCTGTGTATGTGTGCCCTTTTCCAAAATGGCAACATTAATGTTGCCACCATTTTGGAAAAGGGCAGCTAATCTGCACATGCCGATTGGCCATTTTGCACATGCACAGACTGACTGCCCTTTTCCAAAATGGCGGCGGTGCTGCCAACACCATTTTGGAGAAGGGTGAGCATGCGCAGAATGGCCTGGTGGCCTTTTTGTGTATGTACAATGATTCCTTGTTGTTTTTTATTATTTTATATGAAAACAAGCGAAAGCAAACAAATATCGTTTGCTTCTTCATTCATTTTCAGTTCTTTAGTTGCTAAAACATATGGGGTACAATTTGCTTTAGTAACTTAAAAAATGAAAATGAATTTCACAGCCCTACACATAGGTTTTCCTGTGCCACGTGCTTTCACAAGCAATTAGCAGAGGCTCGATAGAGCACAATTTGTTTATGCTTTGAGCAGTATACCACCACATCAAAAAAGACATAGCTGACACGTATTTCAAAGTTTAACATGGAATAACTCAATTATTAAATTAATATACCACACACAATCGCAATGTGGGTGTGCCGCATGTAAGAATATAACAATCAAACTTTGTGAAATTGGTAGGTGTACAGTGACTCAATGAGCACAGAGGGTTTGTTCTTCCCTCTGCTGCGTGTTGTGTGGGAAGGAGGTAGGAGCAGAACGTTGGATGGGAAATAACATGTGATTAACATTATCAAGGTTGCAATAAAGGTTGGGAGAAAGGCACAATATTGACAAGTACCAAGTAGTCTCAGTGCCATTTTGTCCAATAGAAATAGTGCACTTTCCTGCACACTTCATCAGTTTAAATGCTCAGCTGATACATCTTGAGAGATTCCTAGGCATTATACTGTATGGGATAGGGTCCTGGTCTCTGAACTCTGGAGAAACAACATAATTCCTGAATTGTCCAGCACAATACTGGACATCTGGAAACTATATATATATGTACTCAGCTAAATATAAATTCAAGTTACCAGCGTTCAGAATTCTACTTATGAAAATCAAGAAGCAATACATCACTACAGACCTGGGGCTGGGAAAAACAAATTAATTCATCTTATCCAGAAATTTAAGTTATCCATGTTCTACTTTAGTGGATGGCACTTATTAATATTTCAGAACATTAATTTCCATGGGACTGGTAAGTTGTTCTTAGCCAAAAGAAATGATTTAAACTATAGTTTTCCTAGGTCACAATCATCAAGCCATTAAGTTCCACTGTAATCAGTTTTAATGAAACTACCCTGGAGTAAGAGTTTTGAGGACTATGGTCATAGTAACTATGGGACTAAATATACAAAAGAGTAGAAAGGACACATCAAAGCTAAATTAATAACCATCCCATGTTTCACAGTGAATGGTGGGAGCTGTCACCTTTAGTAGTCATTAAATTTTGCATTCTGAATTCATTGATTGGGGTTTTCTAAAGCACTGAGCATTGGCCCAGCTGCTTCCACTGAAATTAATGTTTCTTACCATTGATTTCAACTGGAGGAGAACTAGAGACATGCTGGATATTTTGGAAAATCCCTCCTATCAACTTTATAGCACTGTTTAACTTTAACAACTCTTCCTGCTGTAAGATACCATTGCAAATAAGCACAAATCTTTCTCTTTGCTGTGGGAGCTGTGTCCTTGGGGGAGCTGCCACTCACCACCATCTGGGCTGGGGCTTGCATCCCTGCCCCCACCCTCTTCAGGACTTTAACGAGGGCTGTCTTGGCCTGCAGGTGGCAGTCGTTCATGGTCCGTTGGAGGTTGGGGTGAGGGGAGTTGTTGTTTTTAGGTTGTGGGGAATGTTTTTGCAGCCCTGGGTTTGTAACGTGGCATTTATTGGGGGTGGATTAGCCATTAGGTGGTTATTTTGCAGTGATTGTGTGGTGGCAGGACAGCATATTTGGTTGCTTAGTGGAAGAGGCTTGGTTTGGGGGTGGTGTTAAGTGAGGGGTGGGTTGATTTAGTCGGGTTTGTGTTTTCTGGTGATTATGAGGTGTGTGGTGATGCCATTAATTTTAGGTATTCTTGGTCCACCAGGAGGTATTCAGTGCAGTTAATGGCAGGTTGTGAAGGTCTCTAACTTGTGGATGATTTGGCGGAGACAGTAGGCGTGTGCATGTCAATTTCATTATTACAATAACGATTTAAAAATGTCATTTTTTAATTTGGTATTGCAATAACAAAAATGAAAAATAATAATAATGAAAATAGAAATGAAAAAAGCATTTTATTTTTGAAATAAAGAGGGAAAAATGAAAAACATATTTCTGGCTATAACTTTTGTGTTTCTTATTTAATTCTGATGAAACTTGGGAAGAATGTACCCCCAAAAGAGGGCACTATCTTAGAAATTATTAGATAAAGTGGACTGACTGTAGAAGCAATTGAATGTTGCAATTTTAAGAAAAGCTCCATATACATTCACTGCTACGACGTCTTTATTTTCCATCTGATTTGCATAAAACCTGTAGATATTATGTCCCTTCATAAGCTTAACACACCTACCAATTTTTAGAAAGATTACATAAAGGGTCCTGATGGTATAAGACATTAACTTGAAAATACATTTCTAGCTGTAACATTTGTATATTCAATACTGTTTACAAGATATTTGGCAGGAATGTATCACATGCATCCTGTCATCTCTACCAAACCACAGGACAATTTGATAAAGGAACCTAATTTTATAAGCAATTGATGTTGTCCCTGTGAAGACCATTATTCAGACAAATAGCAGCACATGCAGTGCCAGTCAGAGGCAGGCACCCTGCATGGCGGAGGGAGAGAGACTGTAGGAGGGAGGATGTGGAGCAACCCAAAAGACTGACAAACACATTCACTGGCCAAACACATTACTGCAAGCTTCTAGCTTTACAGGACCAATTGGTAGTGGCTTAGAGGTGGGCATAGGAGGTGGTCCTGAGGCGGGCATAAGGGAAATAGCTGGGACTTTGGGGATAGCATCCCAGCAATCAGGAGACATAGTTTACACATCCATGCTGGCCAGTTATCATCACAATCACATCCTGCAACACTGTGACAGAGGACATAAGAGAATCTCTATTGTTTTCTAAACAGATGCATCTGAGTTCCCAGTAACAAGTGGGGGAGAGATGTTGGGATGGTCAAAATGAGGATATTTGGTTGACCTTTCTGCTGACCAATTGGCATCACAAACCGATCTTATACCAAATGTAAGAGAATACCTGGCATAGGATCCTTCTCTGCATATGCTGTGCAGGCATATAAAATTGGGAGTCTTTATAACATCTTTCTGATATTTGGCAAAGATGATCATGAAAGTGTGGTATACTGCCCTACCAAATTTCATGTACACTGGTTGAACTACAAAGATGTTAAAGTCAGACATATATTTATATGTTAAATGCTTATACCACCAGGACCCTTTATCCAATCCTTCTGAAAGTTGGTAAAGATAGTAAGTATTTATTTATTTATTTATTTATTTTATTTATTTCATAGATTTGTACCCCGCCCCTCCTGCGAACAGTGTGGGGCAATGGGGTGTAAGCACAGGGCTGACCTTACCATAGGGAATCTAGGGGCAGCCACCCAGGACCCCACACTTGGGGTAACCCCATGGTTCAGGGGCTTGATTTAAAAAAAAAAATCTGGGTCAGGTCGTTGGGGGGGGGGAGGGACTTGGGACAGATGCACGGTGTCAGTGTGGCACTGGCACTCTGGCAGAGTGGCATTGCCATGGGGCCCCTCAACCTCCTCCACAGGACCCTGGCCCACCCCCAGCCCCGTCTGTCTGTCTGTCCGTCCCGTCCGTCTGTCCCCCCCATCCGTCCGAAGTAAACCCATCTTTGTAAGCCATCTTTGGATGTGGATGCACTCACCAGCTACCGCCCCGTCTCTAATCTTCCCTTTTTAGGGAAGGTTACTGAATGGGCAGTGGCACTGCACCTCCAGGCACATTTGGAAAGCATCGGTTTCCTTGACCCTTTTCAATCTGGGTTCCACCCCGGCTATGGTACTGAGACGGCGTTGGTGACCTTGGTGAATGATCTCTGCCGGGAGATGGACGCAGGATGTTCGACCTTTTTGATCCTGCTATATCTCTCAGCTGCTATATCTCTCAGCTATAGCTCTCAGCTGCTTTTGATACTGTGGACCATGGGCTGCTGTTGAGATGGCTGCGAGACTTGGGGGGTCTGGACAGGACTGTCCTTGGATGGTTCCGCTCATTCCTCTCGGGTAGAAGCCAGCGGGTGGTGCTGGGGGCTGAAACATCTAGCCCCCGGGCCTTGACCTGCGGCGTTCCGCAGGGTTCTATTCTGTCTCCACTGTTGTTTAATGTGTATATGCAGCCCCTGGGGGAGATCGTGAGAGGGTTTGGGGTGCAATGTCACCAATATGCTGATGATACTCAACTGTACCTCTTGTTTTCAACTGACCCAGGTCCTGCTGTCTTGTTACTTTCTGAATGTATGGAGGCCATGGCGTATTGGATGCAGCAGAGCAGACTGAAGCTCAATCCCGATAAGATGGAGGTGATGGTGGTGGGAAGGGTGGGGGAGGTGTTGGCCCCCCTGATGGGGGCGGAGGGTTCGCCTGCCTGTTGCTCTTCAGGTTCGGAGTCTGGGGGTGGTTTTGGATTCGGACCTCTGTTTGGATCGGCAGGTGGAGGCGGTGGCTAAAGTCACCTTTCACCAGCTGTATCTGGTACGGAGGCTTCAACCGTACCTCTCCAGGCCCGATCTGGCCACTCTCATCCGTGCCTTCATTACCTCGAGGCTAGACTACTGCAACGTGCTCAATGTGGGGCTTCCCTTGTTTCTGGTTCGGAGGCTGCAGCTAGTGCAGAATGCAGTGGCCCATCTCCTGTCGAGAATGGGCTGGCGTGAGCACATAACACCGGTGCTCCGTGCTCTGTGCTGGCTATCTATAACATACCAAGCCAGATTCAAGGTGTTAGTATTGATTTACAAAGCCCTGCATGGTCTGGGCCCCTCATATCTCAGGGATCGCCTCGCCCTCTGTGCCTCAGAGTGATCCCTTCAGTCTACCGGGGGCACCTTTCTGGAGGTCCCCCATGTGAGATGGGGGGCCACAATGGAGAGCGCGTTCTTGGTGGCTGGGCCTCAGGGCCGGCCCGAGGCATGTGCCACCAGTGCCCAGGCACATGGTCCAGAAGCAGCCTCCGAGGGAGGAGCCCTGCACCTCAGAGATGGAGTCAGACCCCACAGTTTAAATTCCCCACCCCACCCCCATTGGTAGCAAAGCCCCGGGGGCCACCTGTCCTGGCTTGGTTCCACCCCCCCTGCCCTGGGTGCCCTCTGCCGGCTGACACATGCCCCCTACTCCCCTCCATCGCCTCCGGGCTCATGCTGCTGCAGCAGCAGAGATCGGACTGGGAGATAAAGCTGTTTGTTTACAAACAGCTCCTCCCCACAAGCCCATCAGAAGGTTGCAGCCTTATAAAGAAGGTTCTTCGAGATGGCACGTAACATTCTCACAACCGGGTTGTGCATGCTCACCCTCACCCTATTCAAATAATAGCCACATGATGGTCTCAAGCTGCTGTAGTATAAAAAGTGTGCTCCCCCTCAGAATGACAGTTCTTTCCAACCCTTTCTAGAAATAGAATGAAAAAATTCTATGCGAGGCTGGTATTTGCGAGAATGTTCCGAGCCATCTCAAAGAACCTTTTTTATAAGTTAGCAACCTTCTGTTCTTCTTTGAGTGGCTCCTCACATGCTATTTTTACTAAATATGAACGTGCTTGTGTGATCAAGTATTGTTAATAGCATGCAGCTATTTTGATGTGGCTCAGAGGTTTTGTATGTTTTAAATATGTGAACAGGATTTTTTTTATCCTGCTATGGCACTACCACTGATGGAGAGAGACCGAGTTGTCCTACTGGAGTCCCATCCACTTACTGGATGAGATGCTATTAGGAGGGTTCTCTCAGTCTCAAAGTGGCAGGGTTTTACTCAACAGCAAGGAGTTCCCAGTGTAAACTAATGTTCTGTCCATCACATCTTAATGCTGAAAACTCTTTGTTGCTGGATTTTTGGAGGCTCTGCCTACAATGGACAAGCCCCTCCCTAGAGCTCTGCCAGACATAAGGTTCTGCCAACCCGCTGGTGGCAAAGTTGCCAGCAGACTGGCAAGCCTATGGGGCCCCACAGCAAGGCTTGGCACATGGCCCCTCAAACCCTTGGGCCGGCCCTGCTGGGCCGCGGTTATGGAATTCCCTCCCAGAGGAAGCTCGCCTGGCCCCGGGCCTGTTGGCCTTTTGACATGTCTGTAAGACTTGGCTGTTCACCCAGGCCTTTGGAGGGGGGTGGGAGATGGGGGCAGGGGTTGGAGAGGAGGGTGGGAGGGTAGGGTAGGGAGGGGAACATTTGGAGGGGTAGTTTTAATTATTCTTATTGTTATTTTTATGTATTTTATTGTTGTTTTAACTGTTGTGATCCACCCTGCCGTAGGCATGAGGGGACGGCCAATAAATATAAATAAATAAATATTTAAACCCCCACGCCCACGGCTCCACCTACCTCCTCCTCTGTCCTTGGCTCGGTCATGGTGGGTGTGGCCTCCAGGGTCCATGTGACCCTACCTGGCCCCTCCTTCTCTCTCCCTCCCGGAAGTTTCATAAAAGCAACTTCCTGGATGGAGAAGACCCATCCGCACAGTCTGAGGAGCAGGCAAGTAGAAGTAGCAGGTTACTGGTGCTGCTTCTGACTTGCTTCAGACTGGTGCCTCTCATGGATTGACTCACTCGGCAGTAGTGGTGGCGGAGGAGGAGGAGAAGTGGTGGCAGAGAGGAGGAGCAGCAGCAAAGGAGCAGCAGAGCAGCGCCAGACTCAGAGGGAGCAACAGGTGGCGGCAGCGGCAGCGATCCCGGGACAGGGGACCCAGAAGAGTGGAGAGGCAGTTGGTGGTGGCGACTAGGGATGGGCGAACATGGTTCAGAAGTTTGGAGTTTGGCCCGAACTCGACTTGTTCGGACTACCGAATCCGAACCCGAACTGGCCGAACCGAACTCAATTCCGAACGTTGAAATGACCAAACAATTCAGTGAGTTCGGATCACATTCGGGTGAGTTCGGGTGGCAAAAAAAGGTTCACTGGAAGGTCAAACTTGATGGGGAGGGGTAGTTGGTAGGAACAGACTTCCAGGCACCAGGGGTGGAGAGGCTTGCAATAAACGAAACTATCTGCCTCCCCCCTTCCCAACACCTTCTGAGCTAGTCACTGTTCCTGAACAGCAGGCGTTGAGTAGGATTATTAGATTGCTTTAAGTTTCATTTCAGTTTTGTACAGAAATGAAACTTAAACATATATATATATATATGTTGTAGGAGTTAGCTTAGTGATTTTAGTTTTAGTGTTTGTAGGAATAGGCCTGTGTACTTATTAGATAATCCATTTAGTTCATAGCATTTAGAATAGTTAATAGCAGTTAGATTTAGTGTAGATAGATAGATAGATAGATAGATATAATATTAGATAAAAAAATTAAATAAAAAACCCATATAAAATCAAAACAACCAAATAAAAAAACCAAAAACCCCCCATATAAAACCAAATAAAAAACCAAAAACCATATTAAAAAAACAAAACAACCCATAACAAAACATTTCCCGAACAGCCGAACCCGAACCAAACGGCCGAACCGAACGGCCGAACCAGAACCCGAACCCGACGAACTAACCGAACGGCCGAACCAAACGAACGAACCGAACGCAGCCGAACCGAGCGGCCAAACCCGAACCTAGTGGTGACAGGAGGAGCGTGGAGCAGCTGAGGAGCAGCGGTCATCGGAGCAGCAGGTGGCAGTGATCCAGTGGTGACAGATGCGGCGGTGGAGGAGAGGTGGTGTGGGACACCCAGGCCCGGCTGGAGTGCAGCGGCGTGGGACGCTGAGGCAAGGTGGAGGAGGCAACGTGCAGCATGGGACCTGAGAGGCAGCGGGACTCGGGAGTTGGCACCAGAAGCAGCAGAAAAGTGGTGGTGCGGTGGCGGCAGTGGCAATAATTGAAGGGAGAGCAGAGGGACCCCATTTTTGTTAAGTTCAGGACCCTGGGGGTTGAGGGGGTGGTGCTCAGGGAGGCCTGGGCAGGGCTAACGGTGGCAGTGAGGCCTGGTGGTGGTGGTGCTTTAGTGACCGGTGAGGCCTAGCCTCATGGGGGGGCTCGCAGTGGGGGCTGGGGCCTGGTCTCATGGGGGGGCAGGTGAGCCGAGGCCTAGTGGTGGGCGGGCGGGAGAACCAAGGCCTAGTGGTAGATGGGTGAGCCAAGGCCTAGCAGTGCCAACAGACGAGTGAGCCGAGGCCTAGTGGTGGGGGGTGGGTGAGGCACCGGGGCAGGCAATGTCTCGCTGGCCTGTGCCGGTGAGGCCTAGCACTGGGGGCATGGGGCCTGGTGGTGGGGTGGGGGGGTCTCACTGTGAATACTACCCTTGTGGTGAGGCCTAGCAGTGGGGGGGTCATGGAGCCTGGTGGTAGTGGGGACCTAGCCTCATGGCGGCTGGTGAGGCCTACTGGTGGGGAGGTGTGGGGCCTGGTGGGGGACTCACAGTGAGGTCTAGGCTTGTGGTGAGGCCTAGCAGTGAGGAGGGTGCGGGGCCTGTTGGTGGGGTGGGAGGGCTCACGGTGAGGCCTAGCAGTGGGGGGGACTTGTCGGGGGGCCTCGTGGTGAGGCCTTGCGGTGGGGGCCGTAAGGTTTCCATTGGAACCAATGGAAAATGAAAACAACAATTTGATGTGTATGAAAACCAAAACAACAGATTTAAATAACAAAAACAAAAAGAAAAACAACATGGGCCCCTGGTGCGCACCTCTAGGAAACAGTTGGGGGTTGCTGCTGGTATACCGTGCATGTACCTGTACAGCAGCATCCCTACACGTTCTGATGGAGTTGGTGTCAGGGATGGTTTTGTGGTCCCCAAAGACAATAGTCTTGAGGGACTTCAGCATCCACTCCAGTGCTCATCTCAACGGGGCAGAGTGTGAGTTCATAGCTGCCATGGCAACCATGGACCTGTTTCAAGTTGTCATCAGCCCAACGCACAATGGAGGACATACCCTTGACCTGATCTTCTGCGCTGGCCTTGAGGCGGGGAATCTGTTAGTGGGGGAGGTGTCATCAGAGTCCTTGTCATGGACAGATCATTACTTCCTGCAGGCCTGTCTCCCAGCACACGTCTGCCCCCAGAATGGTGTGGAACTGTTTCGGTTGGTTTGCCCCCAGAGACTGTGGGAACCTGAAAGGTTCCAGAATGTTCTAGGGGAGTTCCCATCTGATCTTGATGGCCTTCCACTCAATGACCTCTTGGTTTTGTGGAATAGTCTGTTGACCGAGGCCATCAATCAGATGGCTCCTAAGCATGTGCTCCCTTGGCATCAGCACCACAGGCCACCATGGTCTGTGGAGGGCCTGCGGCAGCTGAAGCAAAAAGGGCAATTGTTGAAGTGATGGTGGTGCCGATCTCATGCTGAAGCTGATCGATTGTGACATAGAGCCAGTCTACTGGCCAATGCCATGACTGTCAGGGCAAAGAGAAAGGAGTTTTTTGCTACCCTGATAGAGTCTGCGAAGTCTTGTACAGTGGAGCTTTTCCAAGTGGTGAGGGGGTTGGTCAGTCCAGTCTCCCAATAGCCAGGAACTGGAGTCTTCCAGTGCCTGCTGTGACATATTTGTTGAGTACTTCGTGAATAAAATTGCTCGGATTCACCATGACTTCGACACCATGCTTACGACAATAGGAGAACCAGAGGTTATGGAGGGTCCATCTTGTCTGGTTTTGTGGGATCTTTTTCAGTGGGTGACACCCACCACTGCATCAAATGTTCTGGGGTCTGTTAGAGCCACATTTTGTGAACTAGACCCATGCCCTTCTTGGCTGGTCAAAGTCAGTCAGGAGACACTGGGGCCCTTGCTGGTGGGTGTTGTCAATGCCCCCCTGTGGGAGGTTAGGTTGCCAGACTGCCTCAAAGAGGCAGTGGTGCAGCCCCTGCTCAGAAAACCATCACTTGACATTAACTCCCCAGCCATTTATCAACCAGTTTCTAACCTTCCCTTTTTAAGGAAAGTTATTGAGTGGATGGTGGCTCAGCAGCTGCAGCAGCATCTGGACCGCACTGGTTTTCTTGATCCCTCGCAGTCTGACTTTTGTTTGGGTTATGGCACTGAGACTGCATTAGTGGCTTTGGTCAATGACCTTCACCAGGAACTGGACTAGGATCATTCAACCCTGCTAATCCTATTAGATCTATTGGCTGCATTTGATACCGTTGATCATGAGAAGTTGGTGACTCAACTACGGGACTATGCCGGGGTGGGTGGAACTGTTCTTGAAGGGTTCTGCTCCTTCCTGGTCAGAAGAACTCAGTGGGTGGTGATCAGGGATTGTTCATCTTCTCCCCTGGACCTCAAGTGTGGAGTTCCACAAGGGTCTATTCTGTCCCCTCTCTTTTTCAACATGTACACGCAGACATTTGGTGAGGTCGTGAGACGGTATGGTGTGCGGTGTCATCAGTACGCTTATGACATCTGGCTCTACCTCTCTTTTTCATCTGACCCAGACCCGGCGGTCTTGGTGCTTACCCAATGTCTGGTGGCTGTGGGGGATTGGATGAGGGCGAGCCGCCTTAAACTAAATCCTGACAAGACGGAGCTGATGTTGGTGGGGAGGGCAGTGGGTGTGACATCCCCCATCATTGATGGGTTTGTCCCCTACTAGTCTCTCAGGTTCAGAGTTTAGGGGTACTCCTCGATCTGCAGCTTAACCTGGATCTCCAGGTTGAGGTTATGGTGAGGAATGCTTTCCGCTAATTACATCTGGTGTGATGGCTTTGTTGGCCATATGTCTTGGACTCCGACCTGGCCACTGTCATCCATGTCTTCATCACCTCAAGATTAGACTATTGTAATGCACTCTACATGGGGTTACCTTTGGTGATGGTCTGGAGACTGCAACTGGTGCAGAATGTAGTAACCTGTCTCCTTTATCGGGACAGGTCGCCTTGAGCACATTACACCAGTGCTCCGAGCTCTGCACTGGCTGCCGATAGTCTTCTGGGCCCGATTCAAAGTGTTGGTGCTTACCTATAAAGCCCTATATGGTCTGGGCCCCTCCTATCTATGAGACCCTCTCACTCTTCATGCCCTGAATTGACCCCTGTGATCCACCAGGAGCCCCCTTTTTGATGTTCCCCAGGTGGTGCGGGGGGCTACAATGGAGAGGTCTTTCTCAGTTATGGCACCTAGGCTGTGGAACTCCCTTCTGGTGGGGGCCCGGTGGCCCCGAACCTTGCCTCATTTCAACAACAGTGCAAGACCTGGCTGTTCCACCAGGTGAGGGAGGTGGGTGAAGGGTTGGAGGGGAGGATGGGGTTTTTATTTTCTTTATGCCTCCCTTTTATGTATTTTCTGTCTATTTTTAAATATTTTAACTTTTTTTAAGCTGCCTCGAGCTGAGAGATGGGGTATAAATGATGAAAATAAATAATAAATAAAAACAAATTTGCTATTTTCCTGAATATGGTTGTCCTTCACCTTGCAAAGCGCTGAGCACTCTCCCCAATCCAGCAGCACTCTCCCCAATCCAGCAAAAGCTTAACATTAAGCATGGGTGACAATAGACAATAGACATGGCTGCTCCCCTACCCGGGTGTGCGTGGAAGATGGCAGCTGCCACCAATAGGGCCAGGTTGGGACACAGAATAAACGTGTGCCTGATCAGGCCAGTAAGCCCTCTCCATCCTCACCCCCAGTGTTGAAATATGATTATAGCTTATTTTTAATTATGCTTGAAGTTTGATTTTCATCTTTTGATGTAGATTAATAATGATATATGTGCGTAACTTATTGAATGAGATAATGTATGTAACCTTTTAATATTGACCAAGAAGCTTATGTGTGTGTCCTTACAAATGAAATGCATGATGGGTACAAACCAGAAGACAGATTAACTAGCTTAAGTCATGAGCTTCAGACCATGGTGGTGAGAAAAAGAAGAAATGCTGCATCATGAGAAAGATCTGGACTGTTTGGTATAAACAGGGCAATGAAATGCATAAACAAGAGATAACACCAACCAGATTCAGCAGATGTTGCCCCTACAAACAATGACCTAGGACAATGGGTACTGGCTAACTAACAGTCTTAGTGACTCCAGGGCAAGGGGAAAACCCTTGATGATGATAATCTCATCATGAAGAATAGAAGGTCCAGCATCGCCTGGAGGGATGAGGCTTGGATGTTCTGGCAAGATAAAGATGTAGATATGCATAAGAATGTGGTCAGCAGAAACCCACGAGATAACAACGTGAGGCCCTGCACCAAGCATACCAGGATAATGCCTTCCCACCCAGAGGTCATCCGAACCCAGGATCAAGCATCTCCCCAGAGGGCTATAAAACAAAAGCCCAAACCATGGAAAAAGGTCTTCAGTGCCACTGGCCACCAGCTTTGCAGTGATCCACTGGACCGTTGACCCTTATCATCGCTCTCAAAAGATCCAGACACAAGGGGCACCTCCTCCGGGTATGGACCTCAGGCCCCCACCTGTACCAACCTCTCCAAACCAACACTCACCACTGTGGTCTTCAGGACACATAAGAAACATGTATTTTATGTGTTGAGTAGACAGGGCTAGAACTATCCAAGAACTGTGTTTATGTTATGTTGCTTGTGTGGTCAAGAATAAAATAGTGTTGTTGTTTCATGGCTTGGGTGACAAAGATCCCGGTTGGGAATGGTACTTGGGAGGGAAACCAGGTAAATTCCTAATGAACACCAGCAGGAGAACAGAACAAATGCACGGTCAGGCAGCCCTGCCTTCAGCACACCCCCAACCTCCCACCATGATGGGCAGCCATGGTGGCCAATCACGGGCAGCTATGGTGGCTGGCCATGGCATCCCCCAATTCTGGGCAGGGATGGGACTGAAAATAGACACACTGGCCCACTAGAATTCATGTTGGCCTGCCTGGGTGACCCTTGTCTTGGCTGTAGGTCTGGGATCATCCAGTGGACCAGTCACCTACCTGGGCCGTGCCAGCAATGGGTCCACATCTGGCAGACTGGAAACAGATGTCAGGGTGAGTTTCTGGCTCAGGTGAACCATAATAGGCCAGCGCCACATCCATTATAACCCCATGTATGACAAGGTTAATACAAATTCTTAAAGTTAATGGGATCTTCTCATCTGCTTAAAGTGAAGAAAATGCTTATATCCTTCAATGGATGTGGTTAGAGCAAGGATGACCAAAATGACAACACGAGTGGTCCAAGATGAGTAGACAACTTGAGTGGTCCAACATGACCAAGATGAGTCATCTACCAATCAACCCTGAGCTACTTTCTAGTGGACCATGGAGACAAACCCTCAAGAAACTTCCCCTCAGAGGAGAGCAGGACCACTACCATGGGCAGTGTCTTCAACAGGGGAGATAGGGGCTGGAGAGCACTTGCAGCACTGGAGGGAAGACTCTCTCAGAGGGCGGCATCCCTAGGTGCCATGAGGAGAGCAGGGTTCTGCCAAAAGTAGTCTCACCAGGGAGCCACTAGAAGCAGCCCAGTAGATCTCTTTAGGTTAATGCCGGTAAGAACAGAGCATAGGCGCTACACCGCTGGCCAGCCCTCGACTACAATTTCAGTATCTTTCAGGACCAAGCCCTATGTTCTTCATAACTTTTTTTATAAAACCTACAAAACAATAGAAATGAATTTATGACTTTCTCAAATACCATTATAAACAATTTGTTTCTAAAATAACTCTTTTCCTGAAATAGAATTGTGAACTGTCCCCTCTAAATGAATTTCACAATCTGACAGTGGCTTCAAAGCTGCCTTGAAATTAAACAATAAAAAATATTTCTTTTTAAGAAACTCATCTTTTTATAATAATAGGCTAGCATTTATTGTTAAAGGTCAGTTTTGATTATTTTCTGACAGGCAGCTCCAGGTTACTGCAAGGTGATTTCCTAAATAACCAACTGATAAACATGGAAATAGGGATCATGGCATGAAAGAAAACTAGAACAACTTAAAAAAAAAAAAAATCATTAAAGGCATTAATATAGATCTCAGTACTGAACAATCTTGTGACATATGAATTAATGGTCTTCCTAATATTATCTAGTTAATATTCTAATCCTTATTGTTTCTTTTATGAAATTAAGCAAATTTGCAGCCTTACTCAGAGCTTGCATAATCCATAAAGATTTATGTATTGTGCGTTACGATAGCCACATTCAGATTGAAATATTATATTATCCCATTTCACTCTGGGTAAACAAAAAGTGGCAGTGGCCCACTTAGGTCCTCAGGTCACCAGCATGTCTATTATTGCACCATCAGATGTTGGCCCAAGATTGCTCTGGGTTGTGTCGGTGGTGAGCCTGGGCGACGATCTTGGAAAACCTCCAAGGTCATAGCCTGGGGTAATGTCCGCCTGACAGGGTCAAAGTGAGCTATCACATTTGTTGTGGCCTACCATGAACTGCCTAGGTCGGGGCCACTATGGACGACTATCATTGCTCATCCATGGCTGCCTTTCATGGTAGGAGTGGGGCGCTGGGAGCACAGCATGGGCAGGGACCCCCACCCACACATTTGTTGTGCTTCCTGGCTATACCCAGCCCATGTGGCTGACAGGACAGTTCCCTGGTCGCAGTCATGTGTGTCAGGTGCCCCAGTCTGACCTAGATCAGTGTTGCGTGGGAGTTTCCTCCCCGGAGCAGATTGTGACAGCGGCGCACCACCATCATGGGTCTTTTTACCCTTTGTTGTATATTTCCTAGTCACGTAGATCTATACAAGCCATTTATTTGGTAGGTCTTGTTTGGAGAAGAGAAGGGAATCAGGTTCACCAGCGTATGTTTCTGTACTATTCTTCCAGGCCATTCAGCCATATTATTCTTGTATATTTCTGAAGGAAGAAGCCCAGCAGGATCTTGTTCTTTCATGCTCTCCATGCTCTCCTCTTATGGGATAATGGTCAGAGGAAATCTCTCTCCCATCTCCAGATTATTTTTTTTCTAAACTGATTCCTTACACGACTCAGTTGGACCACATGTAGGGGTTACTTAATTTAATCCCCTGCATTATAATTCTTGCAAGATGCATGGTTCTGGAAGTAATAAATTGTGTATTGGTATTAGTAAAGCTGGAGAGCCATTTACAGGAGCTCTCTTGCCCTCTGAAGTTCTCCAGGAATTGCTGGCATGGAAGAAGGTTTTCTTGGCTCTTGGGAGAAGGACGAGCTAATAGTGTTTTTTTAACCATCCCCATATCCCAAGCTTGCTAGATTTTTCTGAGTTTTAAGGAAAATATATGCTTTCATTAACTCACACACAAGCTTGTATGCATGGAAACAAGATTGTAGCAATCATGTTATGATATGGGCTCACAGAGTATTTTTAGACAGACAGGAACTCAGGCAGAGCTGCTCCGGGGGCCAACCCCCACGGCCACCCATTCCAGCTCTGCTTGGGTCCACTTTAGACAAACTGACGGTGTCCCCAGGCTGTGGTCCACCTACACAGCATCCCCCCTGCACCATAGAGTTGCAAGTGCTCACCCAAAGCTCTAGGCTGACACCCTTACCTCTGTGTTGCTGAATTGGGTAATGGATGGACAGACGCAGAGCTGCACTGTGAGTCCGCCCAACAGACATGCAGCAGTGCCATGTTCAGTCATTGCCCTGAGTTTGGCTGACATGCTCCATGCAGCATGCTCCTGGATCTTCCTGAGTGCCGCCAGTGGGACTGACCTGGAGTAGTCACAGCCTGTTCTTTGTTGACCATCTGGCGGACACCTTTAGAGGGACCAGTCAACCTGGGGGTGATGAGGGCACCACCTGAGCTTCCATTCATCTGTTTGCATGCTATGAATTTATTTATTCATTTATTCATTCATTTATATTAAATCTTATATCCCACACTCTCCTGCCTCTGGTAGCTTGGGGTGGCTTACAATAAAACAATCAGCAAGACAAAATAAATATAAATAACAATAAATATAAAGATAAATAAAAATATAAATATAAAACAATATCAAAAAGCCTCAAAATCATACCCCCAAACCTAATCCCCCTACCACTACACATCTCCCCCACCAAAAGCCTGATGATGAAATAACCATGTCTTGTATTGTTGCCTGAAGGCCGGAAGATCCAGGGACAGATGGACCTCAACTGAAAGGAAGTTCCACAGCCATGGTGCTACAACTGAGAATGCCTTCTCCAATGTGGCCCCTGACGGACATGTAGGACTTCAAGAAGGGTGTCCCCGGTCGACTGCAGGGGCCGATTCAGAACCCAGGGGGTGAGTCGGTACCACAGATAGGCAGGGCCGAGACTGTTTAGGGATTTATAGGTGAGAACCAACACCTTGAATCGGGCCTAGAAGACTATAGGCAGCCAGTGTATTGAGCGAAGAACAGGTGTTATATGCTCACAGTGCCCCACCCTTGAAAGGAGGTGGACCACCACATTCTGCACTAGCTTCAGTGTCTGAACCATCACCAAGGGAAGCCCCACATAAAGCGCATTATAATATTCTAGTCTTGAGGTGATTAAGGCATGGACGATGGTGACCAGGTTGGAGTCCGAAATCTATTGCCAAAGCAACTGTACCAGATGTAATTGGCAGAAAGTGGTCCTTGCCAGAGCTGCCACCTGGACATCCAGGCAGAGCTGCAAGTCAAGGAGCACTCCTAGACTACGAACCTGAGGAACAAGGGAGGGATGAACCCCATCAATGACAGGGACCTCAGCCCTCCCCATCAGCATCATCTCCATCTTGTCAGGATTCAGCTCCAGACGCCGCAGTTCATCCTCATACAATCCCCCACAGTTGCCAGACATCGGGTGAGCAATGGGACTGCTGGGCCTGGGTCAGCTGAAAATGAGAGGTAAAGTTGGGTGTCATCAGCATACTGTTGACACTTGAACACCGAATCCTCTCATGGCCTCACCCAAAGGCTGCATATATACATTGAACAAGAGAGGGGAGAGAATGGAACCTTATGGGACACTGCATGTGAAATCCTGGGGAGATGAAGAACAGTCCCCCAGAACCACACACTGAGTCCTTCTGGCTAGGAAAGAGTGGAACCATTCAAGAACAATTCTGCCCACCCCAGCACGGCCCTGCAAGCAAATCACCAACATCTCATGTTCAACGATATCAAAAGCAGCTGATAGATCTAACAAAAGGTTTGAACAACTCAGGTCTAACTTGTGTCGAAGTTCGTCGACCATGGTCACAAGCGCAGTCTCTGTGCCATAACCCGGATGGAAGCCACACTGTGAGGGATCCAGAAAACTGACCTGATCCAAATGTACCTGAATCTGCCGAGTCACCACCCATTCAATAACCTTCCCTAAAAAGGCAAGGTTAGAGATTGGCTGATAGCTGGCAAGGGAGACAACGTCAAGAGATGGTTTCCATGTAACTCACAGATATGGATTTCCTAAGTTTTCCTTTTGTATTCCTTTAGTCTCAACCTATGGTCATGACTTAATAAACAAATTATTATTATTATTAGATGGTTTCCTGAGAAAGGGGTGCACTATGGCCTCCCTGAGGCAGCCAGGGATCCTGCAATTATTCCAGCCAGCAACAGGCCCAGTGTCTCCCAGTTGGCCTTAACCAGACAGGACGGGCACGGATCTAATTCATAAGACATGGCTCTGACAGACCCCAGAACATCCTCGGCATCAGCGGATGACACAGACTAAAACTTTTATTTTAGTTGAATTTTAATCTGGTGTTTTAATCTATTTTAATCTAGCGTTTTTGTATTTTGTGATTTTATTGTTAGCCACCTCGAGCTGCTGGGAGCAAAAAAGGTGGAATATAAATAAATAAAATACAATAAAATAAAATTAGAGAAACTGATCCCACAAAACAGGACATCATTACCTCTGGTTCCCCTACTGTATCAAGTGTGGCATTGAAGCAATGGTGAATGCAAGCAATTTTGTCTGCAAAATAGTCAACAAACATGTCACAGTGAGTGCTGGAGCACTCCAGCTCCAGATGGAGACAGGCCAGACTGACCAGCCCCTTCACCACCTGACAAAGCTCAGTTGGATGACACTTCACGGAGGCTATGAGGGCAGCAAAGAAACCCTTCTTTGCTGCCTGAAAGTCACCACATAGGCTTTCAAACTAGCTCTATGCTGCAATCTTCAGTACGGGTCCAGCGCCATTGTCGCTCTAACTGCCACCCTTCCTGCTTCAGCCAACGCAGATCCTCCATAAACCATGGGGACCTGCACCTCTGATGCTCCGGGAGCAGATGCCTGGGAGCCAACTGAACAATGGCCTCGGCCAACAAGATGTTCCAGAGGGCTACAAGGTCATCAAGTGATTGACTGTCAAGATTGGAGGGTATCTCCCCCAGAGCATTCTGGAACATCTCAGGTTCCATAAGTCTCCAGGGACAGACCATCTGAACTGGTCCTGCACCTTTCCGGAGGCTGGCATGCACCAGGAGACAGACCCATAGGAGGTAATGATCCATCCATGACAAGGGGAACGAAAGAAACACCCCCCACTAATGGTCCCCCACCTCAAGGTCAGTGCAAAACACCAAATTCAGTGTGTACCCACCCACCCACCCACTCACCCACACGTGTTGGGCAGACCACTATCTGAGACAGGCCCATGGTTTCCATAGCAACCATGAACTCATGTTCCACACCCTGAAGTCTGGCATTGGGATGCATGTTGAAGTTCCACAAGACCACCATCCTCAGGGACCACAAAAGCATCTCCAACACCAGATCTGCTAGATCATGCAGGGATGCTGCCATACAAGTAGTTGCTCAGTATGCCAGCAGGAGCCCTTATCTGTCTCCAGCCAAATCAATCACAATGTGGAGGCACTCAAAACATGGAGGGATTTGCACTGGATACTTCCTTTTTAAAAAATAATAATATTTTTATTGTGTTTTAACAACTTTCACACACCTGCACAGCTGGGCAACAGTTACCTCAATTGGACCTGGGTTACATAGTTGGTCCATGATATTACACTTTAGGTGTGCCCTCCTTGATATATCCCCCCATTCCCTTTCAACATGTTTTAGATTTCGGTTAGACAAATAGTTAGTTTAGGTTGGACTGTCTCTATTTCCTGCTGAAGGAAGTTCCAGATATTAGTCCACACGGCGTAAAAGTTCTCCATTTCCTGTCGTAGCTCTACTTGTACTCTTTCCATAGTGATTGTGTACCATAATCTTTGTATTCATTTTTTCACTGAGGGCTTTTTGGTTGACTTCCAGTTACATATAATTGTGTGTAGTGCTGCTAATCCTAGTTGCTGACAAGCTTGGATTCTTTCTGGAATTATTTGTAGGTCCAGGAAAATGCCCAGGAGTGCGGTTTCTGGCTGCTTTGGGATTTCGGACTGTGCCACATTGTTCATGTGTGTCCACACTTTTCCCCAGAAGTCTTGTATGTGTGGGCAGTCCCACCAGCAGTGAATCCATGTCCCAATTCCTCTGCATCCCTGCCAGCAGTCCCGTGGGTATGTGTTTTTCATTTTGTTTAGTCTGTGAGGAGTGAGGTACATTCTCTATATCGTTTTAATCTGTGGTTCTAGCACTGATATTGATGATGATAGTTTGCGCATGTTTGTCCAAATGATGTTCAGCTCTTTTTTTTCTATTTTCTTTTTCAGGTCAGCCTCTCACGCGTCGAGGTATCCAGCATCAGGTATGTGCATTATTGTTTGCAGTACTCAATAGATTTTCTATATTTCCTGCCATTGTCCCTGGTCCCCGTACATTACCCTTTCAAATTCAGTTTCTTTTCTGATAATATTTGCTTTTATCTCTTTGCTACCAAATCTACTCACTACCTTAGCGTACATACAAAGGTTCGGGGCCACTTCCAACTTTTGTTGGATTGTTTGTTCTGTCAATATGGTGTCACCCACAAACAGGTGGGCCGCACGCTTTAGTCCCTTGGATTCCCAAATCTCCACCATTCTTTGTGATATTCCTGCCTTTCAACTCCATTTTCCAAAGACTGACGTATATGGTGAATTTTCCATTGATATTTCTAACTTGTTACACATTTTCTCCCAAATCTGCATTGCCATACTTGCGAAGGGGTGCCTCAGCACCTGTTTCCTATTTATTTTTTGACCATCTGTTAGTATGTCCGTAAATGCATCCACCTGGCAGGCCTCTTTTTCCATTACAAGCCAGTCAGGATTGTTTTTTCCCTGATATCATATTTTTACCCCTCTAAGATCTGGGGCCCAGTGGTATAGTTGCATGTCTGGTAGGTGTTGACCCCCCTTGTCTTTGCTGGTATATAGTATCTCCCTTCTAATTCTAGGTTTCTTTCTCTGCCATAAGATGTGTGATACTATTTTATTTATTACTTGAAAATAATCCTTGGGGAGTTGGATTGGCAACGCAAAAGAGGTGTAAAGCAATTTAGGGAGTATCAGTATTTTAACTAAGTTTAGTCTGTCTATCCATGATACATGATCTTTTCCATTCTTCCTCTTTATGTCTTAAATTCTCTAATAGAGGAAGGAAGTTTCTTTTATAAAGGTCCTTCCACTTCTTTGTGATCTGTATACCCAAATACTTAATACTATCTGCTTGGACTGCAAATGGTGTTCCATTGTTCTTTCCATATTGTTGAGTTTCTCTTCATTAAACAGTAGCATCTCTGATTTGTCCACATTCACTTTGTACCCTGAGATTCTTCCAAATCTTTCTATTACCCCCAACAACCTTGGTTGACCTAGGCAGATCAGAGAGACTCAGCATCATATCATCAGTGTACATTGCCAATTTGAATTCTGTATTTTGCACTTTAATCCCTTTTATTAGTTGCTCAGCCCTAATAGTCATTGGTAGGGGTTCAATGGCGATGTTACTTAACAGGGGGGATAGTGGACATCCCTGTCTGGTTCCTCTGGTTATTTTAATGTCTGGTGAGTAATTCCCTTCTAACAGTAGCTTAGCTCTTGGGGCCTTGTATATTATTTTCACCCACTGCAGGAATGCACCGGTAATTCCCATCCTTTCATAGTCTTGAACAGATATGTGTATTCAACCATGTCAAAAGGCCTTCTCTGCGTCTAGCGCAACTATTGCCGCTGGGATCTGCTTGACCTTTACATGTGATATGATGTTGACTATTTTGCTTATATTGTCAATCCCAAGTCTTCCTGGAATAAAGCCGGTCTGGTCTGTGTTTATAATGTTAGGGATGATCACCATTAATCTGTTTGTCAAGATTTTAGTGAATAATTTAGCGTCTGTATTTATTAGTGATATAGGTTGGTACCCGCTACAAATCTCTAAATTCTTTCCTGGATTAGGGCACAATGTTATAGTGGTGTCATAAAACGTGTCAGGCAATTTCCCTTGGTTTAATATTGAATTATATACCCTGGTTAATATCAGGGGTATTTGGTCATTAAATTTTTTGTTAAATTCTGCTGGATACCTGTCAGAGCCAGCCGCTTTATTATTTGGTAGGGTTTTTATTATGTCTTTCACCTCTTCCTGACTTATTTCCCTATTTAAGTACTGGGCATCCTCTGTATTGAGTTTCTTAAATGTTAGGTTGTTTAAGAACTGGTTAATGTTGTCCTGTGTTGGGTTCCCTGATTGATATATTTTTTCGTAAAACTAGACAAAACAGTCTACCATATCCTTCCCTTTCAGCATGGGTGATTTCCTGGGTTTTTTTATATAGGGTATAGATGTTTTCTGCCTCTTTTTTTTTATTAGCCACGCTAAGGCTTTATCAGCCTTGTTTGCCTTCTCAAAATAGAATGCTTTTGTGTATCTAATTTTTTTGACCAGTATTTCACTTTCTAGTAGATTAATTTGGTTTCTAATTGTAGCTATCTTGGTAGCATTTGCTATTGGGTTCTTTGCTAATTGTTTAATTTGTAGGTATTTTTCGCTAATTTGTGCCTTTTTCTCTTTTTTTAGGTGAGCTCCCAATGATATAAAGTGGCCCCTCATAACTGCCTTTGCTGCCTTCCACAATGTGACTGGAGCTGTGCCCGGCACATCATTTGTCTGCACATATTCTTTCATTCTTTCCTCTATTTGATCTGTAATCCATTCATTTTCTAAATAAAATTGCTTTAATCTCCAATTTTGTTCCATCATTTTTGTATTTTGTGTTTTTGTTGTTTCTATCACCACTGCATTGTGGTCCGAGAATGGGGTCACCAGTATATATGATTTCCCACAATCGTGTACCAGGTCTGGGTTTATCAAGATATGATCTATTTTGGTTGATATTTTATGTGGATTTGAGTAGAATGTGAATTCCTGTGTTTTGGGGTGCATTGCCCTCCAGATATCAACCCATTGCTTTTCTTTAAGGACCTGTGCAATTCTTTTCTGTTGCCTTGACAAATTATTTTTGGTAAAAAGGTCTAATTCTGTTAGGGGAGTGTTAAAGTCCCCCATTAAAATTGCTTTGCCCTCAATTTTTTGTTGTATCTCTAGGATGGCCTCTGTAAAGAAAGCTCTGGTGTTTGTATTGGGTGCGTATATTGTCCCTATGGTATATGAGTCTTGATCTATTTTACCTTTTATGAGAAGCCTTCTTCCCTGTTTGTCTATCTCAGTTACTTGCATATTTATAGACTTCCTTATCCCTATCAATACCCCTGCTCTCTTTTTTCCCCCATTTGCGTGATATATTTTATATTCCTGATTTGAAAACCTTGCATTGTCTTTCCTCACCAAGTGGGTCTCCTGCAATGAAAAAATGCCTGGTCTCTGCTTGGTTATGAATTGCCACACCCGCCTTCTTTTTTGTGGATTATTAAGCCCACATATATTTAACGACATTACTTTTAGATTGGCCATTTTTTAATGTGCGTAGTTTGTTTATTGCTTATCTCATTGTACTCTTTCTTTCTCTTGATGCTCCAATTTTGTGTGTGTTTTCTGTCTCCACAAACCTTATATCTATTTCCCCTGATCCTTATATAGTCTTTCCTTTGCCTGTTCCTGAACTTATACGAGTACTTTTTGCTTTTATCAGGCGCGGCTCCCCTTCAGGGGCGTTGGGGGCGTTGACCCCCCGACAGGCGCCCCGCTCAAAGTAAAAAAACAACAACAAACCTCCCCGTCGCTTCCCCGCCGCCTGCAGCAGCCTCTGCCTTGCCTTTGCAGAGCTGAGGCTGCTGCAGCGCTGTGGTCAATTTCATGTCAGTTTCACACTGAAACTGACCACAGCGCCGCTGCAGCAGCCTCCGCTCTAAGCAAAGGCAAGGCAGAGGCTGCTGCAGCTTTACTTCCCTTCTGGCACCCACTCCAGAGAAGTGGGTCCCAGAAGGCTCAAAAATCAGCCGCCCAAAGCGTTTTCCTAAGGAAAACGCAATTGGGGCGGCTGAGCTCCTCTGTCCACAGCACGTATGGGACGTGCTGTGGAGGGAGGGGCTACAGCCTTCCATTGTGCTCAATGGGCACAATGGAAGATCTCGCCAGGGCGGTCGGGCTGA
>QEPC01007252.1:1072194-1085212 GCA_003113815.1 Sphenodon punctatus
GTGGGAACTCCTTGCTGCTGGGTTGTGCCAGTGTTTTCCTGTGCTTGGGGTTTATACGTTATTCATTTTAAGCTTGATGTGCTGCTGGGTTGTGCCACTGTTTCGTCACTGTTTCCCTGTGCTTGGGGTTTATACATTATTCATTTTAAGCTTGAAGTGCATTTTAGACTACTGTGTTTTCTTCCATCTTCTGATGTTCCCCCTGGGAACTCCTTGCTGCTGGGTTGTGCCCTGGCTCTGCCTACCGTTGCCCTGGCTCCGCCTACCGTTGCCCTGGCTCCGCCCACCGGCTCGCCAGCCCGGCGGCGGCTTCACCACCGGCGGGCCAGACGGCCTTACTGCCCCTCCAAACTAAAAAGCCACCAGCTGCCCCTGGCTTTTATAGACCTCATATTTTTGTTTGTGTTCCTTTGTTAACCTTTTTCATTTTTCCTCCTTCTCTACCTTCCCCTTCCCTCTTTCCCCCCTCCCTCCACACTTTCCCCCTCCCCCCACTTCCTCCCGAACTGTATCAATCCCTATGGTGTCCCTTTCGTGAAGTGTCGTGCCTTTTGGCTCCCTGCCCCCCACCTGCCCTCTGCATCAATGCAATATTAACCTTGTGCCTACAACAATATATAACATAACATTTCTTTCCTTTTTTTGTTTTTTTCCTAAGCAACTTATAACTTATTAGTCCTCTCCCAAACTGGTGTGTCACCTTTAGTTATTCATTATGGCCCCTCTTGTTTTCTTTCATCCCACTGCATTGTCTTTTAGTGTTCGCGTTTAAATTCCTGCAACTCAGTTTCTTTTGCGAAGAAGTATTTCCTGCCTTGATAGATGAAAGTCAGCTTAGCTGGATAGTACACTTGTGCTTTAATGCCTGCTTTACTTAGAGTTTCTATTTGATTTCTCCATGCCTTCCTCTGTTGCACTGTCTCTATCGCCAAATCAGAGAAAATTGATATTCTGTCCCCCTCAAACAGCATTTCCTTGGCACTTCTAGCCTCTCTGTGGATCTCTTCTTTATCCATATATCTTAAAAACTTAACAATAATGCTCTTGGTGGGAGCTGATCTTTGGGCTTAGGCCTTAGAGAGCGATGGGCCCTTTCTATTTCTACTGCATGTTGTGCAGGTTTCTCTGGGAATAAATTTTTAAAGATTTCATGCAGCAGATCTCACATGTTATTTTTTCCCCTCCCTTCAGGGATTCCCATTATTCTCAAGTTATTTCTTCTGGACTGGTTTTCCAGGTCCTCTACTTTGTTTTTCAGTTCTTGCAACTCCACCTCTGCATGGGTAATTTTTTGTTCTGCAGTGGTTCCCCAATCTTCCTGATCACTTATCCTCTGCTCTATTATATCCATTCTTTTATTTATTCCCTCCACCTGCCCTTTTAAGTACTCCAACGTGGAGTTTGTTCTGTTTATGCCCGCCTTATTCACTGCCAGGTCTCTTTTTATAGATTTTAGCATGTCCATTACTTGCATTTGCGACCCTGCCTCCTCCGGTGGGTCTCTCCCTGCCATGTTCGCCATCTTGTTTTCCCCCCTGTCGGCTTTCCTTGAGCTGCGGGGCGGGGTACAAAATCGATCTATGGTCGAGTCCGCCTCCTTTTTTTTTTTTTTTATCTCTCCTCATTCCTTGCACGTTGTGCTGGGTCTTTGAGCTTTTTGGGGGAGAGTTTTTCTGTTTTTTAATTGCATCTCTGCATCAGGCCGCTGGGAGCTCAGCCGAGCACGACCTGCTGCCTGCACATGCCCACGTGACCAGCCTGCACTGGATACTTCCTAACTAACCATGACAGTTGGCTCCTAAATCCATATTTAGGCTCTCAAATAAGTGCCTTTATTTTAAAAACTGAGTAACCAACAGCACTTGTTCACCACTCTTGAAAATAAGTGGCCATTTTAGACCTTAATTTTAGGCTGCTATGATTTAAAAAATCCACGGTCATAAATATATTATCAGTTTTATGTATGAATAAATCTGTTGGCAAATCTATTCTTTAAGCTACCATCACTCTGGAAGGAAAGTATCATATTTCTACTTTATCTAATAATTCACATTATTTGATAAATAATGTGTATAAATAAAAGTTATAGGATACAATCCTAACTCAATTCAAGTAGATGGTAAAATTGCTAGGGATTTGCAAACAGAACGTGGTTCAGATGTTCGGCCGTTCAGTTGTTCGGTTCAAAAACTGAGTTCGGGTTCAGTCATTCGATCGGGAACCAAGTTCGAGTTCAGATGTTCAGTTTGGTGGAGTTCATTTCGGCCGAACATTTGGAAATAGGTATTGATACTGATATCAGTACTGATATTGATACCGATTTCGAAGATTTTATTTTCTGTATCGTTTGGCCCTGAGACACTTAAGTTTGTTATTTTTATGTATTGTTATATTGTTAATGTTTGTTTTTTAAAAATTTGTTATAAAAGTAATATCTGTTACCAGCTGAGTTTGACCTGTCCAATCTTTTACCCCTCTGTGCTGCTTCTGGCAGGTGGTAGAATCTCATTGTATGTTTGTATATACAGCTTGTCAGCTGGTGATCACATCAATAATGGGGGACATCGGTGGTCCTGGAGGAACATCGTGTCTCCAAAAATCAGGCCTATGGAGTTTGGGGCATGGTGATTGGCTCTGGATGCTGCTGCATGCTGCCACTCCACTGGCACGGTCCCTACCACGTCTGCCACATGCCCCATTGCCCGCCTTACGGGCAGCATACTGGCCTCTCCTACTTCCCTTCTTGATGTCTTCCAACCCAAAGAATGCACACAAAGATTTTATATATATATTTTATTTTTTTATTCAAATTTTTATCTATAATTATATATATCTACACTAAATCTAACTGCTATTAACTATTATAAAACCCATGGAACTAAATGGAATATCGAATAACACAAAGGCCTAGTCCTACAAACACACTATAAAACTGAATGGGTGTTTTCAGACGTGACAGGGCGGCTTCGCCGCGTCCTGAAAACAACCCAGAGATTCCCCGCTGGGATCACCCAGGCACGGCAAACAGACGTGCCGGGGATCTCGGCGGGGAATCAGGGAGGGGTGGGGCCACCCGGTGCAACATGCGGCCGCACGGCCCCGCCTCCTCCACGCTGCCTCGCCACCCACCCTCTGGGGAGATGGGCGGGTGGTGAGGCCAATGCCGCTGCAGCATCTGGCCAAGTTCACCACGGCCCGGAATCCCGCCAGGGATTCTGGACCATGATAGCCGACCAGACGTTACTTTTTTTTTATGCCCGCCTGGAATCACTTTCACCATGCTTCAGCTGATTTTCGCGCTGGTAGCCAGGGAAGCGTGGTTGAAATTGACCCCATATGGGTATTCAGCATGGCGAACATCTGGTGGCCGTCGAACAGACATGCAGGGCACAGTGACCACATGTAGGTATTCAGCGTGGTTCACTGTGATCTCGTCATATCTGAAAACACCCTATCTCTATCTCTATCTCTATCTATCTCTATAACTAAGCTAATTCCTACATCCCTATCTCTATCTCTATCTCTATCTCTATCTCTATCTCTATCTCTATCTCTATCTTTATCTCTATAACTAAGCTAATTCCTACATCTATCTAGCTAGCTAGCTAGCTACACAGGAATGGGAGAGAATACAGACAGCTCACAACAAACAACACAGGGAGGGGTACAAAACTGAAATGAAACCTAAATCAATCTAATGCTACTCTAAATAAATCCAAAAACAGGGGAAGGGAATCAGGGATGGAATATATAGTGGGAGGAGGGGGAGGATTCAATGGAGGGTAGGGAGAAAGTACACAGGGATGGGTAAAAATTAAAACTAACACCTAAATCTATCTAATCTAATCTAAATAAATGATACTAGGGAGGTAAATGTGTGAGATGGGTGAAATAGGAGGAGGATGGCAATGGATTGGAAGGAAAACTGCTGGGAGAGGGAGACTTCTGAAAACGCCTGCTAACAGGATCAATGGCTAGCTCAGAAGGTGTTGGAAGGGGGAGGGCAATGACTTTTGTTATTTGCTGTGCCTGCCTTACCACAAGCCCCATTGGTTCTGTGCAGCCTAGCCCCCCCTTCCCCCATGTCCAATCACAGAAGCCAGTGGTCTGAGGAGAGAAGGGATGGTGATTGGGCAGGCTGGCTGCTACTCCAAGTCTATCCACCCCTGGTGCCAGTAAGTCTGCTCCTCATCTCCCTCCCCCTCTTTGGCCTTCCAGTCATGTTTTTCCTGCCCAAACTCATCTGAACTCACCTGAACGGTACCGAACTGTTCTCTCATTTTTTAGTTCGACTCGAGTGTGGTTCAGTCGGTTCGGGTTCGGTTTGGAAGTTTGGTTCGGTTGTCTGAACAGACCGAGTTCAGTCCGAACTCCGAACATCCGAACCACGTTCGCACATCCCTAAAAATTTCTATTGACTTCAGTGGAGTGAGGATCATACCCATAGATGTTAAATTGGCTCATATCCATTCATTCATCTGGTTCATAAAATAGGATAATTGTACTCCATATAGAAGATATAATGTAAGATGTAAGAGGATATTTTAACTTAAAGATTTTAAGGGTCATATTATGCCCTTACTTACACTCGCAGATATCCAAACTAATTCCAATATGGTTCAGTTGAGTTAACTCCAACTTACAAAGGTGCAAGTGAGGGCAGAATTATCTCTTTTGTTTCTTTCTTGGCTTTATTTTAGGGCTGCACAAAATAGGTGACCCGAGTACTTGTGAGGATTTCCAAGGTTCCAAGTACCAGGATCGAGCCCTTGGCCATCACCTGGAACTTTTTCCAAGGACTCGGAAATTGAACCTTGGAACCTCGGACCCTTGGTAAATACTCTGGATATCCGAGGGCGGGTGTCAAGGAGTGGCCAGAGGCTAGAAGGAAGAGTGGGTGGGGGCCTAGCAGGGGCTAAGGGGTACTCGCCCTCTGGATGGACTCCAGTGACTCATGGCTTCTTCCAGGTCGGTATGTTTTTAAAAAGAAAAAGAAAAAAGCTAGGCATGGTAAGAAGGGCCTAATGGCCCCTTCTGAGCATTCTCAGACCTTTCCAAGATGGCACCTGCCAGTGCCATCTTGGAAAGGTCTGAGAATGCTCAGATGGGGCCCTTCGTCCCTTCTGAGTATGCCCAAATTTTCTTTTTCTTTTTTAAAACTTACCCAGCCTGGAGGAAGCCATGCATCGCTGGAGTTCATCCAGAGGGTGAGTACTCTACCCCTCAGCCCCTGCTAGGCCTCCACCCCCTTAATATCCTCCCACAGCCCCCTCTAGGCCCCCATCCCCCCTTTCCTGGCCCCATCTAGACTATTCTCTCCATGGCCAGTGGGGGCCATGGAAGGGGGAGTAGGGGCCTAGTACTGGCCTCTGGCTCCCTTCCCTGTACTTGGCCAAGGATTTTCCAAATTCTGAAGTTTTGAGGGCCATTCCTCAAAACTTCAGAACTCAGAAAACTGAGTTGAGTCCCTTGATCTTTGGTGTTTTCCAAGGAAAACCGAGGACCGAGTTTCAACACTACTTTATTTGTCATTTTCTCAATATTAAAAGAGAAGTTTCCAATGCCAAATTGAATTAATATAAAGAGAACAATGAAGAGGTCACTCTTCCCCAAAAACGTTTAGAGTTTTGTCTAAAGAGATTGATATCATCCCCTTAGCCAGACACCATGGGAACATGGATATTGTCCAGATTTGAGTGGTGTCCAGATAAGAGACTGGGGAATCTACTCTAACAGAAGTACAGTGTGTTTCAGAGTTGTGAAGGACATAAAATATGGTGAGAATAAGGAAAGACTACGATTACAGAGGTCAGGATATGTGGATTTCTACTATAGTTCATGATACTCACCATTTGGTAGTTTGGGTGCTACTCATGAGAAAACAAAGCAAATCACAAATGACCTGTAATTGGGACAAAGATCACCAATTTACATTACAGCAATAAACTAGTCAATAATGTTGTACTAATCAAACAGTTAAAGAAGTACTCATTAGATGACTATCTCTGCATGAATAAATGCACTATTAAATGCTTTGGTTTAATTAAAAATGTAATAGCTAAAACCGTGTTTTAATGAATATAGGTATGTATATACTGCTATTGCCACTATTATTCTTACTTCAGTGATTCATTCTTTTCACACACACTCAATTGGATGATTAATGTGTCATGTGCCAGACTGCCAACTACTGGAAATGATTTAGGAGGTTATAGCAAAAGTTGCTCCAGTTATCTTCCTGGATGTTGTGCTATGCCTATAAAAGCTCTGTTTATCTATGGGTGTTTTCACATAGGAGGGAGGCTGAAACTGCTCAGTGGGACCCCACCCAGCAGCCACCTGTGGGGACAGGGCAGGGAGCCCTTCAAAAGGGAAGAACCACATGTGGGTTCCAAGCAACCGCCACCCTTCACCCCACTCTGGTTCAGTCTGGGAAGCCCATCACACAGACATAACCCCAGGACTCTGCTTCTGTGGCAGCAGGATCAGGGCCCTGGAGGAAAAAGCCATTGCTAGTCAGCTGATGGAGCTGACTGGTGGGTGCACTCCCCGCTGCCTGCTGGTCACCTGTTGGAGCAGACCCTGGGGAGGAGGAGGAACTGACATTTCCTCAGGATATTGCCCTCTCCTCTCTGGAGCCCTGTAGGATCATGGCCAGGGCACAATCACAGCCCCTTTGATTTGATTGTCCTGTGTGCGGTGCAAGGAGCCGGGACTGGATTTGGAGGGCAAATCCTTCTCCTCTTCAGGGTCCTGTCCACTGCTATGATGGCTCCTCCACCACTCTAGGGCCCACTCCAACAGCTGGCAGACGATGGCAGCTACTTCCTCTGAGGCCTAATCCTTGTCAGCACCACAGCCTAGTCCATAGTGCTGGTGGACCTGTATGCAGGTGGGGCAGCCAGAGGGCTTTTACAGGGGAGGTGCCCCGTGAGAGCCTGTTGCTCCGGTTTGGGCCAGGTTAACCCACACGGCATACTTGTTTCTTGGCTGGGTGTGGAGCTACCCCAGCCAACCCAGGGTGAACATTTAGTGGCTGCTCTTTGCCCAGGTGGGTACATCTGGAGCAAAAAGGGATCCTCTGAGTTCTGCACTAATAATTAGAAGCTCAGTTCTGCAGTCATTTTATTGGGACTACTTCCCAAGTTCTTGCACACAACAATATATCTTTGCAGGACTGACAACTACATTAAGAATTCAAAGCCAATGGATTTCTGTCAGTAAAGTGGAAGATTTCAAACCTGGATTTTTGGTTTGAAACCAATTCAGTTTGACTTCCTACCCTGAGTTGGCAAAATTGAAATGGAAATTTCAAAAGAATGCATTTTAATAAAAGCAATCTGGCATCAGTACTCTTGTTACTCTAGTCAGGAATACTGCAGAAAAGTTCTTCCCTTACGTTTTTATTCTCAGTAATGAGGAAGAAAAAGTATGGGAGATAACAGAAAGAGAAAAATCAAACCAATGCAAGACATTAAAAAAAAAGAAAGGATTTTACAATTGGTGTCTCTGACATTTGGGATCGCTTTAATCCCTACATGTTTGTTCTTTGTAAAGTGCCTTGTCCCATTTTTCTTCTAAACTTAGCTGTAAAGTACTGGTCAGAGCTGCAAGGTTCACATCCTGCTTTGATTTCCCTTCCCCCTTAAATCTTGGGTGGGTTTATGGTTTTTGTCTGGGGCCATCTTCACTGGCAGAAGATCTGCCTGTATCAATATGTCGTGAGTCAACCCTTGCTGTGGATGAGTTGCCACAGGACCTGGTACCACAGAATGTTGCCTGACACCTGTCACAAAGATTCACAGTACCCAATTCTGCTTCAGGTATCCTTCGTTTATAGTGCCTTCACCAGTATATACATACAGGTTTAATACACAATACTACCAGGGTGCCTAATGCAGCAGGTTCTTGGGCTTTGAGATAACTGTGTTTCCAGGTCTCCAGTCTCTACCCTTTCTTGACTCCTATAGTCTTGCCTAACAATCTTTCCAAGCAGCAGCTAGGGGTGTGCATTTCATTTTGGTTTCATTTCATTTCTAATAACTAAAACAAAAATTCCCAATTTCATTTTAATTATTAGGGAAACAGAAACTAAGTTTTCTGCAAACAGAATTCTGTTTGCTAATTTTGTTTTCATTTGGCCTCCCAGGAAGAGGAGCCCGGCCTTTCAAAGTGTCAGAGAGCCGACCCAGAAGCTGCAGAAGCCGGCCCAGCTCCCTGTCACTTTGAAAGGCTGCTTCCACTGTTACAGTGCCTCTCAGCTGTGAGGTGCTGGGGGACAGGGAGTTCTGGCCAGATTGGAATGCCCAGAGGCATAAATGGACAAGGAAATTTTAAACAAAAACAAAATGAAGAACACAACTGACTTTTTTTTATAGGGAAACTAAACTGAGGCTGCATTCCCATCTGTGACGGAGAGACTCATGAGGGAAGACACGGCAGCAGGGAGGAGGAGCCGGGGAGTGGAAGAAGAGCTGGTGCAAACAGGGATCTGCCGCGCCTTTCCTTGCGCATGTCAGGGCACAAAATCCTGCCCTGACATGCGAGAGAGAAGCTGTGGCAGATCCCTGTTCGCGCTAGCTCTTCTTCTGCTCCCGAGCTCCTCCTCACTGCTGCATCTTCCCTCATGGGTCTCTCCGCTGCAGATGGGAATGCAGCCTAAAATGAAAACAAAATTATGCCTGTCAGCACAGCCCCTAGCAACTGCCTCAGTGCACCTGCCCTCCTCCTTCCCGTCTAGGCCTTCCTGTTTATATAGCCCAGAAGTAGGCAAACTGTGGCTCTTTGGCCCCATTGCTGAAAGTGGATGCAGCTTTCATAATTAGGAAACCTTGCCCACCCCTGATATAGCCCTTATGGACCCAGCTCCACTCGGCCCATACCTAGTTGCAGCTGTTAGTGGTTGTGAGCTGGCTGGTCAGGGACCCAGTCCTGCTGGAATTAACCACAGCTAGCCCACTGGAGAAAGTTACAAAGTTTGTCTTGCAATGGTGGAATATATAGGAAATTAAAATTGCACTCCCCAAAGGCACTTAATCATGTGCTTAACTTTAAGCAGAAGAAGTCCCAATGACGTCTATGGGACCATCCATATTCTTTAAGTTAAGCATGTACTTAATTTTTTGCTGGATCAGTGTCTATGGCTGCCTACATTTCAGTGAATTTGGGTTCCACCCCGGAAACACCAAAGCTTTGCTACTGACTTCAATGGGTGCAGGATGAAGCCCTAACTAATCTACCATGTGAAATTGCAGGTGTGCGCAGAGGTGAGACCCAACGTTTCGTACAGTAGAGAATTCTTCAGTAGAAGTAAAATAACTCATTATAACATAGAGACATCCCCTGCAGATCTGGCATCTCTCTGTAAGGGAGATTCAATAAAATATTTATAAAATGATTAAAACTAATCTGACATTTAATTAATGAAAAGTGCAACGTCTGACTTTTTATTTTTATAATACATGCCCTTAGTTCCCACAAAAATCATTACTGTGAGAGCCTGACTTGAAAAAAATAAAAAAGGGACCAGAAAGATTTAACAAAGGTTCCATTAAATTAGAGAGCAATAAACAAACACAGACAATTTATGCATCAGAGTCATTAAATTTGTATCCTCTCCCACTCTTTCCTCATAGACAGTACTTAGGTCTGATACAATTAGTCTGTAGGGAGTAGTTACCTTAATTATAAAATGAAACACCTTCGCTAATGTATTCTTGGAGCCTTGTTAGTTTACACCCCAGACATGTGACTCTGAATGGGCTCCAAATGCTAATCCCTGTAAAGGCAGACATTGTCAGTCTCTGATGTGTCGTGTTTGGCAGTCCATGACTGTGTTGTTGTATGAGGCACCCCTGATTTTTCCCTCTTTTGCCCTTGGGGTAGAGATAAAATGCTCAAACTCTTTGGTCCATCTCAGCATGTACTTCTGAATAGTTCATTCATGGGCAACCATTTGTAGGAGAAGTCTTTTTTATCTGATTATCTGCCCTCATTGTTAGGGCTTGTGCCTAGATGTGATGAGCCTTGCAGGAAAAATTAAAGAAGATGTAAACAGTAAACGCAGACATTTTGCAACATAGCTAAAAATAAATTGCACTACAGGCAATTATGCAAGTTTTACTGGATACATTAAAAAGACATTAAATGCACAGCTGTTTTAAGTGTCTTTTAAGCTGATAAATTAACTGTCTAATAAATTGTAAGATTTGTCAGCTAATAATGCTATTTTATCTGCTTTAACATATGCCTTCCTAGTTCATGAAGCATTATTGTAAGTGCCAAAAGGAGATAATGTGCATTTTACAGTGTTATGTCTTAAGTGGAATGGATCATTGGCCATGAAGAAGTGTGTTAATAAATCTCCTAGGCTTTGTTAATTGCACTCAATGAAGTGTCACTGTTAAAACACAAAAGATGTGATAGAGAAAGCTGAACATAATGTCTTTCAGTTTTACAATTAACAGTTCACTAGGCAAATCGACCAAAAAGACCATAATTTGTTGAAGCCTTATTAACTTACATTTTCCTAGTCAAGGTCATAATTGTGAATGGCTTAAAGCTATCTTTTAATGCTCATCAAGAAGAGTAACCTTGCTAGAGAGAATGAACTTTTCAAGCTCTCACTGACACTTATCACTTTTCTAGTAGGTACAAGACAAAGCTGAACTCTGTCACATGGCAATCTTTCAAAGTCACCTGTCATCAATAAACATACCTGGGAGACATAGGGCTTTTCCTTGGCAGAGAATGGAGTAGGTGGGAGGGTGAATATACCATTAGCACCTTTAGACAAAAAGTGGCTAAAGTGGAAATGAAACTAGAAAAGAAAAAGCTACTATTTTAGAAACTGCGTGCAGAAGCCCCCCCCCCCCCCCCCCCCGGGGGGGGGGGAGGGGGGCACGCTCCAATTTTAAAGTATTTTAAAGTTCATCTTAATGCAAATATTGAATACAACTAAATAGCAAACATAACAATCAAATCACATGAAATGAGCTGAAAAGCAATGACCAGTACCAAACTACCAAATACAGGGCAGTATACCCTAAAGCCATAATAATTTATTTGCAACTGGGTATTTGCAATTAAATATTTTGTGCAAGTTATAGCTTTATTTCCTGCAATGATATTGCCGCTTACTTACACATTTGCTGCAAAATCTTACCACTTAGGACCATATACAATGATTATCTTCAACAAAGCAATTAGAATAACAAAGAGAATACAGTCAACATGTATAGATAGATATGGATATATAGCTTTTCTTTGAGGTAACGAGAGCACAAAATGAAAGAAAAGGGACCAAATGCTAATAATAGCCCCCAAATGCTCCTGAAGGACTGTCCAGTGCAGTTTCTTCATGAAAATTGTGGTTTACTTTATATAACAGTCCTATACATTACTCATGTGTAGAATTTCTTGAAGTGCTTTCATTATTGGCTCTTTACAGTAGTAAGTTTTACTATGAAAAACAGTAAATGAATTTACATGTATATTTAAGGAAAACTTTCAAGCTGTAAGAAGAGCTGGGTAACAGTCCAGACACTTTTTGAAAACATCCAATGAGGAGATTCCACAGTCTCCTTCAAGCCCTACTGCACTCCTGTGAAAGAAGCGATGTTTGTTGCCTTGTGGGGTACATGTGTACCCTGATGCAGATTCAGTAAACAATGACAATTTATTTCAAAACCAGCCATTTTATTTTTAAAAGTAACACAAAAAGGTTCAAACAACATTTGCTATGTTTTTGAAATCAATGTATTTGCAAACAGGCAGCAATTTTGAAAAATGCATCCCGGGAATGTAGTCATTTACATTTCAAAAGAGGCCATTTTGGATCATTGGAAGAATCTCAGTCACGATGACCTAAAGACATATGGAATACAAATATATTCCACAAGACACACACAGGGTGAAAACGGACATGACGCTAACCACACTTTAACCACACTTGGTGGTCATTTATGCATGTTGCAGGGCTGTATTGGTGCCCTATACAGCCCTGAAACATGCATAAATGACCACCAAGTGTGGTTAAAGTGTGGTTAGCATCATGTCTGTTTTCACCCACAGTCAGTGAAATGACAGTGTGGAAGACTGTGTGTCTTCAGCAGGATGAGTTTGTGGGTGTGGTTTCTGTTGTAACATTTGCAAATTGATTTGGAGAAGGCTGTACTGGTGTGTGTGAGTGTGTGTGCGCACACGTGTGCAGGGGAGATGGGTTTTTGTGTGTACTATGACACATACAGGCTTCTGTTGTCACATAAAATGAAAATTGGTTGGTGTCCATTTATTCCCATAGTAGTACTACCCAGGGTACAATTGTACCCCATATGGAAATTTCTATTGGGTTTGGGGTACAAACATACTGCAGAGCCTTTTTTCGTTCACAGGAAAGAAATGGTTAATGGTGTCTCACTGTCCTTTGGGTATGTTGTGCCCCTGGGAGCAGGTGACAATGGGTGATTTCAGACGTTACGGGGTCCTTTGGCCCCGTACCGAAACCACCGGCTTCGTTCCCCGCCGGGGTCACCCCGTAACGCCACAACAGATGTTCCGGGGGGATCCCGGCGGGGAAACTGGGAGGGCCCGGGGCCGCGCGGCGCAACGTGCGGCCGCACGGCCCCGCCCCCTCCACACACCCCCGCCGCCCGCCCTCCGAGGAGACGGGCGGGCGAGACACGGTGACCACAGGTGGGTATTCACCGTGGTTCACCGTGATCTCGTAATGTCTGAAGACACCCAATGTCCTAAAAGGGCCAAGCTGGAGAGTCACTAACTTATGAGTGATCCAGTGTGGTGTAATGACTGTGTGTGCAGTACTTGGACTGGTAGGTAGGGGGAGACTCTGGTTCTAGTCTCGTCTAGAAAGGCAAGACTAGTCAGAAACTTACTGGGTGACCTTGAGCCAGTCACAATATTTTCTCAGCCTAGCCTACCTCACAGGGTTGTTGTGAGGGTTAAAGAATTGTTAGTTCTATGTAAAGCATTCCAAGTGCTATGGCGGGGGGGGGGGGGG
>QEPC01007252.1:1096972-1115537 GCA_003113815.1 Sphenodon punctatus
GCTTGCTCCAAGTCCAGAATCTTAGTCTCTTCCATCCAGCTTCCTAGTTTCCCTTCAAGGAACCGTGCATACAGCTTCCCTACAATGCTTAAAAGGCATATGGGTCTATAATTCTCGAGTTGGTAGGGATCCCCCTTCTTATAAATAGGTACAATGACTCCTTTAAGCCACGCCTGAGGCATACTTCCCGAGTTATTAATTTCCGTGAATAATGGGGCCAACAGTTTTGCCCACCATTCAGAGTTCATTTTGAGTAGTTCGGGTGGGATGAAGTCCTCCCCCGGGGCTTTCCCTAACTTCAGTTTCCCTATATACTCCAACACCTCCCCCTCTGTAACAGGCGGCCACTCAGGGAGCAATTCGCCACTAAATCTAGGGACCGTTGCCTCCCCCCTCTTGGCAAAAATTTCTGCATAGAATACCTCCCAACACTCAGCTGGTATTTGTGCTCCCCTCATCCTACCTGCCTTAGCTCTGTGCCAAAACTGTGCCAAAACTGCCTAGAGTCTTTCTTCAGTGCTGAAGCCAAAAGTTTCTCCCATTCCTCTTTCTGGAAAACCAATCTCTTTAATGCCACCAGGGTCTGATACGTCCTGCGAAGTACAGCAAGCTCCTGCCTGTTATCAGGGGACGGGTCACCCCTTACTCTCCTTGCAGCCCCTCGCACCCTTCTTCGCAGGTCCCTGCACTCACTATTAAACCAAGAGGGGCCCTGGTTCTTACAGGGGGCTCCTCCCTTCCTAACTGTCAGCAGCGGGACCAGTAAGGTCAGCAGTTGGTCAAAGCTGCCCCTCAGATCTCCTCTTCCATTAGTTATCTCACCCACCAGTTTTCTCATAACTACCTGCTGGATGAGTTCTTGAAAACTCCGTTGGATCTCATCATTCCATTTCTTCCAGAACAACCCCCCCTCATTACCAACACTTTGCCTGTCTCTCCCCTCATCCACACTCCTATTACTATAGGGGATCGCCAACTGTAGAGAGAGGGGGATAATGAAGTACTAATAATAAGTGTGCAATGACAATATGAAAAATTACTAATATGTGTCTAACCTAAATCTACACCTAATAACCTATACTATATGCAATATATTCCTATCTAAGTATCTATATCAATAAACTTCTATCTATCTATCTATCTATCTATCTATCATATGGACAGGGGGAGACAGACAGGGGAAGGGAAAGGAAAAAACTATAGGGTATATCTATAATCTCGATCTACATTATCTATATCTGTAATCTATCTATCTAGCTATCTATCTAGCTATCTATCTATGGGGAGACAGATGTAGAAGGGAAAATGTAAGATAAAGGGTATAACGAAAGGTAAGGTAAGGTATAACACTGAGGGCTGGGGAAGAGTTTTAGTGCAAGCACCAGAGTTTTGTAAATTCAACCTGACATAGCAAGAGCTAGCACAGAACAAGAGTCAAACAGCCTGGCCTTGCAACATAGAGGGTTGCAGTGCCCTCCCCAGAGTCCCCATGATTGGTTCTGAGAAGCAGGAGGCATTGAGCAAGCACAGGGTGCCATGCAACTGCCTGGGACCTGCTTGCGCTGCTCATTGGCCAGCAATTGCATCCATCAGGTTCTTCCCCTCCCATCACAGACCCAGATCAAGAGTTCAACACTGTCTGGCTTTGGGATGTCTGTTCCCTCCCCCCCACCTTCACCACATTTTCCTCCATAAAACACCTGCCAGGCAATAACAAAATCAATAACAACTTTCGTTATCATTATTGATTTCATTATTATTTATCTTCATTATTTATCTTCATTATCATTATTGCAATAACAAAAATGAAGAATTTTGTTATCAATATAACGAAAACCAAGTGCACACCCCTATTGCCTGATGTTCACCTCACAGCTTGGCATGATGGGCAGCTGGCTGCCTACACTTACTGAGTCTGTGGTCCTCAACTCAAACCACTTACTCCAAACTTGTCCCACTGAAGCCTATAGGAATAATCCAGAGCAAAAGGATTTAGAATTGAAGCCTCAGTCAGTCAGTCAGTTCACTGATTGCACAACAGTGAGTTCTTCTAAAAGAGTCAGACTGCCGTTCAAATCACTAATAACTGAATTTATTCTATAAACAAATTATTTGATATGGTAATCGAATGCTGCAACTAATATGGACATAGCATGAAAGTGGATGAAAGAACACTCTACGGATTTATGGGGTGAATTCCTGAGTTGCTGGTCACCATCAGTCAGTGGCCACAGGGTGTGATATTTTGGGTAGGGTCATTAGGATAAGCATTGGGGGAGGGGGGGGGGGTTATTGGCCCAGCTGAAAGCAGAGGGTTAAGCTTGTGGGCAGTTAATGGCAAGAGGCTACCTAACTCCTAGCTGAGAGCTCAGAGGGCGACCACCAGAGAAGTGGCTAGGAGCTCACTTCAGACATCCCTACACAGAAGGGGGAACATAAGAACATAAGAAGTGCAATACTGAATCAGACCAATGGTCCATCAAGCCCAGCATCCTGTTGTCCAGCAGTGGGCAATCTCAATCGCATGGGAGAAAAACCAACAGTCACAATGGGCAACAGTCCCCGTTGTTCACTCCCAGCTCCCGACAGTAAGAAGTTCATCCCGTAAGCCACTTGGTTAGTAGCCATTAATGGACCTACTCTCTAAGAACTTTTCCAGTCCTTTTTTAAACCCAGCTATACTACTGGTCCTGAAAATGTCATCTGGCCAGGGCTGGTGCTATCATTAGCAGGACGGCTCTCTTCCAAATCAAGCTGCCAAACAATCAGTAATAAGCTCTGCGCTGGATGGGACTGGTGTCCCCTTCAACTTGCTGCTCTAGGCATCCTTGTCAAGAAGTCCTGACACTGGACCAGGTGTGGATAAGGCACCCCCTAGGTGGTTCCACTGCCGATCCAACTTCCGTTGCCATCTCCCTTGCCCCTGATCCACCTGTTGCTGAAGTTTCTCCTGAAAGTTGACGGGGGTTTCTCTACCATTCCTGATCCAGCTGCCACCACCACCACTGTTAAACTGTACAGCTGGATGCCAGGAGGCAAGGGGGAGTGAGGCTACCAAACCCTCAGTGCCCAACAAGCAGGCCATGCATGTGTGTGTTGTGCACTAGTTGTGTGCACGCGGGGGCTGTGCTTAACATTCATGTGGATTGTGTGTGAGGTACGCAATGGGCACACTGGTTGCAGAAGGGGTGTTCATGCAGGGGTTTGCCAAGGGCGGCAAAAATCCTTGTACTGGCCCTGCTTCTGGCAAGAAATTTCATAGGTTAATTACGCGTTGAGTGGAAAAGTATTTCCTTTAATTTGTTTTAAATCTGCCAGCAGCTAGTTTCATGGAGTGTCCCCTAGTTCTAGTACTATTTGAGAGGGTAAATAACCATTCCCTATCTACTTTTTCCATACCACTCAAGTTTTTATAAACCTCTATCATGTCCCCTCTCAGTCTTCTCTTCTCTAAGCTGAAGGGACCCAGCTTGTCAAGTCTCTCTTTGTATGGAAGCCGTTCCATACGCTTGATCATTCTTGTTGCCCTTCTCTGTACCTTTTCTAGTTCAGCTATGTCTTTTTTGAGATGGGGCAACCAGAACTGCACATAATATTCCAGGTGTGGTTGCACCATTGATTTGTATAGAGGCATGACATCCTTAGTCTTATTCTCTATCCCTTTGTGAATAACTCCTAACATTCTGTTTGCTTTTTTTGTCTGCTGCTGCACATTGGGCTAAGGATTTCAGTGCTTTGTCCACAACCACCCCCAGATTCTTTTCCTGAGTGGTAACTCCTAGCTTAGTACCCAGCATTGTGTACTCATAGTTTGGATTATTTTTCCCTATGTGCGTCACTTTGCACTTCTCCACATTAAATCTCATCTGCCATTTAGATGCCCAGGAACCCAGTTTTGTAAGATCCTGTTGCAGTTCTTCAGTCTGCTCATGTTTTAACTACCTTGAATAACTTGGTGTCATCTGCAAATTTGATCACGTGCCTTCGATTTGATTAACGCCCTTTTCCAGATCATTAATGAATACCGGTCCCAATACAGATCCCTGAGGTACACCACTTTTTACCTCTCTTCATTGAGAAAACTGACCATTTAGTCTTACTCTTTGCTTCCTATCTACACCTTTTGCCCCTGCCTTTGCCTCTAGAGGGACCCTAGCAGGACAGTGTTGCATTCCTGAGTAGGGTGGAACCTGCCCTGCTTTCTCTTGTGAGCACATGGAAAGCTAGCCACATTCCTGACATTCCTGAACTGTACGACAGGTTTGTCACAACCTGGTGGGGCAGAGACCTCCCTGCCTTTGACTGGGTCATAGAGCAGGTGACCTCCCACAGACCAATCTCAGCAGATGGGGATAGGACCGTAAAAAGGAAAGACTGCCCCTTCTTTGCTCTCTTGCCTCTTCCTGCCTGCTCTGACATCTACAAGATCTGGGCTTCTGCCAGATCAGAACTAAGGACTGAGCCCTATGTAAGTTATCTGTACATGGAGTTATATGTCACAAGATTGCCTGCGTGAACCAGTACAGTTTAGGCAGTTGCAGATTCAAAAAGGGTCCTCGTACCCCTCAAACTGGACTCTGGGACTTGCTCAATGACTTATCTTGGTTCTTACCCTTTTGTGCGTTTTTGTATCTGTTTAACCCTATAAGTAAAGCCTAAGCTTTTTCTATTCTTGATTCCACTGGGCGTGTGTGTGTTTACCTGCAAAGAATGCCTCCCTTCTCCTGGAAGGCATAGCTACCAAAGAGGAAGAAAGGAATTCCCCTCTGGCTCTTTTATCCCAGACAGCTTTTGACCAAGCTAAGCACCTCTGGGTTACTCCAAGTGCTCTGCCTCTTGGAAGGGGAAGAATACCAGATAAAGGGGACTAGGGTGCCTTGGGAAGCTGTGGGCTTATAAACTTCTGGGGTTCACATATCCTGGGTTGTGTGGATCCCCTCTGATTTCTGTAACCCAGGTGGTGGCAGCAAATACTAGGCTTTTCTGGGGTTTGCCAGCTCTGGGGACCCCAGGTTAGAGATTTGGATGAACACAGGGTGGTGAGTGGCTCAGCTGTACAGCGCCCCCTTGCTGTGTTTCACCACAGACACTACCTCCTATTCCATGGTGGGGAGTTTGCCTCAAGAGTCCCCAGGAAGGTCAAATATCTACATGAAGCTGCTCTTGGCAGAGTGAGGCCAAAGGACAGATTTTAGGAATCTGGACTTTTGAACAGGGAAACCATTAGTAGGCTGTAAATAATGCAAATAACACACAGAAGTGAAAGATGTATTATTACATCCTACACGTTTAGCTCCCTCTCCTTCCGTTCTTATCCAACTATAATCCTTGTCCCTGTTATTTCTGACTTTCTTCTCCCCCTCCCCCTTGGGACCCTCTAAGTTCCCAGTCTCCTGTCCAAATCCCATGAGGGGTCCCCACCCTAAGCTGCCTAGGGCATTGTTGTTATTATGGCTGTTCGTCAGCGTAACTAGATGGTTATGTAATTCTGCCATTCTTTTCAGAATTGCATTTTGATTTTGCAATGGCATTTGTCTATATGCCTTCACAGCCTCCCGCTCCTCTGTCAAAAAAGAACCTCCCCTCCCACTGTTTCCCTCAGGCAGAAACTCCATCTCTCCAGAACCCACCTCTTGCAATGTAGCTGAGCTAATTGGACTGGGGATCAATGATACCTCCACTTTGCCCTTATCTACAAATTTTGCTTGTGTTTTCCCCCTTGATGCCTCCTTCCTCTGACCTTTCACACCTTCCTCTAATCCGTTTCCATTTATCCTTTCCTGTGGGACAGAGTTACTACCTACCCTCTGGTAGCTTCTAGCCAAAAATAGAGTATGCTTATCCAGCCGTCCCCTTCTCTCCCATATCATTGTAGCAATTTCTGGTGAGGTGAAGTGAATCCTTACTCCGCTTCCCAATTGCATAAAATATAACATATCTATCTGTCTAATATGTCTGCTTATAATGGGTTTCTGTAATAATACTCGCAGATGTTCTGCCACCTCTCTAGGCATTGTCCACAATGGGAGCCTACCTCTAGGGAGGGGGCAGGCATGGACAATCAGTGTACATGTCTCAAGCAAAAAAAATTCCGATTCCCCACCACTAGACTGTTTGCCCCCCCAGAAACCCTTTTCCAGAGGCAATGTCTCAGGTCTTTTGACCTATTTCCAGGGGGATTTGGGGGGGATTTTTATTTCTTGATTCCCAATGGGGCACATTTATAAGGGTTGCAACATCATCCAATTTAACTGCCAACATATTTAACCTGGAGAAAATAAATCTCACCATTGTGGCTGTCATAGCCACATGATCTGCTAATAATTCTACTGTGGTATTTGTTTCTTTTGGCCCAATCTCTTGTTGGCCAAACACAAATGGTACTCTTACATCTTTTCCTGTTTCCCTTTCTCCCACACTTTCATCAAAACTTATACTTCCCTTCTGCGCTGGGGTAGGAGATCCTTCTAAACATGACAATTTCGCAAACCTGTTTTCTACCGGGATTGCAAAATACTCATTAGGTTTACCCATGGCTCCAAAATAGGAGTCAATTTTCCTATGTTTCAAAGGAGGGGAGGTCATCTCTACTACCTTCCATCCCCTCTTTGCTCGAACTTCCATATGTATAGTGCTCACAATTTCTCCAACGTATTTAGGTAACTAATGCCTTATCACAGCCCCATCCCCTCAATTCAGTACCCAAAATAATCAACCCAGCTGCATCAGTCACCAGATCACTATATCACACAGCCCTGCAACCTCTACCATCAATAACCCTGACAGATATATCCTAGCCCAGCTGAGGGTCAGTCTTGCACCTAAACCAAAGGCTGTTGCCGATGTGGATGGAATTACCATCCACTAGGTCAGGTTTTCCAATACTGTTTAGTCCTGGTAGATTGTCCTGGGCTAGCTCCTCAGGAAGCTCTTCAAAAGCTGGCTGGCCATAAAGAGGGAGACACCTCCGCGCCCATCCAGCGCCTAAGGCCGCGTGCACAAGGGCGCGCCCTTGCGCGCGCTGCCCTTAGGCGCACTGCTCTGTGGCATGGGTGCTCCACGCCTCCTGCTTTCAAGTTCTGGCCACTACAGCCAGCCAATCCTGGCCTCCCTCACTGCTTGAGCACAGGTGAGTCCTTTCTGCAGGTGGGCTTAATCAAAGTAATGACACTGTCCAATGCCCTCTGTCAATGGGTACTCTGTGCTGCAATCTCACCAAATCCTTTACGTAGTTGCAGCGGGGCAGCAGTCCTCCCACAAGTCCCAGTCTCATGGGTTGCTCTCTCCCCTGACAGCCGCGCTTCTCCTAAAGTCTGCACTCACATTCTCTGCTTCATTGTATGGACTGTACACAATTTGTATACATGGAAATAACAGACTTAAATTATTCTGACACAATTGTTCCTTGTCAAATTATGATAATAAATGAGTTTCATAATTGTAAAATGTGCAAGTTTAGTTATTGCTAAAAATGAAGTATGTATGGTAAGGAATTTAGTACATACATAACATGTATGTTGATGATAAAATATTAAATATTGCTCTAATTATGAATTAATTTCTATATTTTTTGGCATTTATGTTTTGTTGCAATGTATGGAATGGAAGGTGTTTTGAATTGTAATTGTACTGAATTGGGGTTTTGTGTGTATTTTAAGAAAACTCTTGTACATTTAAGTTTATTTTTAAAGTGTTACGTTTTTTGCTTTGGTTAATATGCATGAGGCTAGGATATTATTTCACCAGTCTTTCCAGTACTGAAACTTTCTTACATAATTCTCCTATATTCCCTGGATTAGAATTTCTTCAGTTTATCATACCAAGAAACACTGAACCAACCATGGAAATACTCTTATAGCATCCCTGATATCAGTTCTAAATACCATAAGCTAAGAGTGGAATTACCATACTATTGACTAGGACTGTCCAACCTTTGATATTCTTCACTAGCTATTAGGGAAGCACTCTGGATGCCTCTGAGACCACTTGTGCCTTTTTTAAAAAAAACATCAGTCTATTAATGAAAACTGATTCCCAGTGGTCAATGTGCTTTAATGTGCTAATGAACAGATATTTCTAAAAGACATTCAACAGTTATTGGGAATGTGGCATTAGCCTACTGGCTTCAGTTTGCATTTTCATTTCTCTCTTTCACACTAGTTCAGGTATAAGATGAGTTGCAAGTGGCTGAGGGAAACTGAGAAAATAAGTTCTCTTAATATACTTAATGATGGAAAGCACTATAAAGATAAATTGGAGTAAATCGAATCCACAGATAATACATTCACCTCTGTAACATGCACCACAGAGGATGGATTGGCAAGGATCTAGTCAGGACTAGTGTTATATAGAATATTTTTGCACACTATGCAGAACTGGCAATGTTCAACCTTTGAGACATTTTCTTGAAGTAATAGTAGGAAATTGTAGCAATTCTTCTTCCCCATCATAAATCCAGTTTCAATTTTGCTGCAAGTTTCATGGGGCTAACCCACTGCTCCAACCTTAATAACATTTGTGTTTATGTGGGCAAAACCAAATTTATGGTGTACTTTAATGTGGAGAAAAGGTAGAGTTTGCTTTTTTGCCAGTAGATGGAGTCTAACTGGAATAGGCTGGAAGGAAAACAACATACACTCATTAAGGGCCCAGTTTTTCACATGTGACCCCAGTTTTCCTCACCTGGAAGCAAACAGCATGAGGGGAACCAGAAATTCCTCAGGGTAGGAGAGTGCCAAAGAAGTGTCTGGCATCCACGCAGGATTAAGAGCAAGAAAGATGTCACGCCAAGCTGTAGACGCTCCACAAACAGAATTCCTATCCCAAGGGAAATTCTGAGATTTCAGCTATTGCTTTGTCCCAAATCAGGACAAAAAGTCATTTTTCATGGAAGGAAAATACCAAATTGTTTCCTTTTTGGTTAACCGAATACTTGTAGTCATCCCAAGCAACTCATTTTGGGGGTGCATTTCTTGATCACCGTAGTACATTGGGGGGTGGATTTCAAGTCCATTCCTACAGATGTTCCAGAAATAGTAAAAATGGAAATTTTCCTTAAAAATGCCCTTTTCATTTTGATAATGACCATTCTACAAAAACTACTGTGCTGAAAGCCCAGTCCTATATCATTTAATGCTACATACAATGGTGGTGGGGTGGAGGGAGGCTTCCAGGGAGCCAGACACCGTGGTTCCCTGATTACTCCTTTTTTCAGAGTGGGTTTTATAGAAGAATTCCATTATGTCTACTTGACCAAGCTTTTAGGCCAGAGCCTACTGCTTTGCAAGGCAGGGACACATATGTCTCAGTTTGTTTGCTAAAAGCTTCATGAGCTACATTTAGTACTCAATGATACTTAAGTTTCCTGTATAATGTAGGTTCTGTGTTGAGCTACATCTTCCGGACAGGTGTCTGCAGGCCGTCTCCTCCCCCGCAGTACTTTGAAGCTAGAGCCGAATTGAAAAGGTCATAGCCAGTAAAAAAAAACAACTCTACCCTCTTCCTGGCAACAACCATATGGTCGTTCCACGTTTGCGCAGTGCCAAAATCATTGTATAAGCTATTGGGCTGTATCCATTTAAGAAAGCATTGTAAGTGTACACTTGCAATTGGTCCATGCCCCTTTTGGCACTGATGAACTATGTATAAATTGACTTGCCTCACATCCGCCCAAGGTCTATCAGCTTTGTGTTCGCTAGATAGCCCCGTAGTTGTGTACTTGAATAAAGCTGGTGCACCTTTGGAACACCCATCTCGTTTGGCCTCCTCTCATTCCTTCCGGAACAGGAAATTCCACCACAATTCTGGGGGCTCGTCCGGGATGAGAGGAACATAGGAATCCCTTGTATTCCTGCGGTAAGGTTCGAGTGGGTTTTGGTTTTGGGATCGGGGGATGCCCCGACTTAGGTAGAGGAAGGAACATGGGTTCCGAGGCTTCTAAGTTGCCCCCCGGGGATACGCCCATAAAATATATGTTAGGAAGATATGGGCTCTGGTGGTTAAGTGGGTAACTAAATGGAATTTGTATACCTTTGACAATCTGGATTTGCAATTCCCTTTGGAGGGGTCTTTTTTCTTCCCGATTTTGGAACATCTCTTAAATAATCTGGAGGGAAAACACCCCCGACAAATGGATGCTTGGTACCTATGGGACGCAGAGGCTTATAGTCCTGCCGTCAAAAAGCGCTTCGGAACATCTATTTCCCCTGTCTGTCTTCCTTCCCCTTTTTTAATATAGTCAACTCCTTTGTCCAATCAGAGTTCCGGACCCACGACCCCCCCGCCACTTCTGGTCCTCCACCAGAAGATCTCCTGGACTCCTGGCTGCCCCACAGTCCAGAACTGGTTGGTCAGGCGGGTGCGGCTGAGGCCGAAGTAAATTTGGAAAGTCCAACCTCCTCAAGTTAAATTGTTCCTCTCTGGTCTCTTAACCCGAACAGAGGGGAACTCTAATATCTCAAAGCCGTTCCGGCAATAATATTATGACTGGACAGTCCAAGACCCTGGGTTTGACACCGATGCCCAACGCGCAGCATTAGTTAGATTTTCAAATCGACTCCTTGAAGTCATTTCAAAACTAGTCCCTCCCCAACAGAACTGGCACTGCATATCCTTAGTTTTCCATCAAAAAAACAAACACCCCGATGATTGCAGGGCTCGCCTCCTCACTACATTCCGAAAATACTCAGGTATAGACCTGACAGCGGCTAAGACTCAAGGTTACTCACTATGTTGCCGGCCCTTTAGCCCCTATACACACAAAACTACAGGCAGCCCATTTGAATTGAAAAACAAAAACTCTTAACAAGATTCAAGCCTCTTACAGCCAAATTTGGAACCAGTTACAGATAGAAACAAACAAACAAACAAAAAAGCGGAGGCAAAACAAAAGGAAGTGGTAGTCAAACTCTGTGTCCTACAAGTTCAACAGTTAAGCGGCAGCCATAACCCAGGACCCAGACACCCTCCTCATGATGACAGATACAAAGCCTTCCCAATCATTTGAAACCTTCCTGCCGCCACCACAGCCAAAAATGGCCCTGGCCCCATGGACACTATCTTGCGGCTAAAAAAACAAAAACAAAAACAAAAACTTTCAGCCAGACTTGTTTACATCGTCCAACTGACTCGGTCCCAGGACCCCCAAAAACGTGAGCTCACTTTGTTTGTCTGTTTTTTCTGTCTTGTTTGTCTGCTTTTTGTTGTCTGTTGATCAGTCAGACCCTCATGTTCAGGTTTCTGTTGGGGGTACCCCTGTTCCCTTTCTAGTTGATACCAGGGCCACGCGTTCTATGCTCCATAGTAATGCAGTTCCCCCATTTACCTGTGTTTACTACTGTTATACCCACAATAGGAGTTGAAGGTGTTCCCAGCTCCTAGTCTCTCACTGACCCGGTCACTGTAACTGTCAGGCCGCTCACTAAGAGGCATTCCTTTTTACTCAGTCGGAACACCCCTGTAAATCTCTTGGGCAGAAAATTCATTTGTAAATTAAATTCAAACATCTCCTGTACACCTGATGGAGTATTTGTCACTGTACCCGACCTCTTAAACCCATCTCTCGTGATGGCCCTCGCTACTAAGGAGGCTGGACAGGACTGCCTGCCTGGCCAGAGGGCCCTCCTTGACTAATTGCCTTCTGCATTGTGGGCAACCAACCCTGGTGATGTTGGATTGCTGCGAGGTGTGGATCCAGTTGTCATCCAGGTTAAAACTGGTAAGTCCTTCCCTTCAGTGCCTCAGTATCATCTTTCAACAGAAGCTATTCCTGGTATTCAACCTGTTATTTCTGCTTTCTCCTCTCTGGTATATTGGTTTCTACTCACTCTCCTGTTAATAGTCCCATTTTGCCTGTCAAAAAACCAGAAAAGTTCCACCCTCATGTTACTACCATTGCCAGTAATCCAGTTTTTGCTAAGTATTTTACTGTTATTAACCTTTCTCACGGCTTTTTTCTTTGTTCCAGTGTACCCTGATTCTCAGTACCTGTTTGCCTTTACTCACCCTTCCTCCCATTCTCAGTACCCTTTTTGTCTTGAATCTAATGGATTTGTCCTTGGGGTCCTTACCCAAACCCTTGCAGACTCTCTGTTAATAATGTCACCCTTCTTAGGGTGCCTCCTTTAAACCCTACCTCTTTGCTGCCAACCCCACTTGATGGGGAGCTGGATTACCTTCCACATGACTGTCTTGCTGTCCTTTCACAAACCTGCCGGCCCCGTCAGGACCTTTCTGATTGCCCTCAGCCAAATGTTGCTCTTAATTTGTTTGTGGATGGCTCCTGCCGGCATCAAAACAACAAGCTGTCCATTGCTTATGCTGTTTGCAATCAGCTTGAAGTCCTGGAGGCTTTTTCTTTGCCTGAACTGTGCAGTGCTCAACCTGCAGAGCTGATTGCCCTTACCTGGGCTTGTACACTGACTCATAAACAATCTGATAATGTTTTCACTGACTCCCTCTATGTGTTTGGTGTCTGTCACTCCTTTGGTGCCATTTGGCAGAAACAGAAATTCCCTACTTCTACTAAATCTCCAATCTCTTATGCTCCATCTGTTATTCATGTTCGGGCCCATACGTGTGCCTCCACTTCTGAGGCCCGAGTAAATCACCTGGCTGATAATGCTGCCCAACAAGCAGCCAGGTTTGGCCCTCCTACAAATCTCACTGCTTCCACCCACTCCCGATGAGTCCGAATTTCACTTCCTCTAAAATTCCACTGGTGTAGGTGAACGTCTTGTTTGGACCAAGGCTGGCTGCATTCCTGATGCCGATGGCATCCTTCGTCACCCTGATGGCCAACCAGTGGCCTCATGGGCTCTCCTCAAGCATCTTGTTCATGTGGCTCACCTTCGTTCACACACGAGCAAAGGGGGGACCAAAGGGGGGATCGCCAACCAGATTTCCACTCACTTGTTTGCTCCCTTCGTCACCATGGAAGTTTGCCAACTCACCTGTTCCTGCCCCACATGTCAACTGTTTAACATTGCTAAGGCCACCCAAGTCTGCAGTTCCCCACGACCGTGGGCTGAGGGTCCTTTTCTTCACCTACAGATTGACTTTGCTGATTTGCCTCCAGCACAAGGCTACAAGCACATGCTGGTGGTCATCTGTCTTTACTCTGGCTGGATGGAGGCCATTCCCTGCTGAAGGACTGATGGAACCACGGTTGCCAAACATCTTTTAAAAACTTTATCCCAAGGTTTGGGATACCCCTCTCCATTGACTGCGACATGGGCTCTCATTTCACCACCCAGCTCACTAAGACTCTGTGTAAAACTTTGGGTATTAGCCTCTATTTCCACACGCCCTACCATCCACAAAGTAGTGGCCAGGTGGAACGCAAAAACTCTGACCTTAAAACCAGAAAACCAGATTGTTAAAGGTTGTGCATGATACCAGTTTGCCCTGGCCTGAGGCCTTGTCTCTCGTCCTCTTGGCCACCCATTCAAACCCCAATCGAAAACATGGCCTGTTCCCCTTTGAGTTGGTCATGGGATGACCCATGAGGGTGTGGGGTGAAGCCCAGGGTGGCTAGAAAGGAGGGTCTCACTGAACTTTCTGACAGTATTGCTGATTCCCTCCCTGTTAGTGCCTGTCATTCAGAAGGGCTTACTTTGCTACACTTACAAGGGCACCCACTTCATGGGAAATAGCACCTGTGACTACACCTTATCATGCACATGTAACACATCTATCCGAAATGTTCCCATATGCTTTTCAGCTCCCTGTGATTTCTCTAAGGTTGGGAAGTGCACCTGGGTGGGGACCTATTACATTTGTGGTCACACAGCCCGCAAATGGTTGCCCACCAACTTGGTGGGGCAGCTGCTATATAGGATATGTTCTCCCAGCTATCCATGTCCTAGACACGCCCCCAAAGGGGGGGTCCCCAGAAGTCTCAGACACTAGAAAACACTGGATTGCGCACCCGCTCCAGATGAGCTGTTAAGCATGCCCGTTTAAAACCCTTTAGTGGTTGAGGCCTTTTTGCTTCCTCAAAAGCCTCAAAAGGGGGGAATTATGGAAGAATCCCATTATGTCTACTTGACCAAGCTTTTAGGCCAGAGCCTACTTCTTTGCAAGGCAGGGACACATATGTTCAGCTTGTTTGCTAAAAGCTTCATGAGCTACATTTAGTACTGAATGATACTTAAGTTTCCTGTATAATGTGGGTTCTGTGGTGAGCTACATCTTCCGGACAGGTGTCTGCAGGCCGTCTCCTTCCCCGCAGTAGTTTGAAGCTAGAGTCGAATTGAAAAGGTCATACCCAGTAAAAAAAAAAACCTCTACCCTTTGCCTGGCAACAGCTATATGGTAGTTCCGCGCTTGCGCAGTGCCAAAATCATTGTATAAGCTATTGGGCTGTATCCATTTAAGGAAGCATTGTATGTGTACACTTGCAATTGGTCCATGCCCCTTTTGGCACCGATGAACTATGTATAAATTGACTTGCCTCACATCTGCCCAAGGTCTATCAGCGTTGTGTTTGCTAGATAGCCCCGTAGCTGCGTACTTGAATAAAGCTGGTTCACCTTTGGAACACCCATCTCGTTTGGCCTCCTCTCATTCCTTCCGGGACAGGAAATTCCACCACAGGTTCTACCCTTGCCTCTCAATTGTGTCACTGTAAGACCTGTCTCCTCTCTGGCTCACCAGGAGGTAGCAAAGGAGTGTTTTACTGTAAACAGAAGCATACCCAAAGAGTATACCTAATAGAGTTTTTCAGTCTGTCCTAATGTTTGATCACACACTCTCCAGGCATGCTCAAAATGGAGAACAATGGCCCAGTTTGGGGAGGAGTCAAGGCTGCTTAAATACCTGGGGCTTGACTTGTCTAATGACTAGTAACATCTGAAGCCAAAGCAGCAAATGGGAGATGTCTGGGTGTACTGGATTGTAGCTAGGGCTGGTTTTAAAAAGCCATTACATTTTCATGGAAAGGTTCTGCAAAATCAGAATGGCTGTTGTTGGCATTTTTATTGGAATTCCAACTGAACAATTTTCATATGTGCAAAGTAGCTTCCCGCTTCTCTGCACATGTGCAGATGCCAAAATTAGTTTTGATCAGTCCAATTGGAATGTCATCCAATTCGAATACCGATTGGACTGATTGAACTGCCCAGTTCTCTTGAAAACAGAAACAGGGCAGAGTTTTGCTTTCAGGCATAAATTTCAGAACCCGTCTACTTGGCCAACTGTGAAGCACCAGGGAAAAGGTCTTGCCCCCTGCTTCCACCACCACCACCACTGCTACCACCTTAGACTGAGCTGTAAGACTCCTGACTTGTTTTGTTTTCCATTATACTTTATCTGACTTTTCACTGCTACCCTTTCTTTGTTTGTCTGAAGCAGAGTCCACTTTTGGTCCAGGTAGAGAAGTCCTTCAGGTTGGGGTGTCTTCATGTGATTTCTCTCAGACGACACATCCAAGTCCTTAGTTCGCATGTTCCTCAGTATCATTCAGATGTCAAGTGACATATTCAGAAGTAGGAGGGGAAGTACATAATCCAGAATAATCAGGTGCAAATAACCCTTGCCTTTTCACGTTAAAAAAAAAATGTGCAAATGTACCCCAAGCAGTTTTTCACCTGTGGAACAAAAATGTGGCCAAACTTCTTACTTTTTATCACTTTATCCTCACAGTCAATGAATGCCCTGCACACACACACACACACACACACACACGCATACACACACACACACACACACACACACACACACACATATGAGACAATCTGTTTTATGGGGAATATTTGAACCACAAATGCATAACCAATAACCCACCAAAGTCAATTTCTTGTTTACAAGCATAATGATTTATTAAACATTACCTATGTATCTAGCAAAATATCAAAACCATTAAAGCCAGAAAAAATATAATAACCCTTTAAAATCAATCAACATACAGCTTAGAAAACATACAAAACTGTAAAAACTCAATGTAAAAACGGATTGATTTGTAAATCAAACAAATCTACAGATATTTGGCCCTAAATGCATTTCTCACACTTCAACAAAGTGGTGTGGTGGCTTTTACAAATAAACTCTCCACATTCCTTGCATTTACTCCGGCTTTTTCTGTCTACAGTTCTTGGGCAAAGGTGGCAGTGGTTAAATGAGAGCCCGGCCTGGTGTGGTTTCACATGTGCAAGTTTGTAGCCCAACATGGTCAATGCCTGGGTTTTTTCTGATTTGTTAAATGCTGTGTATCTGCAGTTCTGTGATTGATATGCACATCAATTAATTGCTCCCCTAGCTGGCACAGGAAAAGGCGAGGTCTTACTTTGGCATCCTTTAAGTTCCAGTTTAGGTTGTGCGACACCCACAAAATAAAATTGGCAATGGCAGCCACATCAAGCATGTTATAAAAGAGAGTCACTTGCCACTGTTTTTTTCTTCTCTTGCAGCTGTATGTATTAGCCAGATGGTCCAGGTTATCAACATCACTTTTTGTGGCAGTATAATGTAATATTGAATGCGGCTTCTTCAGATCTCCTTCCACCACCATGTCACGATGCTACATGGTGGAAAGAAGGAGTACCGCCTTTCCTTTCTTGGGGACATATGAAACCAAAGTTTGTTGTCCATCAAACCCAAAAATAGTGGGGAAAGGTTTTCTACGTGGATTTGGCTGCATTGCCTGATCAACAGTTAGTTACATATTTTTATACATGTTGCAGTGCTGCAGGTGTGCTCGATGGGTTCCCTGAAACATGTGTTAGTAAATGTAACTGCCAGTTTGTCACCATTAGAACGTCCTTCTGCAAAAGGGCCATAGAGAAGTGTCCTGACAGTGCAAGGCAGTGCAAGCAGCATTGAAGGGGTTAATTTAATTTCATCTTCCAGTGAGAAGAGGCTTTGACTTCCAGGTCCACTGTCAGTGTGAACTGGCCTTGAAAAGTGTTCAATTTGGATGATTTTGAGCTGGGGTACAAATTTACCCCAATTGAAAAGCATTGACTGGGGTACATTTGTACATTTGTACCCCAGTAGCAAAAAGCCATTGTAAGCTGGGGTACATTTTTGCCCCAGCACGTTTGGGGACATAGAAGACAGACGGTATGAGGTATATGGCTGAAATTTGAGTATGTTGTGCGTAGAGTTGCCAGTGACAATGTCCTAATTACTCAAACTTGTAGACCCACTAATTAGCATATTTGTACATGATTTTTAATTCTGTTGTACACCTGTACTCCAGAGGAATAGTTAAAGGATAATCTCCTTCAGTATTTTGTAGTAATGTATGTTTGGTTGGTGAACACAGTATACAAATTACTTTCCATATCTGGTTGGTAAACGCAGTATATAAATTACTCCCATGCTGCTTCTGCTTCTGCTGCTGCATAGGGTCTCTCCTACTGAGAATCCTATCGATTCATCTTGGAATGCAAGATGTGAAGGCATAGGTGTCATCCTGTACATGTTTGTGGCATGGCTACTGTGGGCAGATGACAGCACTACATATGGCCAGCCTTAGAATTTACAGGACTCAGGGCAAAAAGAAAATTTGGGGCCCCAAAACTGGGTTTTTGGGGACTGAACAGTTCAGTCGAATTCGAGTTCAGTTAGAAAGTTCAGTTCAGTTGACTGAACTATTCGAGTTCGGTCTGAACTCCCAACTTCCGAACCGCGTTCACACATCCCTAATAAAAAAGTTATTTTTTGTAAACCCTTAGTCTGACCCAGTAAGACAGTCCTTTTGAGGGGGTGGTGCATGTGTATGTGATGGGTGAGTGAGGGGCTGTAAACTGACTGCAGGTTTAACAATGCACCCACATCATCCCAATCAAATTCTGTTCCTTCAGTTACTCCTATCATGGGGAGCCATGTTGGGCAGCAGAGGGAGCTCCAGGGAGCGGGGGACCTCTGGGACTTACTGGGGCAGTGAGCAGGTGGCTGGGTCAACCTGGACCACTATTATACATGTTCAGTTCAGTAAATGGATTGGTTCAGTGGTTGGTTCAGTGTTCAGCTTAGTTGATAGTAGGTTTGGTTCAGTTCAGTGTTTGGTTCGACTCAGCTGTCAGTTCCATGCAGTTCTTGATTCTTTTTGGTAGTTGGTTAGGTTCAGAACTGAACAATAATGATTGGACTAAGTGAACAGGAACCAAATCAAAGAGCTAGAACCAGACCCAAATCAGACCAGACACTCACTCCGATGCGGACATTGGGCTCTCAGTCCAAAAAAGCAAGGGCATAACTAGGTTAGACTGGGCCTTGGTCCAGAAGATGGAATGGGTCCACTCTTGCCTCCTGCCAGCAGAAGGGGATGCAACTCCACCAGGGGGTAAGTATCCCCCTGGCTTGTGGGTCCCAGTGCAGTTGCATCACCTGCCCCTATTATAGCTATGCTTTTGCAAACAACAGACTAATATCATAATTAATAGAATCATTATTTGTTTAATCACTACTTTCACTGTTACATTTCAACATCTCCAAACAAAACAAAATGTAGAGCTGATACAAGCACCTATCAAAAAAAGTAAATCCATTCAATCCAAACAATCTGAACTGAAATGAACGAAACTAGTATTAAATGGTACCCAACTGATCTTTGTTCGATTAC
>QEPC01007260.1:0-11521 GCA_003113815.1 Sphenodon punctatus
GTGGCAGCTTAAAGATATTGACCACAACCCTCCCTGCCAGTAACTTGGCCCCAGAACTCTGATGGTGGGTCCTGGGGCTGTAGTGACTGTTTCTTGATGCTTTGGAAAATCAGTTCTCTGTGTGAGGAATGATGGCACCAGACCCATGACGGTGGGTTCTGGGGCTAGAGTGGCAGCTTCTAGATATTGGTCATATCCCTCCCTGCCACTAACATAGCCCCAGAACCCTGGCGGCAGGTCCTGGTGCTGGAGTGGGTGCTTCTTGATGCGGTGGAATGACATTGCCTCCGTGAAAGGAATGATGGCCCCAGAACCCATGGCACAGACAGCATGGGCGGCATTGGCAGCAGCAGACACTGGTTGCCAGGGTACAGAACCCTTGGCACAGACAGCATATAGGCCTGACTTGGGGGCCATTGGCACTAGCACCAGGAGACATTGGTTGTCAGGGTACAGAACCCTTGCCACAGACAGCATATAGACCTGGTCTGGGGCTATTGACACCAACAAACATTGGTTGCTAGAGTACAGAACCCGACAGCATATAGACCTGGGGGCCATTGTCATTAGCAGCAGCAGACATTGGTTGCCAGGGCAGACAGTCAGGTGGCGTGGCATGAGCGGCAATCAGGCAGACTGAGGCAGGGTTCGAGCTTTGCAACCTGGGCGGGCGGGCAGGCAGCATAGCATGAGAGGCAGCAGGACAGGTGGGCTTGGGCAGGCTTTGAGCTAGGCAACCTGGGTCGGCAGACAGGCACCTTGGCATGGGGGGCAGGAAGGCGGACTGAGGCATGCTTTGAGCTTGGCAGCAGGCTGGGCGGGCAGACAGGCAGCATGGCAAGGGAGGCAGTAGGGCAGGCACTCTGGAACATTAGCAGCAGGTCACTCAGTTGTCTAGCAAAGACTGTACACTGAGAGAGAGAGCGAGTCAGTCAGCGTCACATAGGCGGGCCGAGATCTTGTAGCCAGTGAATGAATGAATGAATGAATGAATAAGTTTTATTCGGCACTAGCTTGCCATGGTCACAAAAAAACAGTTACATTATTAAAAACCATTATCTTAACATCAACCATTTATGGTAGAAATTTCCATCTGCATAGTAACGACAAATCTCCACACCTCCCTTAATGCATTAATACAAAAGAAATAAACTCAGGTCTTTTATGTCCTCATGCTACTTTCTTGTACAAAGTTATTTAACATAGACACTTTAATATTTGGTCCACATGATTATTCCATCATACTGAGATCTAATCAGTTACATCGCACCAGATAATAACTGGCATCACAAGCTGTTACTATAAACCTTTATAATAATGAAAATTATAGTGTTGATCAAATAAGCAAGGGAAACCATTGCACATTGTCCCATTCTTTTTACCCTCTTAGTTTTCATTTACTCTGATCTTAGAGGCAAGTTGAACAAATATGACAACAGCGGTACATTCCTCAGTTTTGGAGAGGTTCAGCATATACTTCATTTTGTGGATCAAATCATAATACTCCTTTCCACAAAGTAATGGCAAAATCCATGCTTCCCTTATAGTTGAATACAAAGAGCATCTAAAGAGAATATGCTCAATTGTTTCCAATTCACTCATATGGCAGATGCACCTTCGAAGATCATTTGGCAATGTGCTATATTGACCTTGGGTCACAGCAGTCTCTATAAGCTGGAACCGTAGTCTGGTGTAGTTTCTACGCAAATCACAAGAACTGATTAGATCTAAATAGCGCCCAAGGCCAAAAGATTCCTTGACATGGCCAATCCAAGTTGCTGCTTTCCAGTTTGCCAAAGCTGCCATATCTTCCTGCCTTCCTATATCCAAAATACTCTCCATTAACTGCTTTCTTTGTTGAATAGGAGATATTTGCCATAGTGCGTGCACAGAAAATCATGCCTTGGCCAAGAATGTAAAAAAGGGAACTAAGCAAAGGATAAACTATCACACTAGTATTCATCAATTTCTCTAAAAGGCATAAGTGAGGTAACGATTTCTCATCTTGATTTAGTATACATGTCCAGTACTTTAATAAGGCCAGCTTCTTTAAGCTGCCAATTGAAAAGGTACCAGTTTCTGCACTCACAACAGGCCCAGGGACCGCTTGCAGGACCCCTAGCAACTGTCTGAGAAACTTATTTTGGGCCATCTCCAGTTCCATTACATTCCCTTTGGGGATTACTTCTTGCCCATAGATCAAAGCAGCCTGTACCGTATCTCTGTATATTTGCAGGACCTTAGATGTAGTGACCGCTACGGAGCACCTTGCCATAGCTAGAATTGCCCTAGCAGAGGCTTTTGCCTTCCCCGCTATATACCGGGCATGATCTTTCCATGTTCCATTTTTACTGAACGTTATCCCCAGATTGCTATCTGGGAATCCACCTGATCCAATTTCCCGCCCTGCAAAGTCCAGCTGTACTTCCTAGTTCTTTCCCCTATCATCATGATCTTAGTTTTCATAAGGTTTATCTCCAGACTGTTCTTAAAACAGTAATCCCCACAGGTATCAAGCAGAGTTTTAAGTCCTCTTTTAGTTTGCAATATTAACTAGGGGTGGGAAGTTCAGTATATCCGGTATCTGATACTGTCGGTATTTTGCTGTACCGGTATTTGGGGATACCGGTACCAGTTCCCCGTGCCGGATTTTTTTACATTGCGGCCATTGAAATGAATGGCCGCAATGTAAAAAGAGAAACAAAAAAGCCCCAACCACTTTCCCTCCCCAGTCCAGGCTGCACGGGTGGAAGAGGGAACACCCCCCACCCACCCTGCCCAGCCTGGATTTAAAAAAAAATAATAATCCCCAAAGTCCCTGCTAGTGCAGGCTCTGGGCCACCGCCGGTGACCCAGAGCTCGCACCAGCAGGTAGGTACTGTGGTACTAGGGTGATCCCTGGGGTGGGGGGGTGGTTTAACACCCCCCACCCCAGGGATCACTACGTGATCGCCTACCTTTGGTGCTCCAGGTGGAGGTGGCGGCAGCAGCATGGCGGTCCAGCGGCTTCAGCGCTGGCTGGTGGCTTCAGTGCTTACTAGGCCTTCCGGGGAACTTCTGGGACTTAGGGTAAATTAAAATAATTAAATCCAGGCTGGACAGGGTGGGTGGGGGGTGCCCCCCCTTCCAGCCACGCAGCCTGGGAGGGGGAAGGGGGAGGTATTGGTTTTCCCCCCCATTGGTTTCGGGATAAGATAGGACAGTTCCCCATTGAAATCAATGGAATAAATCCGGTACCGGTATACCAGTTTTAATATGGTAAACCGGGTTTTTGTAAACCAGTAACCAGTAAAACCGGTAACTGTTTTTTTGCCAGATGTCCCACCCCTATTAACATAGTGTCATCTGCATACTGAAGAACAGGCACTGGATATGTTTTTATTCTTGGTGCACAGTGATCCTGCGTCTTCAGTATATCATTCAGATCACGTATGTATAAATTAAATAGCATTGGGGCTAGCACACAGCCTTGACGTACACCCTTATTTATTCTTATTGGTGCTGTGCGACTGTTGTCTAGGGGTATGCGAATCTTTGCCTTATTATTAGTGTGCAGTTGCATAATCAAAGACAGAAGATTAATGTTAATGCATAAATGAATGAATTTGTCCCACAGATTCTTCCATGGCACTTTTGTTGTGTTCCCGGGCTGTGTGGCCAGTAGGGTGGCTCCCTGGACGCGGGCACGTNTAGGATATGTCTAAATGCATAATGTTTTGGCACTATGCAATTGATAGAAATGGTTCATTAAGTTAGGATCATTATAAATGGGATTTATTGGGATGCGGTTGGCTTTTTAGGAAACTTTTGTATTGGATATGTATTTTATGTGTTTTATTTCAGACTCATTTTAACATGTTTTTATAGGTCATTGGCAGAGACCTGTGTTCACTGTATTTTCCTCACTGGCAGCAATGGGGGAAACACAGTGAACACAGGGCCCTGGTCATTACTCATGGCCCCTATCCCCTACCCACAGTACCCCCATGGCGTGCTTCTATGGAGCTGCTGGGGTGTCTGTTCCACATGGGGCTGAGAGTATCTGTTCCATGGTGTTCTGTGACGCTGGAGTGTGTGTTTTATGGGGCTCTATGAAGTTGGGGAGGTTTCTGTTCTATGGGGCTCTACAGAGCTATGGGGTGTTCTGTAGGGGCAACTGAAAATGGGCCCACAAGCATGTAAAGTGCAGCAGGCAGCTGGCTGGGCAGTGGGCCTGTAGGGGAAGAGAGTGATTAAACTCAGAGTTTGCCACTGAGTGAGCAGTCTCTGCCCCTTTTTGCTAATGTACATATTAGAATTGCAATAATATGTATAGTGGTTACCAGGGGCTGTGACTTAGAGGGGGCATGGTTTGGGGGCTCTCACAAAGAGCTCCTTCACTTTTCAGTTTAGCACTACACCACTGCCTATGAGGCTGGCTATGCGCTCATAGTATGTCACATGTGTAGTTCTGGTCACACTACCTTAGAAAGAATTCCACAATAAAAAATCCTACAGTTTACAAAGAGAGTTAAGGCTCTTAAACATTGACTCATGTAGTAAGAAGCATAGAAATTATAAGTTAAGACTCTCACCAGTCCCCATTCACATCCCCCACTCTTCCAACCTGAACTCCTCCCAAGCCCTCCCACCACTCCTCAATCCCCATCCACAGCCCCTACAGCTCTGCTGCTGCCCCATAATCCCCCCCACAGCCCCATTTCTCCCAGTCCCGGGCTCCCCCCCATCTCTGCCGATCTCCCCTCACCCTCTCCATTCCCCAGCTTTGGTGTTGCTCCCCAACTTGCAAAGAAAGAGGATTGGAAGTGAAAGACCAATGCAAAGTATGGGTGTATGGAGCCTAGTTGGAAACAAGCACAGTATGTAAGATGGTACATATTTACTGCTTAAATGGCTCATATAATTTCCATGCTTTTTACTGTATGAATGAATGTGTAAGAGCCTTAACTCTTTTTGTAAACCATAGGTTTTTTGATTATTGAATTTCATGGCTTTTTGCAAAGGATATTTATATTTAAAGTGAAAGGCACCAGACATATTGCAGAAAGGATACACCACATACATTCTAGAGTGGCCCTAACCTGCTCGCATCCATCCAAGAAAAACTATGATTCTGTACTTATGACATGGGTGGATGACGGTAGCGGAGCCTGACTGTGGAAATCCACACTCCGCCCCTGCTCTCAATGTCCACCCATGTCGTATCGTCTTAAGTATAGAAACAGGAAACCAACAACCCTTATCTGGGAAAGGGCTTCCCCCCACCTCAGTAGTCACTGCTAGGAGGTAGGGAAAACCTGGGCTGTTTCTGAGGAAGATGGGAGTTCCTGGTGGGGGGCAGGGAGTGGGGAAATTCCTTGACAAGGCTGACTGCTGCTGCTGCATTAGTCAATTGCAACTGACAACTCTTTAAAAGGGGGACAGCACAGTGTCTGGCGTCTGTCTGCAAAGAGACAGAAATCCAGCAATCTCCCCTCTCCCTCCATCCAACCCCCCCCCCACCACCACCACCACCACAAGATGGGTGGGTTTAAAATACGACATGGGTGGATGACAGGAGCAGGGGCTGAGTGTGTATTCCCAGAGTCAGGCTCTGCTCCTGTCATCCAGCCATGTCTTATGAATGGATGCACTGGAGTGGGGGGAAGGGAGGAGGGGTATTTAAGTGGGGTTTTAAGTCCTTGGGGGACAGGACAGTGAGCTTGAGACAGGGTGGGTAGGTGTGTGAGTTGAAGGACGGGGGGCTGTCTGGCAGGGGACAGAGACCTCGGGGTTTAAAACACATCCCAGCTGACTGGAGTCACCTGAGCCATTTGTGCTGCTCCATTTTAGTTTATATAGATCTCCTTTAAAACTGAGTTAATTTGGGATACAATGTAGTCAATTGGAATGTCTGTATGTCTTTATAATTGATGCATTGATACTCTGCAGCTAATGTATTCCTTATATGTATTACTCTACTCCTTATGGACTTTTGGGACAAATACATGGCCTGGTCTTATGGCATATGTGGGTACCCAGTAATGTCCTAGGAGTACGTTTGTACTGCCTTAGTAGTAAAGGTTGTTAATTTTAAGCCTCTGCTTGTTTCTGGAGTCTTTCCAAACTTGGTGTTAACTGATTTAAAACACCTCTCAGCTGCCTGGAGTCACCTGAGTCATTTGAGCTACTCTGAAGCCGGCTTCTTTAGCTGGCTTGTTAATTTCACCTGGGAAGCAGGTCAGGTCAGTCTGGGTGGGCAGAAAAAGGATGCGTGGGCTGGCAGGTTGGGTCCCAGTGGGCAGGGAGCGGGTGGGTCATCTTCCCCTACCCCCCATGCACCCTCCTCCTACCCACCCAGACCAACCTGCCCACCACATTCCTTGTCCCGGTCCACTCAGACTCAACTTTACCTACCCACACCCGGACTGACCTGACCTGCCCACCAGGTGAAATTAACAAGACAGCTAAAGAAGCCAGCTGCAGAGCAGCACAAATGGCTCTGTGACTCCAGGTGGCCGGGAGGTGTTTAAAGTTGTCCCACCCCAGGTCTCTGTCTGTCAGGCCCTGGGGCCTGAGGAGATGGGGGACTCGTAGGCCGCTAGCGCAGGGGGGCAGGGTGCGCCACACGCCCGTCCCCGCAGTCCCGGTACACTCTGTAGCAGCCCCAAGAGCGCCACCGGCAGCTGGCCAGAAGGCCACACCCCCTGCGCCGCCTCCGACGCTGAACGCACCAGGCACTCCACCGGGGGACGCTACGTGCCAAGCCACGCCCCCGACAACGGCAATACCGCGGCGACGCCCCCGCAGGTGCCTCTACGCCGCTCAGCACGCCTACAGCGGCACGCCCCAGCCCCGCCTATATAGAGGGGTAAATGCCGCACTCTCATTGCTGGTGATCAGAGCCTTGCCTGTGAGACCGGCCCCCGTGTGAGGATTGTTGCTAGGAACGTCTGAAGTATTGAGCAGAAGCCTTCTAAGAGTGACTGGGAGTGCGAACGTGAGTGCGAGTGGGAGAGCGAGTGCAAGAGCGATAGTGCGTGTGAATAGCCCCGTGAAGCTGAGTGTGCGTGGTCGTAGTTTTCCCTTCCCCTGCACCTGGTGTCCGGAACATAGTAGCCTACAAGGAGTCCTATTCCCTAAGCCCGATGGTTACCCCCGGGGGGAGTCCCCCACTGGAGATACCACTACCCCAGCACCCCCTCCTGGTTCCTGGGGTCCGGGTGTGTGCGAGGGCGAAAGAGGGGCCTTCCCTGGTCGGGAAGCAGCGTGGCCTGTGTCCCTGTGATGAGCTTGGCAGGGAGCGACTGAGTTCCTCCATACTGCCGCATAAGACCCTGAGGGAACCTTTTTCAGGCTCGCTGCTTCCTTCCCAGACCCGGGGCCTACCCCGGCTCCAGTTACCAGCCCGTGGTCCCATTCCCCTCCACCCTAACTCCTCCCCCTTCCTGGGGTTTGGAGTCTGCCCTCCGCCAAACCCCACANCCATGGAGCAGGTCCTGGCCCAATTGCGTGAACTAAGCCACACGGTGCAGTCCCTGGCGATGGAAGTCCGGGACCTTCAGGAGCAGCACGGGGGGGTGGCGGCCCCGCGGGAAGAACCACCGCTCCCTGTGCAAGACGAGGCTCTTGAATTACGACCCCGGGAGCCAAAAGGGCCTTGCGTTGCCCGGTTCACGGGGGACCGACGGCAGTTCAGGGGGTTTCTTGCCCTTTGTGAACTTACCTTCAAGACGCAGCCGCGCACCTACAATACAGATGCTAGGAAGGTGGCCTTTGTGATCGGGTTGCTAGAGGGACACGCTTTGGCGTGGGCCACCCCCCTTCTCACGGGGAACAGCCCCTTGCTGGAGGATTATGACAATTTTGTCAAAGAATTCAAATTTCTCTACGATTACCCGCATCGCCTCCAGGAGGCCGAGACCATCATAACCACCCTGAAACAGGGGAGGGGCCCGCTCCTTGAATATGTGACCCGTTTTCAGCAGGTGGCAGTCGATTTGGGCTGGCCAGACAACGTCCTTCGGGTCATGTTTCGGCGAGGGTTGAATGACGAAATCAAAGACCAGTTAGTCTATGCCACCACACCCAAGACGTGGGGGGAACTGGTGAACCTAACGGTGCAAATTGATGAGAGGCTGAATGAGCGCAGCCGAGAACGGTGCAGTGACAACCCTCGGGGCCCGCCCCCGCGCCCTTTCTCGAGTGGAAGCTTTTCAGCAGAACCCCGACCTAAAGATGAACCGGAACCGATGCAGGTGGGAGTGTCTCGGGGGCCCCTCACGGCGACAGAACGGGAACATCGACGCTCTTCCCGGCTATGCTTCTATTGCGGAGAGGCCTCCCATTTCGCCCGCAACTGTCCAGCCCTCCCCAAGGGGCGTAAGGAATCGGGAAATGCTCGCGGCCGGGATGTGTAGGGGGTATCCTGGGCCGGAGCCAATACAATGCCCTGATAACTCACAAGGCAGGGGCTACCCGGCAAGAGCCATGGCCACACTTGCGGATCCCTGTTTCGCTAGGAGTAAGCCCTACACGCACGTTAATTGGTTGGGCCCTCATTGACTCGGGGGCATCAGGGAATTTCGTGGACGCCGGCTATCTCCGGCGCCACCGGATTCCCCAGCAACCACGGAAGATACCAGAGCTTATCCATTCTATTGATGGGTCCCCCTTGGTGGCCATCACCAAGGGGTGAACCCGTGACCCTACAGACACCGCCGCTGCCCCTAACTATGCATGGCCGTACTCAGCCCATACAATTGGATGTCGTATGTACCCCTAGTTTCCCCATTGTGCTCGGACTCCCCTGGTTGCGCCGGTGGAACCCCAGGATTGACTGGCAGACACGGAGGCTACAGTTCCCCAGGACCACAGAAGGGCCGGAACCGCCATCTGCAACGCCCTTGTGTGTGGCCACCACTACAAGTAACCACGAGGAACTTCCTCCGAGGTACCAAGAATATGCAGACGTGTTCGATGAACAGGAAGCATCCACACTCCCTCCCCATCGCCCCTACGACTGCCCGATTGAGCTCCTCCCGGGCCACCAGCCGACCTATGGGCGGATCTATGCCCTTTCGGGGTCCGAATTACGAACACTGAAAGCCTACATCGATGAGAATTTGCGGAAAGGGTTCATTCGCCCCTCCACCTCACCCGCCGGGGCACCGCTCTTCTTTGTGCCTAAGAAGGACGGGGGACTCCGGCCGTGTATTGATTATCGTGAACTCAATGCCATGACCATTAAAAATCGATACCCCCTCCCGTTAATCCCAGAACTCCTCAACCGATTACAGGGGGCCCGGATATTCACCAAATTGAACCTCCGAGGGGCGTATAACTTAGTACGCATGCGGGCGGGGGATGAGTGGAAAACGGCGTTCCGTACACGATATGGACACTTTGAATATGTGGTGATGCCATTTGGCCTGGCCAATGCCCCCGCCACGTTCCAACACCTGATAAACGATGTTCTACGTGAAGTTCTGGATGTCTACGTAATAGCTTATCTAGATGACATTATCATTTATTCCCACTCCGCAGCAGAACATGTACTGCATGTACAGAAGGTACTCGCCAAACTCCGTCACCATCGGTTGTTTTGTAAATTATCCAAATGTGCGTTCCACACCACCACCATTGCCTTCCTGGGATTTATCATCTCCCCCGAGGGTCTACAGATGGATGATACGAAGGTGCAAGCGATTCAGGCCTGGGTGCCACCTACGACAGTTAAAGCCCTCCAACGATTCCTTGGCACCACTAACTATTATCGACAATATATTCCCCGCTATGCAGCAACCACACAGCCTCTTACGCAACTTCTCCGTAAAGGAGTGCCATATGTCTGGGCTGCACCCCAACAACTCGCCTTTGAAACTTTAAAAACCGCCTTCATGCGTGCACCCCTACTCCGGTTCCCGGACTTCGAGAAGGCGTTTGTAGTAGAGACTGATGCATCGCACAATGCGATCGGAGCGGTGCTTCTGCAAGAGGATCCCACGGAACCAGTCCTTATGCCCTGCGCCTACTACTCGCGGCAACTCACCGGAGCGGAGGCGAACTATACGATACTTGACCGGGAATTATTGGCCATTAAAGCGGCCTTTGCTACGTGGCGCCACTACTTAGAGGGGGCCAAGTGGCCCATTCGAGTGATTACAGACCACCGGAACCTCCTCTACCTGCAGTCGGTTAAAATCGCCAACGCCCGACATGGACTCTGGGCATTATTCTTTTCCCGGTTTTCCTTCAAAATCCAGTACCGCCCGGGAAAACAAAACATTGTCGCGGACGCCCTGTCCCGGTCACTGGGGGACCAACCAGTGAAGTACCACCAGGGAGAGCCGATTGTCCCCGCCAGCGCCGGGCTTACCCACGCCCTAGCGACCAACCAAGTTACCACACCAACTACAGGGGAACCCCCCGAGATACATGCAGGACAGGAACCCCGCATCGTGCCCCCAGGCGACCGCCGGCACTTACTCTGGAGCCATCATGATGCGCCCCTTGCGGGGCACCCGGGAGTCAAACGAACGTACGAGCTCTTACGCAGACAGGTCTGGTGGCCCACTATGTGAGCTGACACTGAACGTTATGTTCAAGCCTGTGACATTTGTGCAAGAACCAAAACTCCCCGACGGAAGCCACTTGGGCTGTTACACCTAGCACCCCTGCCACAAGGACCCTGGCGACGTATAGGCATGGACTTCATTGTAGATCTACCTCCGTCGCAGAAACATACAACTATTTTTGTGGTCATTGACCATTTCACCAAACTGGCCCACTTCGCGGCCTGCCAGGGGTTACCCACCGCCAAGCAGACCGCAAAACTCTTGTTACAGAACGTCGTACGCTTACACGGCGTGCCCATCGACATTGTTTCGGATCGCGGATCACAGTTCACCTCACGACTATGGAAAAACCTATTACAAGCCCTACAGATTCAATTGAATCTTACGACAGCCTATCACCCCCAGGCCAATGGCCAGGTCGAACGGACTAACCAAGCTCTGGAGCAATACCTCCGATGTTATGTAGACCATCTGCAAGACGACTGGTACGATTTACTCCCCCTAGCGGAGTTCGTGCATAACAACACCCTCAGCGCATCTTTGGGGAACTCACCTTTCTTCATTTCCTATGGATTCCACCCCCGCATCTGCACCCCGGATCTGGCCTTGCCCCATGTTCCCGCTGCAGGGGCACTAGTGTCCCAAATCCACCAAGCGCAAAGCGCCGCACTAGCCTTCCTCCAAAAGGCACGCCAACGCTACAAAAAGTATGCCGACCAGCACAGACTTCTGGCACCCTCCTTTGCGGAAGGAGACCTTGTCTGGGTAGATCGCCGACATTACCCCACTACTCGGCCATCGGCCAAACTAGACTATCGATTTATGGGGCCGTTTCCTATCAAACGAAAAATAAACGACGTAGCCTATATGGTGAAATTACCCCCACACTACAAGATTCACCCGACCTTTCATGTCTCCCTGCTAAAACCAGCCGGAGCCCACCAGCTCCCGCCGTGCCCCGGACC
>QEPC01007260.1:24707-37473 GCA_003113815.1 Sphenodon punctatus
GAGTGATTTGGGGAGCCAGAGCACTGAAATGAGGGTCAGTACCCCCACTAGTGGCAGTCTCCCCCCTGCCAGCCCCCCATAACCTCCCACTCACCCCTGCCAGGCTGCTGAGGATCTGAGTCTGGGGACTCAGCTGCGCTAGGCCCCAAATCTGGTGCACTCTGCCCGCCCCAAGCCACGCCCCCAAGCCACGCCCCCTTGGCCCATTTCCGGCCTGCCGGCGGCAAAGCCTGCCGGCACAGGGCCACTAAGACTATATTTTCCCAGGCCACTTTGATTTCCCAATCCACCCCTGGGTCAGGGGGCCCTCAACCCAGTTTTGGTGCTGTTAAACACAAGGTCAGTGGTGAATAAGGCAACAACGGTCCAGGAAGTGGTCCTGGACCATGCCGCCAATCTCGCGTGTATCACGGAAACCTGGCAGGACAACGGATCAGGGCCTATTTTGGCTGATCTTGTCCCAGCCGGATATTCCATGCAGCACTAGTCGCAGCTGAAGGGACCAGGGGTGGGGTGGGGGCGGTGTAGCTATGATTTTTAAAGAGGGTTGGTCTGTGAGGAGGTATCCAGTGCGATCCATGGTAGGCATTGAAGGTCTCCACCTTATGTTCGATTTGGCAGGGGACAGTTTGGGAGTGCTGCTGATATACCGTGCACCTACCAGTACGGTGGCCTCCCTGCATATTCTGGCAGAGGTTGTGTTGGAGGTGGTGTTATGGTTCTCAAAGACGACAGTCTTGAGGGACCTCAAAATTCATGCTGACATGGTTCTCGGGGGAGCTGAACATGAGTTCAGGGCTGCCATGGCAACCATGGGCTTGTCCCAAAGGGTCAATGGCCCGACACATCTTGGAGGACATACCTTGGACCTCATGTTTTGCACTGGGCTTGAGGCTGGTGCTCCGGTAATGGGGGAGATATCAGCTGTGCCCTTGTCATGGATGGATCATTACCTCCTGCAGACCCTTCTAGCACATGTCTGCCCCTGGAATGGTGTAGAACCTATTAGAATGGTCTGGCCCCGGAGACTGTTGGACCCAGTGTGGTTTCTAGGTGCTCTGGGGAAGCTACCCTCTGACCTTGATGACCATCTCATCGATGGCCTCGTCAAACTATGAAACACCATGTTGACGGACGCCATTGATCAAAAGGTTCCCAGGCATCTGTTGCCCAGGCGGAGGCTCCACAGACCGCCTTGGTTTTCCGAGGAGCTGTGGAAGCTGAAACAAAAGGGGCGATGGTTGGAGCGACGGTGGCATCGTTCTCGTGCTGAAGCTGACAGATTGTGACATAGAGCTAGTTTACAAGCCTATACCGTGGCTATGTGGTATAGCATCCGCAAAATCCCGTCCAGCAGAGCTGTTCTGGGTTGTACGGGGGCTGGTCAGTCCGGTCTCCCTCAACTCTGGGGTTGAGTCATCATTGGCACACTGTGACCTTTTTGCAGATTATTTTGCGGAGAAAAAACCGCTTATTTACCAGGACCTTGATGCCACACTTCATACAGTGGAGGATGCAGAGGTTGCAGAAACCCCAGCTTGTCCGATTTTGTCGGTGACACCCGCTGACATGGTGGGTGTGCTTGGGGTGGTTCGAGCCACTTCTTGTGAATTAGATCCATGCCTGTCCTGACTGGTTAAGAGCTGCCGGGAGACAATGGAGCATTGCTGGCTGGGGTGGTCAACGCCTCCGTATGGGAGAGCAGAGTGCCGAGATGCTTCAAGGAGGCGGTGGTGTGGCCTCTGCTGAAGAAACCATCGCTTGACGCTGACTCCCCTGCCAGCTATCGGCCTGTCTCTAACCTTCCCTTTTTAGGGAAGGTTATTGAACGGACAGTGGTTCAGCAGCTCCAGGGGCATCTTGACCACATCGGTTATCTTGATCCTTCTCAGTCTGGCTTTCATCCGGGTCATGGCACTGAGACAGCACTTGTGGCTTTGGTGGACAATCTCCGCCATGAAAAGGATCGGGGTTGATCAACCCTATTGATCCTGTTAGATCTTTCGGCAGCATTTGATACCGTTGACCATGAGATGTTGGTGACCTGTGGGACAGTGCAAGGGTGGGCGGGACTGTTCTTGAATGGTTCCACTCATTCCTGACCGGGAGAACTCAGCGGGTGGTACTCAGTGACTGTTTTTCATCTTACCGAGACCTCTCGTGTGNCCTTAATGTAGGATATAATGTAGATATTTGAAGTTTGGTATCAATTCTGCCCTTAGTCTTCACTTTGCTAAGCTAAACACAGGGCCTGTGGAATACTAGTGCAGCTGCTGTAGGAATGAAGAAGCCTTACTGTAGGATGCATAGCAAGGGACAGAGTGATTTTGGGTTGGGGGCCATTGAGCACTAAAACGGAGTGATTTGGGGAGCCAGAGCACTGAAATGAGGGTCAGTACCCCCACTAGTGGCAGTCTCCCCCCTGCCAGCCCCCCATAACCTCCCACTCACCCCTGCCAGGCTGCTGAGGATCTGAGTCTGGGGACTCAGCTGCGCTAGGCCCCAAATCTGGTGCACTCTGCCCGCCCCAAGCCACGCCCCCAAGCCACGCCCCCTTGGCCCATTTCCGGCCTGCCGGCGGCAAAGCCTGCCGGCACAGGGCCACTAAGACTATATTTTCCCAGGCCACTTTGATTTCCCAATCCACCCCTGGGTCAGGGGGCCCTCAACCCAGTTTTGGTGCTGTTAAACACAAGGTCAGTGGTGAATAAGGCAACAACGGTCCAGGAAGTGGTCCTGGACCATGCCGCCAATCTCGCGTGTATCACGGAAACCTGGCAGGACAACGGATCAGGGCCTATTTTGGCTGATCTTGTCCCAGCCGGATATTCCATGCAGCACTAGTCGCAGCTGAAGGGACCAGGGGTGGGGTGGGGGCGGTGTAGCTATGATTTTTAAAGAGGGTTGGTCTGTGAGGAGGTATCCAGTGCGATCCATGGTAGGCATTGAAGGTCTCCACCTTATGTTCGATTTGGCAGGGGACAGTTTGGGAGTGCTGCTGATATACCGTGCACCTACCAGTACGGTGGCCTCCCTGCATATTCTGGCAGAGGTTGTGTTGGAGGTGGTGTTATGGTTCTCAAAGACGACAGTCTTGAGGGACCTCAAAATTCATGCTGACATGGTTCTCGGGGGAGCTGAACATGAGTTCAGGGCTGCCATGGCAACCATGGGCTTGTCCCAAAGGGTCAATGGCCCGACACATCTTGGAGGACATACCTTGGACCTCATGTTTTGCACTGGGCTTGAGGCAGGTGCTCCGGTAATGGGGGAGATATCAGCTGTGCCCTTGTCATGGATGGATCATTACCTCCTGCAGACCCTTCTAGCACATGTCTGCCCCTGGAATGGTGTAGAACCTATTAGAATGGTCTGGCCCCGGAGACTGTTGGACCCAGTGTGGTTTCTAGGTGCTCTGGGGAAGCTACCCTCTGACCTTGATGACCATCTCATCGATGGCCTCGTCAAACTATGAAACACCATGTTGACGGACGCCATTGATCAAAAGGTTCCCAGGCATCTGTTGCCCAGGCGGAGGCTCCACAGACCGCCTTGGTTTTCCGAGGAGCTGTGGAAGCTGAAACAAAAGGGGCGATGGTTGGAGCGACGGTGGCATCGTTCTCGTGCTGAAGCTGACAGATTGTGACATAGAGCTAGTTTACAAGCCTATACCGTGGCTATGTGGTATAGCATCCGCAAAATCCCGTCCAGCAGAGCTGTTCTGGGTTGTACGGGGGCTGGTCAGTCCGGTCTCCCTCAACTCTGGGGTTGAGTCATCATTGGCACACTGTGACCTTTTTGCAGATTATTTTGCGGAGAAAAAACCGCTTATTTACCAGGACCTTGATGCCACACTTCATACAGTGGAGGATGCAGAGGTTGCAGAAACCCCAGCTTGTCCGATTTTGTCGGTGACACCCGCTGACATGGTGGGTGTGCTTGGGGTGGTTCGAGCCACTTCTTGTGAATTAGATCCATGCCTGTCCTGACTGGTTAAGAGCTGCCGGGAGACAATGGAGCATTGCTGGCTGGGGTGGTCAACGCCTCCGTATGGGAGAGCAGAGTGCCGAGATGCTTCAAGGAGGCGGTGGTGTGGCCTCTGCTGAAGAAACCATCGCTTGACGCTGACTCCCCTGCCAGCTATCGGCCTGTCTCTAACCTTCCCTTTTTAGGGAAGGTTATTGAACGGACAGTGGTTCAGCAGCTCCAGGGGCATCTTGACCACATCGGTTATCTTGATCCTTCTCAGTCTGGCTTTCATCCGGGTCATGGCACTGAGACAGCACTTGTGGCTTTGGTGGACAATCTCCGCCATGAAAAGGATCGGGGTTGATCAACCCTATTGATCCTGTTAGATCTTTCGGCAGCATTTGATACCGTTGACCATGAGATGTTGGTGACCTGTGGGACAGTGCAAGGGTGGGCGGGACTGTTCTTGAATGGTTCCACTCATTCCTGACCGGGAGAACTCAGCGGGTGGTACTCAGTGACTGTTTTTCATCTTACCGAGACCTCTCGTGTGGGGTTCCGCAGGGTTCTGTTTTGTCCCCTCTCCTGTTCAACATGTATATTCAGCTGGTTGGCAAGGTGATCAGAGGGTTCGGGGTGCGGTGTCATCAGTATGCAGATGACACTCAACTGTATCTCTCGTTTTCAACTGACCCAGGCCCGGCTTCTCAGTGCTTACCCGATGTTTGGCAGCTGTGTGGGACTGGATGAGGGATAACTGACTGCGACTGAATCCTGAGAAGACAGAGGTGATGTTAGTGGGTAAGTCACTGGAGGTGAAGGCTACTTCGGTTGATGGGATCTGTCCTCCACTGACTTCCCAGGTACCGACCCTGGGGGTGCTCCTTGATGCGCAGTTCCACCTGGATTTCCAGGTGGAGGCTGTGGCGAGGAGTGCCTTACGCCAGTTACATCTGGTGTGGTGGCTTCAGTTGCTGGTTTCGGTTCCTGACCTGGCCATGATCATCCATGCTTTTATCACCTCTCAGTTAGACTACTGTAACGTGCTCTACGTGGGGCTACCTCTGGTGACAGCTCGGAAGCTGCAGCTGGTGCAGAATGCGGCGGCCTGGCTCCTGGTGGGGCTGGGCCACTGAGAGCACATTACACCAGTGCTCCGATCTCTGCACTGGCTGCCGATAGTCTTCTGGGCTAGATTCAAAGGGTTGGTTTTGATCTATAAAGCCTTACATGGCCTGGGCCCTGCCTATTTGCAAGATTGCCTCACACCCTGGGATCTAGACTGGCCCCTGTGGTTGTCCAGGGGTGCTGTGCTGGAGATCCTCCAGGCATTCTCGGTGGCCACGCTGCTGGAATTTCCTCCCGGTGGGGGCCCATCTGGCCCCGGACCTCCCAGCCTTTCATACGAACTGTAAGACCTGGCTGTTCCATCAGGCGTTTAAGCAAGAGAGAGGGGTAAGGGCTGGAGGGGGTGGGGAGATTGGGGAGGGTGGAGGTGGGTTAGTTCCTCTGTTACTATTTAGTTATTATTATTGTGTGATGATGTTTTAATTTGTTTTATAATATTATATATTTTTATTGACGCTGTTAGCCTCTCCGGGCTGCCTGTGGCAGGAGGGGCGGGGTACAACATTTTATAAATAAATAAATAAATAAAACCTGCTGCTTTGGTTTGTTTGCCAAGCCATTTTAATCCTTTTATTTTGCTTGCCAAACCCTCTTATTCCATTAAGCTGTCTTATTCCCTTTTGCTCTAAGCACACCCCTATATTCTTGTATACAGTTGGTCATGGTACAGAGCACTCAATGGTGCTTTGTGCACAGAGCAATCAGTTAAATTCAAGTACAACAACACTGGGCCAGTTGCACTGTTGGGACTTCACATCAAACTTCACTGTAGACTAGACTGAAAATAAAAAGGCCAAATGGGACGAAGCTTCTTAAGAGTAGGGCTGTGTGAACGCTGTTCTGAAGTTCGGACCAAACGCAGTCCGTTCGGACAACCGAATCTGAACCCAAACCCAAACCCGAACTCTGAAATGACCGAACAGTTTGGTTGGTTCAGATTGAGTTTGGATGAGTTTGGGTGGCAAAAACGTGACTACTGGATGGCAAAACGTGACAGGGAAGGGGAGTCAGCTGAGGAGCAAACTTCCAGGCACCAGGGGTGGCTTGGAGTGGAAGCCAGCCTGTCCAATCACCATCTCTTTTCTCCTCAGACCACTGGCTTCGCAGGCTGCGATTGGTCATGAGCTAGGCTGCACAGAGTCAATGGGGCTTGCGGTGCGGCAGGCACAGCAAGTAACAAAACTCACTGCCCTCTCTCTTTCCAACACCTTCTGAGCTAGTCACTGTTCCTGACAGCAGGCGTTTTCAGAAGGCTCCCTCTCCCAGCAATTTTGTTCCTTCCTATTCCTAATCCATTGCCATCCTCCTCCTATTTCACCCATCCTACATATTTACCTCCATATTATCATTTATTTAGATTAGATTAGATAGATTTACGGGTTATTTTTATTTTTTATCCCTCCCTGTGTTCTTCCTCCCCCCTCCATTGAATCCTTCCCCTCTCCCTCTATATATTCCATCCCTGATTCCCTTCCCTTGTTTTGGGATTTATTTAGAGTAGGATTATTAGATTGATTTAGGTTTCATTTCAGTTTTGTACCCCTCCCTGTGTTCTTTGTGTTCCCCCCCACCCCCCATACCTGTGTAATATTGGATAGATAGATGTAGTTAGCTACATAGTTAGCTTAGTTATAGAGAGAGAGAGAGAGAGATAGTGTTAGTGTGTAGTTATTCAGTTTTGATAATTTAGAGTGTGTTTGTAGGACTAGGACTTTAGATATAATATTTACTTACATAGAGTTTAGAATAGTTAATACTATAGTTAGAGTTAGTGTAGATAATATTAGATTTAAAAAATTAAATATATATGTATAAGACATGGAGCAGGGAAGTAGGAGAGGCCGGTCTGCTGCCCACAAGGTGGGCAATGAGGCACGTAGCAGAGGTGGTGGTAGGGGCCATGCCAGAGGAGTGGCAGCAGCAGCAACCAGAGTCCATCACCATGCCCCAAGCTTCACAGACATGATTTTGGGAGACAGGATTCAGAGGCTCCCAGCAGTGGCACTAGCCTGGGGGTGGTTCGTCGGTGCCTCCTGCCAGCATCCTCCAGTGCCATGGAGGGCACTGGAAGGCCTGCAGGACATGAGGCTGTGGCTGTCTCTGCTGCTGCTGGAGCACTGGCAGGTGCTTCAATTGTTCCTCCAGGGCCACCAATGTCCCCTATTGTTGAGGTGATCCCCAGCAGTCCAGGGCTGGTGGATCCCACCCTGGCTGCTAGAGGCAGGGCCCAATACCCAGGCAATGGCATCAGGGAAAGGAGTAGCAGTAGCAGCAGCTCTAGGGGGCACAGGGAGGAGAGTGGCAGTAGCATGGTGGGTAGGCAAGTCTCAGGGTCCCAGTCATTTCATGGGACATCACAGTGATTGAGGACAGTGAGGCAGAAGAAGACACTAATCCCGCAGAGATGTCTGGAGCTGAGGTGATGGCTGTCCCTCCTCCCACAACTGCGTTGCCACCAAGTTCTGCCCCTCCCAGCAGCACTGGCACAAGCAGTGCATCACCCGGGGTGGACCAGAAGGCAGGAGTGGGGGGGAAATCCTCTGTCTGGGCACATTTCAAGCTGGTGTGGGCAGATGATCCCAGGGAGGTGCAGTGCACTTTGTGCAATAAGCTGGTGAAGCGTGGGCAGGTGCTCGCCAACCTTGGGACAAGTGCCATGGCGAGGCACCAGAAATCATGCCACAGTGCTCTGCTGCTAAGCGGGAAGGCAGGGGAAGTGGATGCCAGCGGGTTCCTGACTGCAGCAGCCAGTCGCCCGCCTCCTTCAGTGGGCAAGCATCCTGCACCAACTGCTGACTCTCTAGCAGCAGGAGCAGTATTCCTGCTAGAGGGGGAGAACAGCAGCAGGAGCCTTGCCAGCAGCATCAGTCCACCATGGAGGAACTAGGGTGGGGGCCGCTGCCAAGACCATTAGCAGCTGGAGGGCAGCATGGCTTTCAAGAGAAAGCCAGGTGCCTGTTGGGTGAAATGATTGCGCTGGATGGGCAGCCCTTCTCCATTGTAGAGGACATGTGCTTCAAGTGGCTGATTGGGTTCCTGGCCCCCCAGTTTAAGATGCCATCCCGCACCACCCTGAGTCGGAATGTGGTGCCAGAGCTGTACAGGGCTTTGAAGGAGCGGGTGAGGGAGCAGCTGGCAGGGCCTGGGGGTGCCACCATACACTTCACCACAGACCTGTGGTCCAGTAGAAACACGCTGCATGCCTACCTGGTGGTGACGGCACACTGGTGGCAGGACCCGGAGGCAGCTTTGGGGAGTGGCAGGAGGGGTCTCGAAGCAGGGTATAGGTGGGCCCTGCTTCAGGCACAAGTAATGGACAACCCCCACACTGCTAGGAACATCGAAGCAGCCCTGACCGCCATGGTGAGGGAGTGGGTCACACCAGGCGCGCCCTTCACCAAAGGGTGTGTGGTGATGGACAACGCGGCCAATATACTGAAGGCAGTCCATGACGGGGGTTTCACCAGCATCCCTTGTGACACACACACCCTTCACCTGGTGGTCAGGAACGCTCTGGGCTTGGGGGAGAAGGAGATTGGAGCAGGCACCCTTAGCTCCCTGACTAAGTAGGGGAGAAAGCTGGAGGGGTTCTTTAATGGGAGTGTGAAGGGCAGCGAGCTCCTCCAGGAGAGCAGGCCGAGCAAGGCTCCCCAGTGCACCAGCTAATCCAGGATATCTCCACATGGTGGAATTCCAACTTCCTGATAGTCGAGCAGCTTCTCGAGCAGAAAGCCACCTTGCATCAGGTTCAACTGGTGACAGACAGGAGGGCACCTCCAGGGTACGATGGGGTGGAATGGGAGATCCTGACTCACACGGTCTTCATACTCAGACCGTTCCTGTCCATGACGGAGACCGTGTGCAACTCCACTGCCACCCTCAACCAGGTGACCCCTCTCCACAGGAGACTGGATGAGATTTTCAGGGGGTGGGATTGTGGCACCCCCAATGCCCACAGAAAGAGTTGTAAATGAGGAGGAACCACTTTGTGACTTGCCAGGAGCCCACATCCATACTGGTAACCCCTGAGCTAGGGATTCTCCGACCTCTCAAGAAACAGGAATGTCACCTGGCAGGGACTCTACTTCATTATGCCAGTATTCTGTACTTCCCAGAAGCTTTGTGGTTGCTAATTACAGGCTCTTCTTCCTTTTTCTTTTTCTTATTGAGGGATGTCTTACAAAATAATAAGCGGGGGGGGGGGGGATCTGCTTGTTCTGGCAGGTGTTTGGCCAATACTCACGTATTGCAGTATCGAAATACTCCTTTGATGTCCACTTCCCGTAGCGCTGCATTCACAATGGGAACTGTGACCATCTCAGGCCCCACCCCGACTAGAACAAGGGTCCCTCCAGCACGAGTGGCCTAAGGAGGTATGAGAGAATCCAGGTTAATTCATGGGCCTCCTGCCAACAGAAGATTAGCAATGCAGAAAGTGTCACTTGTGCCAAAGCCTTATCAGCAGCTTGGACAATCTAACCAATAAAACTGGAACAGGCAGGACAGATTGGCCCAGGCGGGAGACAGGCTTAGGAGGATTCATGCAATCACAAAGACTCTTGGAAATGCTTTAGATTAGAGCTGAAAGCAAGTACCCACAAAACAGGTATACCCATCAAATTTCCAGTACCTAAATTGACCCAATTTGGGAACCCGAGAATGTCTACTTCCGGTCCTGTTTTTTTCTACTTCTTTGTTGATTTACTGACTTCCTACCTCTGTTTATTGGTCTTCTATCCCAGAAAAATCTACTTCTGGTCCCAGAAAGTCAACCTCCAGTCCCCAATTGGTTAAAATTTCCATCCTGATTTTTCAGTTTTCTGACCCGATAATTGAAAAATCAGAAGATTGGTAACGGTAATTCGTAAAAATTACTGATATTTTCAGGTGTCTGAATCTGGACCTGGGTAAGCTGTTGGGTACCTGAAACTGCAGTTATTATCCATGTACCCGTTTCAGCCCTACTTCAGATACATCTCTGAGCAGGAAGGATGGTCCAGACCATCTTTGTTTCCTTACCGTCCTAGATCCCCTTGGGGCACATTCCACAGGAGTTGATGGATACCAGCAGGTGCCTGGGGAGCAGCCCATTCTTTTCCATTTTTGATCCCTTGGAGCCCCATTCAGAGGACAACAATGACAGGCTTGTCTCTGACAGTATAGTCCCTATGGAGCTGCCAGGGACTGGCCAGATCACCAGGCTAGGTCACATTGTTGTACACCATGGTTCCACTAGGGGGTTGCTCTGGGCAGCCAGAGTAGACAAGGTTAAAGAAACAAACAAAGTGTGGAAATGATTATTTGAATTCCAATGTCACATGGGAGTCAAATAATCATGCCATGTGAGTCTAGGTTTGTGGGGCAGATTCAGTGGGCATGTAACCCCAGTGGGCCAAGAGTGAGGCCCATGGCACTATGCATATAGACAGAAGTGGTTCCTGCCCCTAGAAAAAGAAAGGGGACAGAGAGGTGAAGTGAGTTACCCAAGTCACAGAACAAGCTGGGCCCAGGCTTCCCCTTAAGAATGACAGAGAATTTGGAAAAGAACTAGTGGCGACCAATGCAGATGAGGAAGGATTTAGAATGCAAGTCATAGAAGGGGAGGCTGAAGGCCCCTGTTACGTTTAACTGGGAGAAGACTAAAGGGAATATGATCACAGATTTCAAATATCTGAAAGGCTGCCCATAGGGAAAATGAAGAACAATTATTTTCCCTTTCTACCAAATATGACAAGAGAAAATGGGTTTGAGTTGAAGGCAGATTTAAATTAAACCTCTGCTAAAACTTTCTGATTGCAAGAACAGCTCGGCAACAGACCAGGATACCTCAGAAGTTGTGGATTCTTCATCACTGGAGGTTTCTAAGAGGAGGCCTGATGAGAATTTGTCTGGGATTGTTTAAATGCAGCAAATCCTCCAACTGTCCAAGGGTGCGTGTTACGGGCAGAGTGCCTGCAAATCACTGGCCCTTTAAGAAGGGTAGTGCTAACCTGGGGTGATAGGCATGAAGGAAGCAGAGGATGACACTTGAATACCTCAGCTGTATTAGCCTCAGAACCTGGGAGGTAACTAGATAATGTAGCTCAGGTGAAGATGGGCATGACAGTAAGCTCAGAGATTCAAGCTCAGTAGGGGGAGCATGTACAAGTAGTAAGAGCTTTGGCTCAGAGAAGAGCAGGGACTTAGTGGAAGCCCTGCTGAAGGTCTCGGAAATTGAGGGTCTAAACTGCAGAGCCAGAGCAAGGAAGGCTCCAGGAGCAGAGGAGCCGGGAGCTGTAGAAAGCCCTGGATACAAACAGTTCGAGGTGTATCTAGTCTGAGTACAGATATGGTGGAGTAATAATTTTAATAAAGAACATTGTTTGGAGCCAATGTCCCCATGTGAGTCTAGGTTTGTGGGGCAGATTCAGTGGGCATATAACCCCAGGACCAGCCACAGGGTGCACAAAGCCCCTCCTGCAGAGGGCTACGCCAAACACTTTGTAAAGACTTGGGGAGGTGGAAATTCTGAAAGCAGAACCATAAATTGGTAGTGTGCCCCCTCCAGGGTAAAACACAGGACTCTGCAGGAGGAATTGTAATATGAATCCTTCACGTCCAGGGTAGTGACACATCCTTCACTCTGAGGGATGAGAAAATTTGAGATAAGGTTACTGTAGCAGGAGGTCTTCCCAGGGCCACATGGGGGCGCTGGGGTGTCTCAAGGGAATTAGCTCACCCCTCTGCCATGCCTATTCAGCCTGAGCCTTGGCTGAATCTCCCTCTGAGGAAGGGAGTACCCTCCTGTAGGACCCATAACAGGCTCGCTCATAGGGTATTAGTCCTTTATTAGACTCAGTGTCCAGTGTACACAGTCCCTGAGCTGCCAGCTCAGTCACCTCCCCCCTGCAGGCCCAGGTCAGTCTCTCACAAGCTCAGGAGCACCACAGTATCAACCCCCCCTTGTCCATCTTGCCAGGCCTCAAAGCCCCAGACTCTGGCCAAGCCTTCCCCAGGCACAAGGCTTCCTCCTAGGCATAGCCTCTCCCAGTACCTAGTTCATCTTTAGCATCCTGGAGAGCATAGAGTGGGAAGGCATTGTCAGGGAGATATGGTCCCTTCAGCTCCCAGGCAGACACTGCCTTCCTCTCTGCCGTCCAACCCCTTATGTAGTCAGAGTGGGCGTGGCCCACAGCACAGCACTACTGCCCTTAAAGGAACAGTGTCCTGCCAACTCTGGCACCTTAGGACCAAGCCTGTTCTCTCACAGGCTGGCTCCTTGGCATGGACTAGCTTCCTCCAGACCCATGCACATGCACACAGCCCGCTGGCTTGCACCCTCAGTCCCCTCTTAAAGGAGCAGGAGCCACACATGACTGCTCCCTGCTACAGTTACCATACGGAACATGTACCATCAAACACATTTATTTAGTACCCATAAATCAAGAATAGTCTGGAGTCCCTCTGGCTTCTTTGGCACCAGTGGCGGCTGGTGTGTTTTGAGCTTGGTGGGGCAGTATTGTTAGGGGGGACAGGGGAAGAGGGAAGGTAGACCTGGCTAACCGGCTACTTGATCTCTCGAGTACCCTGCACACTCGCGAGGGGGCACCACGCTGATTGGAAAGGACACCCCTCAGGTTGTAATAGGGCCGCTGGCTTAGGGATAAGCGGCGGCCTATCTCATCATAGG
>QEPC01007260.1:54293-70619 GCA_003113815.1 Sphenodon punctatus
AGTTCACTCTAAAAGATAGTATTCTATTCTTCTTGTCCTCAAAGTAAAAATAAAGTTTACAAACCTGGCAGCACCTCCTGTGCCCTCTTGCTCCTCTGCTGAGGAGCCGACCTCCACCACCGAATGTCCAGTGCCAGCAACCTCTTCCTCCTCCTCCACACCGGCTTCGCCACCTTGGCCTTCCCCCAGGTCCTATTAATCCGTACGCTCTTCATTTTTGTTTTTTCCAAACAAACAGAAACAGCTAAACAAAACAGTCACCCACCAACTCACGAACAGTCAAACCAACACACAGTCCAACAGAGCCAAAACACACCAAACAAAACCAAACAGCCCGCCAGCCACAACACACATGCTCTCTCTCCACACAAGCTCCGCACACACTAGAATCTCTGGTTTCCTATGCAATCACGGGATCACGCGATGCCTAGACCGATTTCCGAACGACTGAACCAAACTCTACCGAACTGAACAACCGAACCCAAACTAAGTTCCCGGACTAAACGACCGAACCCAAACTCAGCTCCCGAACCAAACGAACGAACCGCGATCTGTTCGCACATCCCTTCAAGAGAGTTTAAACTGCACATCAGTGATACGTGGAGCTCATGAGATGGGAGGGATGGCAATGTGTTAAAACAAGTAGTGACAGTGCAAACATGAGGGGTTGGGGGAAAAGGTATGCATGGACAAAATATACAATGTGATATTTTGATTGTTTTTCCCTTTGGCATGATTCCTAAATAAAAATGCATTACTCTTAGACCTGGCACTGTACAATCATGATTAGAGACAGGTCCTTACCCCAAGGGCTTCCAATTTTGAAACAAGTTCCAGAGTGGGCATCTGGGGAAGAGGCCTCCCCCCGCCAGCCCCCTTTGACACTTTGCAAAGAAATCTACCTCTTGGTGGATTCTATTCATTGAAGAGTCATGTGTTCAGTCCTGCACAAATCTTATGAATGTCTCTAAGCAGAACAGCAGCAAGACTGAACCATCATCAGGATGGTTGGAGAGTTTCAGGCTCCCCAGACTAAAGGAGATCTCATGGAAAAACATTGTAAAACACTGTAAAAGACAGGATCATAGAACATAGATCAAACATTAGATGTAAAAAAAATGTTGGAACCTCTAGTACAACATTTCATGGAACTCCAACACTCTGTGAATGACCTGTCTTTTTGCTGCATGGAGACCCATCAATCAGAAAGAGAATTATTTAGACTGGAAGCTAGATGAATTTTGAGATTAAAGTCTTTGACACCTATAGGATTGAATGAGGGTATTGATTGAGGTAGGATCATTTGTTAGTAAATAAAATAGATCCTAATTTGGGATTCATCATTTCTAATATTGGGCCTTTAATACTCTTGCTTGGTGCATTATCCATTTTTGGAGGTAGTGTTTTTGGAGGTATTTTATTGAATGGGATTGTTTTTGTTTATAGGGACCCTCTCTTGGTCATTTCAAGTGGTATGTTTATAATGTATTTCTTTTTACAAGCTTTAGAGGGAAGATGTTTATGGATTATTGTTTATAGAGGGTCCAGGGTGGGGGTTCTTTATTTCATAGGTTTTCAAGTAGCCCCATGCTCAGTGGATGAGAATTTACCTGACCCAGAAGTATTTATGTACTTGAAGTGACAACTCCTCCATCTAACAAATAAGGACTTTGGACTTACTTCAACTGGAACGCAAGACATTAGAAATAAGAGGAGGTTACATCATAGAAGTTATACCTCTGCTACAAGGAGTTTCTTCAATTGTATTGGGACCTTCCTCCCCCTGGAGAGTACCTAAGTACTTTGCAAATCCCTTCAACTATGTGGTTCAAACAGAGGCAATATAGTGTAATGAGACCATATGGTATCAATTATTGTGATGGCTTAAAAAGCTTATTCTGCTACAGGGGCAGCTATCTAGCTGCTAAGGCTTTTTCTGGAGATTTCCACTCACAGTGTCGCATCAGAGCTGAAGGGTGAGTGTTTTTTGGCTGTGGGCTTGGGGTATTGTTTGTTCTAAATTCTGTTAAAGAATTTTTAGACTAACAGGCTATTTATTCCCCCCCCCCTATATATTTCTTTCCTTTAATGCCTTTTGGATGATTGAATTGGAGATTAGATGGCCATTAAGATCAACCCCATGCTCTGATGCTACTGAGTGCTGCTGAAAAAGACCCATATAGGGAGTTAGAAACACATTGTGTTCAGCACTAATTTATTTTGTCTAGCTTATGTGGATATCCCAATATGAGATTCAGCTACCTGTTGTTATTGATGTATGTATTTCTTTGCAGCTATTGTACTTTTAAGACAATGTACTCTCTTTGGACTTTTGGGACTAATACATGGCTGTATCTGAGGCATATGTAGGTACCCGGTATTGCCCTGGGAGTAGTTTTTCAACTGCCTGAGTAGTAAAGGCTATTTATTTTAAACCTCTGTTTATTTGAGTTTTTTCCAACCTTGGTGTCTGTCCAGAGTTTCAGGCTCCCCAGACTAAAGAAGATCTCATAGAAAAACATTGTATCTGTTGCCAAGTCTGCATTATCTCTACTTGGAACCAACACTCCGGTAGAGAGAGTCAACTCTTTTGCCAACAAGTTACAGGCAAGAGAAGAGAAATTTCAAGAGCAAAGTTCTTTATTTCTTATTTATTTTATTTATAACCCACACGCTCTCACCAAAGGTGACTCGTGGCGACTTCCAAAAATAAAACAGTAAATAAAAACATAGTAAAAGCTTAAATCACATTCAAATCAGGTCTGTATAAAAATAAAATAAATAAATAAATAAATAAACTCACCCCCATTACCAATCACCCCATCCCACCTTCCCCCACTAAATGCATGATGGAATAGCCAAGCTTTACACAGATGACAGAAAATGGGAAGATCCGGGCTGAGGCACAGCTCCACTGGGAGGGCATTCCAGAGCAATGGAGCGGCCACTGAGAACACCCTCCGAACCCACCGAAAATGTGGGACCTCCAGGAGGGCACCCCCAGATGACCGCAGGGGCTGCCCTGGGACCCAGGGAGTGAGGCGGTACCAAGCGGGGTCCAGACCATGTAGGGCTTTATAGATCAAAACCAGCACCTTAAATCGGTCCTGGAAGACAATTGGCAGCCAGTGCAATGCTTGGAGCACCGGTTGAATGTGCTCTCTGTGACCCATCCTAGTAAGAAGACAGGTCACCACATTTTGCACCAGCTGCAGCTTCCAGACCGCCACCAAGGGCAGTCCCACGTAGAGCACATTACAATAATCCAGCCTTGAGGTGACGAATACATGGATGATAGTGGTAAGATTGGAGTCCTAGATGTATGGGCAGAGCCGCTTCACCAGATGTAATTGGCGGAAGGCACCCCTGGCCACAGTCAACACCTTCTGATCCAGGCACAGTTGTGAATCCAGGACCACCCCCAGGCTCTGCACAGATAGAATCAATGGGGGCTTTCCCCTTCCCTGGATCACTGACCCCACCAACTAACATCACCTCTGTCTTGTCGGAATTGAGCTTCAGTCAGCTCGACCTCATCCAATCCAAGTTGACTCTTCAAAGCAAATTTGGCACTTAAAGTGTATTTCAAAGTCATGTTATAATTTTTATAACAAACTGGTGAAGAGCGAGGCTATTCTTAGTAGAATAAATACCTCTGAATAATATCTCTTCAAAGGTATTTCAGCTACAACTGAGCATCCCAAACCATGTATACCTCAGTAACAGATAAGTAATGTTAAACAGCACCAGATTACAACTATCCTAAATTTAGGCTTCAGTAGCATTAGTCCTGAGCTACTGAATTCTGAGCAGGGAGGAATTTAAACTATAAGAAAAAGCAGTCATTTTATTTTTATTAACTCAGTAATAAGCCTGAAAGAAGAAAAACAAGTATCAGACCTGCCTCCTCCCCCCGCCCCCCAACTAGGGGACACTCACGTAAATGCCAGTTTGGATGCAGGCCTCTGCCCCAGTGCACTCAACGGTGATCTCTGGCATGCAGCCAAGCAAACCTTCCACCATGTGGGCTACCTCCTCAGGGCGCTCATTCTTTATCTTGACAGTGAAATCAGCCCCAATTTCCTTGGCTTTTTCTAGGCGAGAGGCAGATAAGTCTGAGAAAGAAAGAAATAAGTCACTGGAACTGTAAATGCAACTACTGAAAAAGCCCTCCTAGTTTCCAAATGAGCTGATCAGGCAATGCTCACAGTGCCAAAGACCTATCATGAGCGCACACTGCACTAGGGATGGCAATATGTATATGGGTGTATTTGAAGATGAGGTTGTACATTCGCAACATAAACTTTTTTAAAATTCTATTGCAAATTGGTGGTAGTTTATTGATAGTATATTATTTATATGGAAAGGTAACCTTAGTTCATTACAAGACTTTCACCTTTGGCTGAACAACAGAAATCTTAATTTACAATTTGATGTGCATTACAGTCAGGAAGAGGTCTATTAACTGGATATTATTGTTAAAAATTGTGATGTAGGATTTAGTACCACCATATATAGGAAGCTCACTGATTGTAATATGTTGCTACGTTATGACAGCTTTCATCCACCACATACTAAGAAAAATTTACCATATAATAACAATAATAATAATATTTATTCTGGCATTAGCTTTCGCCTTAGCCTTTTGAAAAATAAAATATACATACACACATATAAAACACTAACACCAATTCAAACATAACAGAATAATATACATGACAGAAATAACAAGACCATCAATTAGTTGTTTACTTGTATCGGGGCAAACTCATATGGCCATTTCCCGGACTATGAAGGATTTTGTTTGAGGTACAGTTGCTTCCAGAGCATAGGTCATACCTAATGCTATGCCTTACCCTTCTCAGGGCTTGTGGTGGCAACGCTGACCCCTGTGGGTCAAACGGCGAGAAATCTGGCAAGAGATCTAAATAAATAGGGGTATCTTGATCCCTACTAGAATAATTGCCCAATTCCTGACTAGCTGTCAAGACATTCCCAACTAATAGCTGACAGAGAAAAAAAAAATCAGGAAAGATGTCTATGAATCTCACGGGCCATCAAAGCTAAAATGCTAATAATAAGGCCAACAGATTTAGATGAGGCAAGATATGTCAACAACTGCGCTGGGGAAAGGCGTGCTCTTAGGACAAATCCAGATGGAAAATACCGTTCTCTCACACACTGTGTGAGGGGACAAACAAATAGTATGTGGAGCAAGTTCCCAACACAACCCAGTGTGCAAGGACAAAGTCTTTCCTCATAAGGAATTCCAGAACGCCTCCCCAGCAGGACCTTAGTGGGCAATAGGTCGAATTTCATGAATGTCAGGGCCCTATGTAAGCTGGGGTCATCTAGAACATCCAAATACCGTTCGAGCCCAGTAGAATGTTTAAACTCCCTGTACAATGGGGCACATTTAAGAGCTGACATTTTCCCCAAATCCAGCTGGACTGCTTGGTCCACAAGCTGCCTATGGACAATTCTTTTCCTACAGAGCGGGGGGATGTTACTTAACATCTCTGGAGAAAAGCCTAAATTATAAATCAGATTCCTTGCCCTTTGACACCAAGAGTGTGGTAAAGACCATGCCCGCACCTCAGCATAGCAGCACCGGGGCAGCCTATCCTCGGACATGCCTTCCAGCTTGTTCCAATAGTTTACTACTGCCCCAAGGATTTTAACTTTTATGGGTAAGATACCCGTTTCAAGCTGCAATAAACATGTTGGAACACTCTTGGGGACAGCAAGAAGAGTTCTTAAGAACAAATTTTGACAAAGCTCAAGAACCTCAGCCGGAGTCAAGCACCAGATTTCAGTGCCATACAAAGCACACATGGCCTAGACTTCACATTAAAGAGCTTCAGCGCTGGGGCAATCAATCTGCCCCCATGGAGCCTCCAAAACCTCAGCAGGCCCAACAGTGCCTGCTGGAGTTTAAGCCTGGACGACTGGATATGTCTCTGCCAGATGAGGTTATTGGCAAAACGTAAGCCCAAATAAGAGTAGACAGAGACCTGCTCAAGATTGGACCCATCTAGGGACCACTTATACTGCCTGAGCCTCTGCAGGTGCCTTCTCACTATCATAACCTTGGTCTTTTGATAGTTGATGGAAAGGCGCATATTTGTGCAAAATTGCCCAATGATCATTAACATTTTCTTCAAACCCAACCTAGAGGGGGAGAAGAAAGCCATGTCATTGGCATACAACAGGATTGCGAGGGGCCGCCCCTGTACTCTTGCAGGCAAAAAATAGTCCCGGGTGACTGCAGCAACTATTCCGTAGACATAAAAATTAAGGGGCTAGCACGCAGCCTTGCTTGACCCCATTAGAGACAGGGATCTGACTAGTAAGTTGACTGTTATTACTGACACGACCCCTCAAGACAGAGTTGGTGTACAGCAAATGCACCAAGCTTACTAATCTCCGATCCATGTTGGTTCTATATAATTTGTCCCACAGAATGTTTCGATCTAAGACGTTAAAGGCCGAACCTAAGTCCAAGAAGGCCAGATATAAATTGCCCTTTCTGATGTTCACATATTTCTCCATAAGGTGGTTTAACATGAAGTAGTGATCAATTGTGGAATGTTTTGCCCGAAAGCCAGCTTGCTCTTCTGGAAAAAAGTTGGCCATCATGGCCCAATCCTCCAGCTTACCCAGTAGGTACCTTGCATAGAGCTTGGCAGTCACATTAATAAAACTAATTGGGCAGAAATTCTGGGGGAGTTTATTGTCCCCCTTTTTATAAATAGGCACCACAATGCTGATGTTTCATCCCGCGGGGATAGTTCCGAAGTTGGTGATCATAGAGAACAAGTGCGCAAGAATAGGTAGCCACCAATCTAGATTGTGCAGAAACATTTTTGTGGGTATACCATAAATCCCAGGGGCTTTCCTCTTGTGCACTGTTCTGAACAAGGACCTTATTTCCTCACAGCCCACGGGAGGCGATAGAGCAACCTCCCTCAGAGTCTCCTGGGGGATAACGTGCAAATAAACAATTTACCATACGGACAGTTTCTCAGGTTACGTAGAAATTGCTCCAGTTAGACACTTTCATGAGAGAAGCAGGGATACTTAAGGATAATATGTTAAGTAAAGACTACCCTAGGAAAGTATGGTATGCTGCTTAACATATGATGATACTAGTTATGCATTAAGGAATAGCATTAATAAACTCTGGCATACTTTGAATACTCTACCTACATTTAAAGAACATCCCATGTTTGCCTGTAGGAGAACTAAAAACATCAGAGATAGGGTTATACATAGTGGTTTTTGCTATGGTAACAAAGAGGCTCAGGATTCTACTTTATGGAATACTTCCAGGCCAGTGGGACATTTTTCCTGTGGCACCGAGGTTTGTTGCTCCTTAACTGGAAGAATGAAGTTTTTCATAAATCCAATGGATGGAAGAATATACTATTTAAACCATGTGATATATGCCATTTGATGCCCTTGTAACAAACTTTATATAGGGAAACCCAACAGAAAAATGAAGACACATATTGGGAACATAAGGGTAATATTAATATTAAAAACAAGAAAGAAGGTGCTCCCCTTGTTCAGCATTTCATTGACATGGGACACAAAAAAGCAGATCTAAACTTCTGGGCAATAGAGAATATTACCTTTGGAGGGGACAATAGGGAAAGAATATTGCTCAGAAGAGAGGCAAATTGGATCTGTAAACTGAAAACTCTTGCCTCATGTGGATTGAATTAGGAGTTAGACTTCATTCCTTTTTTGTACGTGTTCTCCCTGATTGGGCATGTTATATTGTAGGCTACACAACAGACTTCTGCCTATATCAAGGGCTGTTGGAATGATTGGTTGACCTGACAGTTTTTTTTAGTAACTTGGGCCATATTAAGAGCAAAAACGAGGATATGTTTTAGGATTGATGTCTTTGTTATTTCGTATAGGAGTATGGATTTATGTAGATGTAATGATACTAGTTTTATGAGTGTTAAATGGGGCCTATGAAGTAATGTTATCTATCAGCTCCTTGAGAGATAATGAAGGTGGTATAGTTGATTGACAAATTAGATGAGTTTATTCACCTATATATAGGAGTCGTATGTGATTCACCAGCTTTACTGCCACATTGAATGCTTGGAGGCTGCTTTGCAGACCTGTTCTTAAAATGTGGTATGCATCTCTATGCAGTTTTGTTTTATGATTGGCTATGGTTTTTAGTTAAACTAAGTATAACAGTGAGACCTTTTATGTTTCAGTTTTGTGATGTTTAAGTGGTTTTAGGGAGTTCTTATTTGTAGTTTTGGCTCCAGGATTTTCTCCTTTTTTTACTTATGCATAGTGGTGTTGTATTGTAATTGTTTTTTAAAATATTTTGAGTCAACTATATAATAATTATTGAATACATATTATTTGATTGATTGAGCCAGTTATGAGTATTGTTATTTTTTCATACAGAACGAAGTGGCAGTTTTACAATCAAGCTTGAGGCCATAGATGATCTTTTTAGACATTATTTACTAAATCAAGGTTGGTTTTTAATTTTTTTTTGTTTTACTTTTATGTCCTTATTAACATCAGGGGGGAACTATTTGCAACACCTATTTAATAATTCTCCCATTTATTTCCAGGTACTAGCTTCTGCCATGACCCAAATAAATTAAAATTTACATTTCAATGAAAAGGGGAGCAACACCTATTTAAGATATTCTAGTCCTCTTATACAGATTACTGTTATCATTTAGAGATGTAGGAAAAGGCTCTCTTTTTTAGCTTTATTTATGTTAAACAATTACTTATATTTGCCATTTCAATCTCTCTCATCAATAGACCAGAAAAATATATTAAAAATGATTCATTACAAATGTTTTCCAACTTGAACATATTGACCCACTTTTCTTTCAGTATTTATATTTATTTTAGAAACTGCTGATAAAATACCCTTAGTTTTATATTGTGACCTTGTGAAGGTAAAAATCTATATTGTGGTATATTAGCTCAATATTTGCATTATATGTCTGTAACTTGTCCATTTATATCATATTTTAGCTTTTGTAGAATCCCCTGAAGAAGAATATTGTACTCAAAATGCATCCAGGTTTATTTCATAATTTGTTTGCATTATAATTGAGCTTTATAATCATTTGTGGTCTGTCCATATTGTTGATTGTTTACTGTATCAAATTTATTGATAGAGTAAATATTACCTAGCCATTTTCTTGTGTTTTTACGGAGTAATCTGTACCAGTTCTTAACAGCAGTCTGCAAAATTACAGATTCGCTATTACAGACCCAGGTTTCCAACCCCCCAGGGTCCTGGTATAGTAGTTACTGACATCAGGGTGGGCTTGATTTGAAGGTCCGGTGGGACGTCACTTGATTGAAGGTGGGGGGGGGGGCTCCTCCTGTGTGGAGGATCCCCACTCCTGGTAGGATCCCTCGCTGTGGAGGTCCCTGCTCCCTAGCGTGCATGCACAAATTGGCTACTGAGTCATTCTGTGCATGTGCAGCTCTTTTGCAAAATGGTACTGGCAGTGTCAGCACCATTTTGCAAAAGGGAAGCTGTTCTGCACATGGGCGAATAGCCCATTTGTGCATGTGCTGAATGGCTGCCCTTTTGCAAAATGGCACCAACACTGCCAGTGCTATTTTGAAAAAGGGCTACATATGCACAGAATGGCACCAGCAGCCATTTTGCACATGCACATTGTGGAACAGGGACTCCAAAGTGTGCCACAGCAAGGGGGAGCCTTCTGGGTGTGGTACCCCACACAAGAGGAGCCCTACCGGACCTTCAAGCAAGCAGTAGCCCACCAGACCTTCAATCAAACCCACCCTGAGGCTGGTAAGTACTATACCAGGGCCCTGGGGGTAGGTGGGAGGGGAAGCCCGCATCTGTAATAGTGAATCCATAACTTTTCAGACTGCTGTTAAGGACTGGTACAGATTACTCCATAACAGCCCATTACATGTGGGAGGGAAAGATAAGCAGTGGGGGTAACCGGTTTGGTTTTTTGGATTTAATTATGGGTCTGTACCTGTAATTAAATAAAAAGCTGTTCCCATATCAATCAGTTCCTGAAAATTGGTATGGGTGACACCCCTACTGTGCACCCATCTTAGGCACAGTGTTTGGGAAAAGGACACCATGCTCCCTTTCAAAAACAACATAGCCTAGTGATATGAGATGAGATAGGATACCAGTAAACAAGAGTGCAGTGAAAAGTGATCAAGGAGACCTAAAGGCACAGAGAAATGTCCAGAGCCTTGTAAACTGTAATGTGTAGGAACTTGTTCCCGATTGGAATGCTTTAGGTTTTCCCTGTACTCAAAAAGCAAAGTCAGTACTCTGATTTTCTAACTTTGTTTGAAATAGTAAATAAATTCAGTTACACAATATGATGAACCTATCAGTTACAAAACAAAGAGAGAAGCAGCATTCAAGTACATGCTTCTGTTTCAAGGACAAAGGTATAAAAATGAGAGAAACAAAACTTAACAGACTCAGGAAAAGACATACATACAAGATGGTTTCCAGTTAAACAAAGAGATCTGCAACATTAAACATAACCTGAGCATGCGTTCGTATATAGAATTTCATGACACATACACCCACATTTGACATTAGTAATCCATGTTTATAGAACATGGCAGACATCCTGATGTTGACAACTCTTATCTCACTAGCTGTACCATAAACAATCTTTGCTAACTTGACTCAAAAGGAACTAGACTTCCTTTTACCATTAAAGGAAATAACAGGAAGGAGCATTCATGTCATGACAGAGTTCTCTGATTTGAGGTCAGTTTACATCCTGTAATATGGCAGAACTTCTATGAAATACTATTTGCATGCCCAAGGGTGGTTTATTCTGCCCCTGACATCTTGCCCATGGAAGGGTTCCAGCAATGGCCCCCTGTAACCACTGAGGAGGTAGTGGCGCTTATTGTACATCTCAAGCCTGGGAAAGCCCCAGGGCCTGATTATATAACCCCCAAATTATTGAAAAGCAATCCAGAGTGGTGGGCCAGTTTGTTGGCGCCCCTATTTACTCATTCTTTTTCCTTCCAGTAAGGATACCCTTCTAACTATGGCTATCAAAGGAGGCCTCGGGGTTACCTGGAGTCAAGCTGTAGAGAAGGAAGTCTATTGTCTGGGGTTTTCCCCAAAGAGTCTGAGGTACATAGGCCTTGAGGCTACTAAGATCCTGGTTAAAAAAAGGGTACGGGATCAGACGATTCAAATGGAGGGTGCGCTCCTCTCCACTCAAAAGGTGGCTCCAGCCTATAAACCTTATAATCCTTTGGCCTCGGGGGTTTACTATCTTTTTACGTGGCTTAATGCTGACAAACGGATAGCCTTTTTTAAAATGAGGTCTAATACATTTCCATTGGCAGTAGTTGATGGTCGTTATACAAAGACTCCATGGGCTCAGAGGCTGTGCTCCCTGTGTCATCTGGGAGAGGTAGATACTGTTGATCACATCCTCCTCAGGTGCCCCTCGTTTGCTGGCCCCAGACATAAATACCTTGGGGGGCTGGCTTGGAGCTCTGATGCAGTCTGCCGGGAGACCCAGAGATTACTCTGCCTGGTGGACTCGGAGTTATCTAGGGAAGTTGCTGGTTTATCTCTAGCTATCTTACACATAAGCCAGGCCCTCTTAGACCTTCTGTGATTAACTATGATGCTGGACGGGAGTAAAGCCCATCATGGGAAAGGGATTTTTTGTCCTTGGGGGTATTGTGGATTTCCTTCCTCTCGGAGGGGGTGTGTGTGTCAGTTTTGTAGAAGGTTATATCATTGTGTTGTTTTGTAGTATTGATTCACTTATATGGGATGCCTTGTATTTCCTTTTAATGTTATTTTAAGTTTGTATTGTTAAGGTCTCGGCTAAACAATAAAGTGTTATGACTTCCAGTTCTGTCTGAGCATGCAGATTCTCCTGAGCTTTCTGAGGAAATGGAGGGAGGTACTCTCTGACAGCCTCCTTGCCTTGGAGGCTGTGAGAGCCCTCTCTTTATACACTCTTCTGTTCTCTGATTAATTGGGGCAAAGGTTACAGTCTTCATTTGACAATCAACTATCCAAAAGGTCATATACAGGTCATTTTATTAACCAGAGCATGTAGCAAAAATACTGCTGTGTACCTTACAAAAGGGGCAGCCTTTAAAGATGCAAAATGTATTCATTGTGTAGTAGTCCAGAGGCCAAAGCCCCACTGTGCTGAGCATTGTAAAGATCCTTTTCTCAAAACCTGATCCTGCACCAACTCTTGCCATGAATCCACCCTGAACCCTGTCCCATTTCATTCATCCATTCACAATGGAATGAATTATTACACCCTCAATTATAAAGCCCCAATATTCTATTTACTATAAAATTGGCATGATTACCATTAGGATCATGCAACTTGTGGTGAAGGTTCACTGGAGACAGTGGTAAATGCTGTTCAAATGTCTGCCAAATTGGTTGGATAACAGCTGAGATATTGTAGTTTGAAAACTGCACTTTGAAAGTCTGTTTTTTTCAATAATGCATCTTTGTAGCATTAGGACTCAAGTTTTACACCCATTTACATTGTGTTTAAAAAAATAAAAATAAACTCCCGCACTCTAATAATGAAATCCACAAAAAGTAAACCAAAGGCGCACCCCACTTTCTAAAAGGCTTACACCGCCTCCCAGACCAACACAAAACCCCTTTACCCTGCCGAGATTGAGATGGTCTAACTTTTGAAAAAACAGGTTTCCAAAGTGGAGAGGTTTATCCTGGAGTCAGGGACAGGAGGCTACAGGCAGGATGGAATCTATCTTCTTTAAGCGCTTCTCCCTCCATATTTCCCAACCCCACTAAGAATGAGGCGTAAGCGGGTGCTCTGGGCTGATACAGTGGGTGTTCTGCAGGAGGGGGGCAGGGAGATGGTGGGGTTCTGTGCAGAGCAGTCCTGTGGGGCAGAGAGGCAAGTGTAGTTCTCTTGGGAGGACTCTAAGAGCAAGTCTCAGCCCAGGGAGGGAAATCCTATGGGGGAGCAGCTTTATTGGGGATACAGAATACAGTTGCGACCCTCGCCTGAGGGCGCCTGGGGCGGTGTCCTGCCCCCGCTCTCCCCCATCCCCCGCCCCCCGTTGCCGCACTGACAGAGCACTCACTGACTGAGCGCTCTGTCTCTGCTGGCAGCTGAAATTGACATCGGAGCGCCGCGCTGCTCTGACTGCTGCAGTCAGAGCAGCGCGGCACTCCGGAATGTCAATTTCAGCTGCTGGCAGAGACAGAGCGCTCAGTCAGTGAGCGCTAGCCTCTGGGCAAGTCAGACTGAGGCTGTTGGGCAGTCTCAGTCTGACTCACTCCCTTCTGGGACTCCAGAGTCCCAGAAGGGACAAACTTGAACTGAACACAAGCTGGGCGGCTCAGCATTCAGTCCAAGTGCTGCCGCTAGGAAATCAAATTTCCCGCATGGCAGCTTTACATTGAGCCCTATGGACTCAATGCAAAGCCTCACCTGAGCGTTCGGTGGAGGCACTCGGCGGTGAGATGGGCTGCAGCATGCATGCTTGAACTGTTGAGCATGCGCGCCACAGCCCATCTCGCCACCGAGCACCTCCACTGAACCCTGAAACCTCACCTGTCTGCCTGGTGCCTGCCTGCCGCTGCCTCCAGTCCATGTCTGAGTCCTGCAATGAAACGGTGAGTAAATGGGACTCAGGGAGCAGAGGCTGGGGGCCTGGGATGGAAGGGGGGGAGGGTGTGCAAGACTGGGGAATGGTAGGGAGGGTGGGTGCACACACCCCTCCCCCCCCTTCCATCCCAGGCCCCCAGCCTGGGGAGACGAGACACTGGGGAAAGGGGGGGGTGAGTAAACGTGGGGGGGGGGGACTTATTTTAAGCTTGATGTGCATGTAGACTGTGTTTTCTTCCATCCAATGTTAACCCTGGGAACTCCTTGCTGCTGGGTTATGCCAGTGTTATGCCAGTGTTTTGGGTGTTTCCCTGTGCTTTGGGTTTATAAATTATTTATTTTAAGCTTGATGTGCATGTAGACTGTGTTTTCTTCCATCTGATGTTAACCCTGGGAACTCCTTGATGCTGGCCTACCATCCCCCTGGCTCCGCCTACCATCCCCTGGCTCCACCCCTAGGCCCGGCCTTACTGCCCCAACATCAAAACCCACCAGCTGCCCCTGACAGAATATGGAACTCAGTACAGGGGAAGGTCTGCAGAGTGGGCAGTGTTGTTCAAGAAAGGGAGCCCTGTCCAAGGGGAAGTAAAGTGGGGGAATCTTGTAGAGACAAAGTTGCAGAATAATGGTCATAATTGTGCCAGGGGAGAGCCCTGGACAGAGAACTGAGTGAGGGAGCTTTGTACAGGGGGAGAGCTGCAGGATGGGCAGCATTATGCCAGGTGGAGAGTCCTGTACATGGGCACAGCAGAGTCAGGGAGCCACGTACAAGGAGTGAACTAGCCAGGGGGTCCTGTATAGGTGGTAGGGATGGGCAAACAGAATGTGGTTTGGATGTTTGGTCGTTCGGTTCGAAACCCGAGTTCGGATTTGATGGTTGGGTTCAGCCGAGTTTGGGTTGGTCGAACTTGGCCGAACAGTCAAAAATAGCACTACCGGAAACGAAACCGAAATGTAACTTTTTTTTTTTGCCCTGAAAGGACATTTTTCCTGCCCCCGAACACAACCGAACTGTTTGGTCATTTGAGAGTTCAGTTCGGACGTCTGAACAGACTGAGTTCGGTCTGAACTCCGAACATCCAAACCGCGTTCACCCAACCCTAATAAGTGGAGGTCCTAGGAAGTATAATGGCCAGTGTTGCACAAGGAAGAGAGCTCTGACAGTGGGGAGTAGAGAGGAAGACTCCCGTACAAGGCATGAGCTAGAGAGAATATAGAAAGACGTATTTGGAAGTCTGTAATGCTTAAACCGAACCAAAGTTGTTGTATTCTTAGTAAAGCAGGGAGCTACCAGTAAAAATCCAGCTTTGCCTTTCTTGCTATTTGAAGGAAGTAACAACCTTCTCAACTGAAGTTGGTTCTCTTCCTCCTTCGCCTCCCCTAAGCCCTGCTCCCATAGTGGTTATGCTGTTCAGCATTCTACTGCATCAGCAGGACAGATTTTCTCCATTGCATTGTATTTAACAAAAAACTTGGATATTCCATAATCAAAAACCCTCAGGTTCACAAGAACAGTTAAGGCTCTTGCAAATTCAATCATGCACTAAAAAGCATGGAAATTGCAAGTTAAGTCTCCTGCCTTAACTTCCGTGCCATGTTAGCAGTAAAGACATTGCACAGTCTCACATATCGTGCTCACTTACAACTTAGGTTCCATGCCCCCACACTTTGCCTTTGTCTTTCAGCCCCAATCCTCTTCCTCTTTGCAGGTTGGGGGCAACACTGAAGCTGGGGACAGGAGGGTGTGAGCTGGCCCCTCACCCCCTTCTTTCCCTCTATCCGTTCATTTCAGTTAGGGAAAATGGGACAGCTGACTAATGGTTCACAACCATCCCTCTTACCCACTAGTCTCCACTGCCCTCCCAGAGCACAGTGAAGCTGGGTAGAGTCATATACAAATAATTAATTACAACTAAGTTGGGAATGTATTGAAATTAATAAAATGGAATGGCCATTGAAAGGAATTGAGGCAATAGCAGTGTCAATTTCTAAATAAATACTCATCCAATTAAGTGATTGTGAAATTATAGAACACAGTTGCATCTTTGGGAGTACATAGGGAAGGAAAGAGGGTGTGAAATGATGAAGAAGGCACCAGATGCAGTAAGTGGAATGTTGGAATGACAGGGAAAAATACAAAGAGTGTGCAGGATTAAGTAAGTGGGTGGAATGACAGGAGGAATTAGAAATAGTTGCAATAATAAGGTTCAGAGTGAAATAACTGATTCAGAAGACTGATGGGATATCGGAGGAAGCAGTCCTATCGTTTTACCCACTTACCATAGCTGACTCACTATCCTTTGACTCCCAATAGCCTCCCTCCCTGTTGTTCTATTTCCTCTCCTGTGTTGTTGTTGTTTTTTGTCATTACACACACACTCTTCTGTTCCATATGACACATACAGTCAAACATTGTATTTCCCAGGACTTTTGAGTTCTCTATGAAGGGAGTGGCGGCTACAGAGTTAGAGGGGTGACTTGGACCCAGGACTCCTGGGTGTCTGTTACAAGGTTGAGAGCAAGGGAGATGAGAACAGGCTTGGAACCCGGACTATTGAGCTGCCTTTGAAGGATGTGCAGCCTACTGGATTAGAATGGGGTGTAGAGGCTGGAAGCCAGGAGTCCCGAGTTCTCTGTTACAGGGTTGGGACCAAGTAGATTAGAGGGG